>BLKR01000056.1:412500-1008189 GCA_011170035.1 Teleogryllus occipitalis | reverse complement strand
GATGGACAGACAGACAGATGGGACAGACAGACAGACAGACAGACAGACAGATGGGACAGACAGACAGATGGAACAGACAGACAGACAGACAGATGGGACAGACAGACAGACAGATGAGACAGACAGACAGACAGATGAGACAGACAGACAGACAGATGAGACAGACAGACAGACAGATGAGACAGACAGACAGACAGATGAGACAGACAGACAGACAGATGAGACAGACAGACAGACAGATGAGACAGACAGACAGACAGACAGATGGATAGACAGACAGACAGACAGATGGACAGACAGACAGACAGATGGACAGACAGACAAACAGATGGACAGACAGACAAACAGATGGACAGACAGACAAACAGATGGACAGACAGACAAACAGATGGACAGACAGACAAACAGATGGACAGACAGACAAACAGATGGACAGACAGACAAACAGATGGACAGACAGACAAACAGATGGACAGACAGACAAACAGATGGACAGACAGACAGACAGATGGACAGACAGACAGACAGATGGACAGACAGACAGACAGATGGACAGACAGACAGACAGACAGACAGACAGATGGACAGACAGACAGACAGACAGACAGACAGACACAGACAGACAGACAGATGACAGACAGACAGACAGACACAGATGACAGACAGACAGACAGACAGACAAACAGATGACAGACAGACAAACAGATGGACAGACAGACAAACAGATGGACAGACAGACAAACAGATGGACAGACAGACAAACAGATGGACAGACAGACACACAGATGGACAGACAGACACACAGATGGACAGACAGACACACAGATGGACAGACAGACACACAGATGGACAGACAGACACACAGATGGACAGACAGACAGACAGACAGACAGATGGACAGACAGACAGATGGACAGACAGACAGATGGACAGACAGATGGACAGATAGACAGATGGACAGACAGATGGACAGACAGATGGATAGACAGATGGACAGGCGTTTTGATGTTTTATGGTGTATTCACGTATTTTTACGATGACTTTTCTTTATTCATTATCACATTTAAATGTCATCCCATTCACAATGGATTCACTCATCCTGAACGACCTTTCCCACATCTATCGAGTGAAGAGTTCAATTCACGACCGGAAGCCACATTCGGCAGCAACCAAACACTCCTTTTAACTACACTGTGGCCTGCTGTTTAAAGTTTTGACGGCCTACACCACGTAATTGCGAAAGTTCCTTCACGAAATGGATGCGGAGAATGGCGATACAGTGTATTACACAAAGATACGTTGGCTTAGTAGGAAAGTGTTTTAACGAATATTTATTTACCCTAAAAGAAGAAATTATTTTAGGATGAATATCAAATCAAAACTGAGGAATAGAATTCCCGGCTCTCATATAGATGACACCAAATATCTTGTTCCATCTTTAAAGATAATACTGTTACTAATTTTTTTAAGATCGCTTTTCAACATCCGTGGTCATACAAGGACCACTGTGAGTTTTAAAATGTAGGGGGAACTGTAGGTAGAACACTTAACAACAACACAAATAAACATCCATTGCCGAGGCGGGTTTCGAACCCTTCGAGCCCAGGCTGCTACGGCCCTTCAGCCTGAACAACCTCGGCTAACCAGGCCGGCAGTGGTATACATTAACATTGGAAATTGAAGAAAAAATATAAAGCATACGAATGTAGGCCCTATAACGTAATCCCTAGAGTTACTGTAATATTTATTATTAGAAGGGGGCGGATTTTGATGAACTAAAACATCACCAAAAATGATCAATAAAATGCTCTCAAAATACTTTCCAAATACACTAAAAACAAAGAAAACGTAAAATATCTTGTCAAAACCAGTTCAGATGAACAACTCAAGCTGTTGGATACGTTACTGATGTAATCGATTCTTTTCCCATTTGTTCGAGTGAACCCAGCTTGCAAACTTTTGGATGGGACTGTTCTTTACCAGGAAATCTCTGTCTTCAGTTATCCCGAAATCGGTTGAACCTGCAATGGTGCTGATATGTCACATGAATTACATACAACGGCTGTCAAAACAATTTCTGAGCGAACAAATCGAATAAGCTACTGAGTAATTCTGTGAAGAACATTTGTTGCATCTCGTAAATATTATTTGAAGAAAGTAACATTAAAAATGACATTAAAATCGACGAAATTAGCAACAAATGCACTAAAAATGACGGAAAAGGTAAAAACTGACTTATTAGTTGAAATCGACAAAAAACGCAAAGTAATGACTCATAAAAATGGGTCATTTCCTTTTGTCATATGATAAAACGAATTTATACACTAAACCGCATTGTTCTAAAGTGAAAAGAAAACAAAAAGACACTTCATTAAAATTCGCCCCCTAATTATTACCTATATGTAGGTATCATAATATTTTGTCACAATACCGTGATAATAAACAATGAATCAATGTGGCTTGCTAGTGTTTCGCCAAAAAGAAACTTCCCGCTTCTTTTAAAAATGGTTGAACCAAGGATCTTGTACAAGGTATTCGGGAAACAGCACTGCCACCACCGACGAAAGGGGAGGATATTCAGGCAGAATAAATCTCTTTCCACCCCGTGTTACGAAATACGTAAGACCGCAGCACTCAATGTCTTGCCATTGGAAATCGCCGCACGGAAAGAAAGAATAGATCTGGAAGGGTCTCTTTCAGGAGCCTGTGTCACAGCCGACCAATGGATTGTTGATCGATTGCTTTACTGCATGTGTTGTGCATGTTATATTACCAAAGGTGGCGGTGTTCCTCATCGACTAGATGTCGAGATCCAGCGCCGACCTATACAACGGCGTGCGGAAAATTTCTCCCTCCAGAAATCAGCCTCAGCAGAGCACCACCCCAGACGGATCAAGCTCTAAGCTCCCGACTGGTCTCGCGACACGTGTGGATATGTAGTGCATGTGTATGTGAGTGTGCGAGGGGAGAGGATATGACAAGGTTAGGGAAGGAAAAATCGCGCGCGCGGTCCGTCGAGCATTGTTAGGATTCTGCTCCGACAGTCACCTGCTTTTGATCGGAGAAACCCCCAGAACACTACCAATCTAAGAGCAGCCGCCGCCAGAATTCTCTTCCAGACAGCGGCTGACATGGACTCAGCTAATTAGTCAGGTCCATGCCCTGAGCTAACCCAACCGGGAAACGCTCACGATAATGCAATATAAAGAGTTCATCTCCTCCGTTTCGCCAGCAACTGAGGTTTCGCGTAAAAGTAGATTTTGAACGTCTGACTCAGAATAACATCGCATTTCGTTATCTTGCGACCTCCAACACCGATGTCCGTTCAATCAGCAAACACGCCTTGGCTTCCTTCGCTGGCAGAAGCGGCGCCAGCTCACGTGCCAATCGCAGGGATGCCGTGCACATACTCACACGCCCAGGAGCTCAGCACATATGTTCGCGTCAGGATATTCGACACTAGCTAAGACGAATTCAGCCATTCTCTGGAAGAGAATTCTAGCGGCCGACTGCTCTCATCGGTACTTTTCCGTCCTGCTCTGATAGGTAGTTTTTCGTGCTGATTTGATCGGTAGTTTTCCGTACTGATCTGATCGGTAGTTTTCCGCGCTGCACTGATCCGTAATTTTCCGTGATACTCTGATCGGTAGTTTTCCGTCATGCTCTGGAAGGTAGTTTTCCGTGCTTTGCCCGATCAATGGGTCGGGAGCAGGGGGGCGACGGCGAGGGGGGGTCTTCCAGGGGCAGCTTCTTCTGTCAGCGCGGGCGTCGCGGCGCCGAGGCCGGATCCGTCGTGGGCGGGGAGGGTGGGTGGGGTGGGGCAGGTGGAGGCGCCGCGTGAGGTCGATATGCGCGCCGCAGCGGCGCTGCTCCCTCGCCCACTTCCCCGCCCCTGCCCCTCCCATCCCATCCCATTACGCGCGAGGCGTTTGCGTTCGGCTCCCGACCCCAATCCACGCGCGCCCATCGCTCTTTCGGGCAACTTGAGGTCAATTCATTCAAGGCACTTAACAATAATAAAAAGCTAGGTGCTACAATAGCATGTACTTTCTCGCACTATTTCAAATTTGCAATTTTCGAAAATCCAGAAAGTTCAAGAAAGCAAAAGAAAAAAAATTAAGAGCGGTTTTTGAGAAAAAAAATTGTTTTAAAAACTGCATAAATTTCAAGCGCAAATTACGTGACAACTACTCGTAGAGCTTAAAGAGCTGATTTTTTCAATAGACTTCGTCTAAAGGAAAGTAGCCGGGTGCTCTGATCGGTAGTTTTCCATGGTTTCTCCGATCAACACACGCGGAAGCCGGAGCAATGCCCTCACAAACGAACCACGCGCGCAGTATTTCCTTCCCCTATCTTGTCTAACCTCACCCCTTACATTTACACTTATATGCACTACACTACCCCTCGTGTCGGGAGATCGGTCGTGAGCTTAGGGCTTGCCCCGGCTGGAGCGGTTCCATACTGGTGGGAGATACCTATCTGGGGAAAATTCCCGAACGCCCACTTGTAGGACGGCGCCGGATCTCACCATCCAATGGAGAAGATCGCCCCCACCTTCCGAGGGGAAAACCTGCACTACACTTGCGGGACTAGTGACCTTAGCAGTTGACGCGCCCGGAATCGCCAATCAATCTTGGGCCGTCAGCTTCTTTTAAAACACTTGCACTCGCGCACCAACAATACCTGTCGGCGAAAACGCAGGGCAAGTGAATGATATTCGCTTCTTGGAAGCACCGCAGTACTTCTTACAAGAAGCATACAGTAGCCCGGCCGCACGCCCCGCCCCTGCTTCAAGAGATTTCGGGCGTGCTGTCGGCCAGAAAGTGCCCCCGCCCTTCATGCCCCCTCCACTTTACCATCCCTCCCCAAGCGTCTCGCTGTCGCCATACCACCGCAGCGTGAGAGATTCGGTTTGGGAAGTCTCTGAGACTCGAGCTCTTATCTCAAATATTTGTGATAAGTCAAGAACCTGGGAATTCATTTCTAATGATAAAATTAACAGTTGAAATATGGCATCGTTTACAGTCAATGAATACGTGTTGTTAGGACAATGCATCAACATTCCATGCTTGATGTCAGATCGTCATAAAAATCGACACGGCCTCGAACACATGATGTGCAGAAACTGCGAAGAGGACGTTGGATGTCGTGGTCGTCAGGAAGGAAGCATGAATGCATTCTCTAGAAAGATTTCGTAGCGAGCACACGTTAGCGGTTATTGAGGTGCGATCGAGTTTTCAATGTAGGCTGGAGTTTATGTGCATTATAGTAAGAGAGGAATTGTTTAGTTGGAAGTTTGAGAGCTTGGTCTCGTGTAAATGGTGATATACAAGAGTAATAGGGAATTTTGATTAATATAGTGGTGGAAGTCGAAATTAAATAGACTCCATTTTCGAGGTTAGATACATCAGGGTTGGTTCGTAGATGGAAGAATTTTCCAATAATATGTATATAGACAGTCACGAGTAATGCTTTGTACGAAAACAGATAGGGCAAGTCGCGACCGCATGTTAGATTTGTGGGAATATTAAATCTAATTACAGTAATCGTTGAGGATATTCTGAATTTTTTTTATTTAGAAAAGGACTCGAAAGGTGGATCACCAAGGATTCCGGGGACTTCATTCTGCCAGTCAGCTGAGAAACCAACAATCAAGATTACGAACATAATTATGAAAGTAAGGTTATGAATTATAATCAAACAAATAATAAAAATAAATGTTACATTTTTATTATTGAAAAACGGCTGATAATTCATTGTCATTGCCATCAATCTAATAATTGATTCCAATTAATAGAACTTCCAGGAATGGTGGTTCTGTGTACAATCACACGTCCACATGCCACAGGTAAGGAGTGTATGTTGGATGTCGAGCTCTTAGTTGAGTTGGAAAGTAAAATTTAATAAATTAGATTTCAATCAATTGAACTTTTTCGTAAAATTATCACATATTCTTTATCTTTCCTCAAATTATCGTTTAGAAATCATCTGTCTGCCGTCTTGCGCTCCATCCTCATTTCATTCGGAATCGAACGTATGCTGGCGGTCGGTATTCCAGGGGACCATGAGGCGACTGCGTAATCGCGCCGCAGCGGCGCCCGCATTATCAGTTAATTAGGGCTACGGCTCCCCATCAATGCCAACGGCACCACTCTGCGTTCATAAGGACATTTCGAAGGCCAGGAAATAACAAACAAAACAGACGCTCTGTCCCTTATCTTCGACGCCTAAAGAAAAATGGTGTCCAGTAAAAGACAACTGCTCTTCAAATTCACTCCAGCCGTCTCCCTCAATATTACTGCGTCTTCCAGAGCGTTGGGTATACGTATTGTATTCTTTTCGGAGTATGCCTCATTCTTAACTCTCTTTCCCTTCTTAGAAAATAGAGGTGTTATTAAATTTCGTTTTGAAGAATGTAGAGATTACTGTATTACTGCTTCTCAATCGCGTTCTACATCCAGCAGATCCTTCACAAAACCGTCGCAAGAAATCGTTTGTAGTCCAGAATTATTTTAATAGTCTAAAAATCATGTTTAAGTTTAAGTGCCAAAGTTACAGGGGTCGCAGATGACAAGTGAAGAGACTGACTTGCCCATAACTGACTTCACCGTAAAAACATTCGTGAATGGAAATTATCTTCAATTACAGGCATTCTCACATTTTTTACTCTATCAGGGAGAAAATTGGAAGAAAAATTGTAGTTGATACTTTCATTGACTGAGAAATTAGACAAAAACATTCACTTTTGTACCGTAAAAAAATGGAAGAAATTAATGAACAACATAATAGTATGGATAAGAAAATGGGAGTCATTATATCATTCCAAAGCTCCTGTGCGCAAGACAGAAGATAGTGATGGTGATACAAGAGACACAGTTAATGAGTGACAGGGTCCCCACTCCATCCATCAACCACGTGAGTTCGTAGGGCAGCCAAGACGAGCTGCAAACTCCTCCTTGGGCGTATGCTGCGGTTTTCACAGAGTTGCGTTTGAAGGAAATCACCTGTTTTGTGTTCTGACCAATCGGGACTTTATACGTCACTTCAGTGACGTGATAATGGTGGCGTTCAGCCTTCCGATTAGATGACACCCGCAGTATAGCGGGGGACCATACGCATCCCAATCCCTTTAATTCCTCGCATTCGAAAAGAGATACATTAACGTGTAGCCCTCGAACTATAGGCGGTAATGTCGAGGCCGTAGTCTCTATTTGAGCGAGTCGCTCCGCACTAAGCACACATTTTAAAGTGCAGTTGACGAGCACTTGTTACGTGCTCCATGTTTGAAAAGGTCGAGGAAGAAATGACCTTCGCTAGACGCGTTTACTAGAGTGGCCTCTTCCATGTGCAGCTGCTGCTTCTGCTGAGATGACGATGATGAACTCTGCGTGTATAATACTGAAAGTGATAACAATATTATTACTACATAAGCTTTATGTTTAATTTTATAAAATTGCCGTTTTTTGAATTTGTGGTGTCGCTGTCGTTCAATGTGCTTGTTAGTTGAAGTTTGCTACAATTTTGTACTTCAACTTTTTCTCATAAGTCTTCTAGTTACACATATTTTAAATTATTCAACCGATATGTTTTATGGCATTACTACGGGACAACTCTATTTCTGACACTCCGTAAGGAAAAAGATGCCCCATTTTTCCATCACAACAACAAAATATTGGATCAGATAACTTCATGTTTTCGTTTCAAAACATTTTCCACAAAAAACAACAACGAATAGCTATTATAGTGATTGAGCGGTGCAGGAGGTTACATTCTCTACTCTCGAAAATGCTTTGTGGAAATTTCCGAATGTCCTCAGCCCTGTATCTATACCTGGGTTTTTCTAACGTAACATCTGAGATTACTATCTTCAAGATGGAATATGGCACGACTTTTCACGTCTTTCTCGGTCCTGCCGGTAGAGTCGCTTGATCTGCAGCACTGCTTTATACGGCCGCGATCATGCGACATCTTGCGGCAGGACCAAGAAAGACGTAAAAAGTCGTGCTATATTCCATCTTCAAGATATACTCTCAGATGTCACGTTAAAAAACCAAATATAATAAAATGACTTCCTTCGCGCCGCGTATTAATACTTTGCGTACTGCTCTTCTTAAATCCGAGCCAGAGCTGGCGCAAACACACAAGCAGCGACCGCCAGAGCGCGACCCACTGACCAGGCCACGCCCCCTTGCTCCTCCTCTTATCCCTCCTCTCCCTTTCCTTTTTCTTCGTCTCGCCCCTCCTCTCAACGTTTTTCTACACCTACTCCTCCTTGTTATCGGCTGAGGTGGCTCAGGGCATCAACTGATGCCACTACAGTGCCTCTGACTGGGAGGTCCTATGGTTCCACCCCGACGCTAGAAGGCTTTTAATAAAAATAATAATTAATAGTAATAAATATTAATAATAATAATAATAATAATAATAATAATAATAGTAATGTCTTTATTTCTGACGAAGCTCACGCCGTAAAACTTGGTCTTCCGCCTAACCACTTAAATATTTCCATTTACATAATTACAATTGAAGCGTTCGGGCGGAAATAGTGATGATAACTGACATTTCACGTTACTTACGAAAGTGCAACGATTGCATTAGCTAACGAAAATGTGCTACACATAACTACTGAAACAAAGTGTGGATGTATTTTCATTGTCCATTTTCTGGATTCTAAAGCTAACATGGTATAAAGAGACCCTATGTTTCTTATTTACAAGAAAGGCATGATATGGCAATAATTTTACTTTCGTAAAATGTTAGAATTTTCCTATACCCAAATGCCTGAATTGTGAACAAATTTCAAGAAAAAACAGGGCAGATTTTCCATATTTTCGTCACTAGCTACACATCTAGGTCGAGTTCAGCCGCTGGCTGGTGGAGAATTCTAGCGGCGGGCTGTTCTGATCGATAGTTTTCCGTGGTTTCTCCTATCAACACCAGGCAATTGCTGGAACAGTACCCTAACAAATGGGCCGCGGACCCCGCACGATCTGTCCTCCCTTTCCCTTGTCCCATCCTCACCCCTTACTTACACACACACTTATTTTTTAAGTTTACCAGACATAATTAGTAATATAGTACATGCAGTACACTACCGTGCTTGTCGAGAGTCCAGTAGGGAGCTCCGAGCTTGACCCGGCTGGTGAAGATACCTTGTTGGCGAAAACCCCGCAAGTTGACGTGTAGGTCGGCGCAGGATGTCGCCATTTAGGTGGGGAAGCATCCCGCGGAAACATGTATTGCATTTACGGGACTACTGACCTTAGTGGTTGATGCGCCAAATCCAAAACGAGACTAATCATTGTGTCGCGGAAGAAATGCCCTCCCCGTGCTCTGCGAGGAGCGCGCTCCGTCGCCGCAGAGAACGAGCGCCCTCTCCAACCACCTGCGGAGAATTCAGGCGGCTGGAGTCTACGGCGAGGATGCTAGGCGTTCTGCGTTTTCGTTTTTGACGCTCAACGCGACATTTTGTGATTTCATGTGGTGGACGCTCAAAACAATTACACGCGCGCGCCCAGACCCACCCACCCACCACCCACCCACCCACACACACACTTATTTTTTAAGTTTACCAGACATAATCAGTAGTATAGTAATAAGGCGTAATTAAGGAACGCATTATATTATATATAATTAGTAATATACTAATAAGACATAATAGCAATAAGGCGTAATCACGGCGAAGTATTTCCTGACCAATCTTTTGCCGCCTGTCAAGGCAAATGCATTCCTTCAATGATACCACGTTGTGGAAAGCAGTTTTGCAGGTCACAAGTTCTGAAGGTCTAGCGCAAGCGACAAACTGTTTGAAGCGAATAATGGGGTCGTGCGAGAATTGTCCTAGGGGCGTTTCCTTCGAGTGTTGTCTTGCAGCAAATGACAATTTCCTTGTGCCGCTTCAACACACACCTCGCGAGCGCCGCAGAGGAGGGGCCCGACGGCGTGCGGGGAATGGAGGCGGGGGAGGGCAGAGCACGTGGCCGCCGCTTTCTCTTCTCATTGAGCTCAAGTGGCCTCACGCGCGCTCCGTCCCCCCACCCTCCGCGTGGCTGTGGAGGGGGCGGCGGCGGTTGCGACGAGCGGAGCGGGGAGGCGCAGGGAGGGACGAGAGGGGCGAGGCGGGGTGGCGGCGTAGCCGAGAGGGGCGGGAAGGATAGGTGAGGGTCGAGTGGCGGGGAACCGCGGTGTAGGGACAACCGGGGCGGAGCGGGACGGAGAGGAGCGCGGCGAGACGGCGCAGCGCCGTATCGGATCGGATCGGGGCGAGATGGGAATGAGCGGGGAGAATCGAGACGGGGCGGAATGGGGAGGGGTGGAGCGGTGCGGGGCGGATCGGGCCGAGCGGGGCGAAGCGGGGCGGGGGGCGGGGCGGGACGGACGGGACGGGACGGGACGGGACGGGGCGGGGCGGGGCGGGGCGGGGCGGGGCGGGGCGGATCGGATCGGGGCGGATCGGATCGGGTCGGACAGGAGCGGGGAGGAGCGGGACGGGGCGGAACGGTGATGGGCGGAGCGGGGCGGGGCGGGGACGGAGAGAGAGCGGGGCGGGGCGGGACGGTGACTCGGGCGCCGCCGCGCGCGATCAATAGACGCGGGGGCCGCCCGCAACGCCACGCAGGAGCCCACCGCCCACCAGACACCTCAGCTACTCCTCGCCCCGCCCCGCTCACACTGCTCATCGCTCAAAAAACTGTCACTCTCACTAGTCTTTACAAAAGAAGAAAACAACCCTCCAAATTAACTCTATCAGGAGCAGATATTCGGGGAAAGCTGGTGAAGTGGCAGTTCATAAGAATTACATTTTTAATTTATTTTCCTTATCACGTACTACAAGTACGTCGGTTTTAATAGAATTTTATAAATATAAAATAATATTTAATATATTTTTATATTAAAAAATAATAGTTATATATGTATGCGGTTGGTTTTATACTAGTCTACAGTTAGCTCTTATATTTTACTTTGTTTTTGTAATGTAAATCAGTGAACGTATGATTTCAATCTCGCAATCAGTGAATTGCAGTAGCTAAATAATAATAATAATAATAATAATAATAATAATAATAATAATAATAATAATAATAATAATAATAATAATTTGCTTCCTTCACGATTTGAGATTCAAGGATCTTCAATACAGAAATATAAATGCTTTACGAGATAGGGCCCAAATAGAAATTTCCTCGTTAAACACAAAGTAAGCAAACCAGCGCTCACTTGTCAGGCACTAATCAGGAACTGCATTCACTTGGTACAAAGTTAGTAAAACGACACCCGTTTCTTTCTTCGGACGATTTTTGAAAATTTATTTTTATTCGCTTACAATGCGGGATAAGGTCACACAGTTCAAATGTGAAACTTGAACCATGAGTGTTGAAGGAGGAAACTGAGCTGTAGGAACACAGCGTCAATGGGCTCGACGTGGCCCAAGAACTGTTGCAGCGCGTGCACGCGCAGTTAGAGCAATGGCGCCCGGTTCCGTTTCCTTTTAGCAGACCTTTCGCCCGTAGTTACCTAATGTGCTGCGAAGGATTCCTAACTCCATTCCCCGACATTCAATTGACGTACTGTTTATTTGTCAAAACGCAAGTATTTGTTCACCGGATGCTTAAATATCTGGGAGTCCGCAAATGATTTGATTGATAGGGATTTCCAGGCGCGTCAACTGCCAAAATGTGCATGTTTTTATAGTGGGAGGTGACTGTGATCTTCCCCCACTGTACGACGAGCTCCCACGTATACGTCGACTACTGATGTTTTCCCCAACCAGGTATCTGCCACCAGCTGGGCACCGTCCCAGCTCTAAGATCCCGACTGGACTCCCAATGTTAGTAGTGCAGTGAATGTGAGGACAGAATAAGTAAAAGGCTTTACGAATCACGCAGGATTCGTGGCCCGTTTGTTATGGTACTGCTCTGGCATTCGCCTGGCGAGGATCGGAGAAAACTGCCGATCAAAGCATTCGGCCGCTAGAATTCTCCTCCATACAGCGGCTGAATTCAAACTAGCTCTCTAGCTAGTGTCGGAAAGCCTGAACAGAGGGCAAAAGTTTAAAAAAATGAAATGATGGCGGATGAAAAAATGAACAGATGGCAAAAGAGATGGGACACTGACGCTAACGGAAGATGGACCCACCGTCTCATCCCCAACGTTAACAATTGGATGAACAGGAAGCACGGCGAAGTGGACTACTTCATGACCCAAGCCCTAACAGGACACGGAAACTTTAACCACTATCTAAAAAGATTCCGTATCAGAAGCGATGAAAAATGTGACCACTGTGATAGCGCCACAGATGACGCGTACCACACAATCTTTGAATGGAAGGAATGGGTCCCAGAGAGAGGACTAAAAACTATGATTCAAGAAGAAATCAACCCGGACAACATGACAAGAATAATGATGTCTTCAAAAGAAAATTGGAGACTCTTACAAAACTATGTAGGAACAATTCTAAAGAAAAAGCAAGACTACGAAAGCAGAACCGACAGGAACGCGACATAAAGAAGCCTCGCTGGTGTGAAGTAATGTGCTCAACAGTTCCGCACTGGCAAAGAGGTACGTGGCAAACGGGAGGTGTTTTTTAGTGGGTCGCAGGTAATGCATCCCCACAAACCGAGGACACGGCTCCAAGGTATCGGTCAGCACATTTTTCACCTACCGACGCAAAAAAAAAGTGTCGAAAAGCCTGCGACCTTAGGACCTCCCGGTCAGAGGCAGTGCAGTGACATCAATTGATGCCCTGAGCCACCTCCGCCGCGCCGGATCCGCACGGCGCGCTGGCTGCTCAGAGCGCTCGCCAGCAGTCCCCTTCTAATCCGACTCTCCCGGCGCCACCTCCCACCCCACGCTCTGCCACCCCGCCGCCTTTCAAGGCTCGGAGAGCACTGCACGTTTGCAGGTCTCACAACCCTCCTCAAACAAGCCAATTGAGCAGGAACAATCAGTGCCGGAAGTAGAAAATTTTGGGCCCGGGGCAATGCTGACACTTAGCACCCCCCCCATCTACAAGTCTAACTTTAAAGAAAAAACATGGCCAATATATTTTACAAAAATGTATATTAAAATATCTTGGATGTTAACAAGAGAATATCTGAATGCTTAAAAAGATTCAATGTTGTGTAACATTTTCAGAATTGTCTGACATTTTTCATTTCGTACAGTCCTATAGGCTTCCTTATAGGTTATACCTAATAAGTAATGACTATAATTAAATATTTAAAGTTAAAAAAATGAAAAATTTATGAAATATCGGACGGCTGAAAAAATTACACCGATTTTCTCGACTTCTAATTTCTTTTTGAATGTTTTACTAATTCTTTCCCCTCAGTCCCATCATCAGGCCCGTGCCTAGCGCCGACAGTGAGAACAATACTCACAGAAAATTAATACCAAGCTGTATCCACCTAACGGCTCACGACGAACTCATGTTCCCTTGATTCCACTGAAATCCGCACAATTGCAGTAATGCCTTTTTTCCAAAAATAACAACAAAACAAACTAAACATCACATGTGTTAAAAATACTTTTAAAAAATCACATGTCAGCAACAGGGATCAACATGCTGGTCGTAGGAGAAAGAAACGGGAGTTTGCTAATGTCCACACGTGAGAAGAGTCAAAATACTGCTCCTTCAACTAAATCGAGCACCCTACGTTTTTCAAATTTATTCATTGTTATGAAACACCGCGGAAGAATAGTAGGAAATAAACACCGTTATTTTCAACAGAAAATTCCAGTATTACTCATGGTATTGCATGTTCCGAATTTTGATTGCACTTTTCAGTTGATTTTTTTAATCAATTTCAAGGAAAAAGCCACAATGAACGAGCCTTCAACAATAGTGCTTTGTAATATCTGGCGATCGCTGAGTCGGGGTTGAGAGCAATATATCCCCCGTCACCTACCCTTCTGTGGTTTCTCCGAACTATTCCCAGTCACGGACGGAGTAGTACCTAAGAAACGGGCAACGAATCGCGTGCGACATTTCCTTCCTCTTCTTCTCTTACACATACTACATTACTACACATGCCGGGAGGCCACAACTCGTCTCGGCTGCGGCGGTGCTTCGTTTTTGGGAGATATACCTGCATACGGACGGAAGGGAAACAAACAAAAAAAAAAAATCTCGCAAGCTGACGTATAGGTCGGCGCCGGATCTCACGTTCGAGCGTAAGAGGAACACAGTCTCACCCGATTTATACCTTGCACTACATTTACAAAGCCCCTTGAGTGGCTCCTGGACTGCGTGCTAGCTTTCTGCGAGGCGGTCGCCCGTTCGATTCCCGGCCGGGGCAAAAATGAAGCTCTCTAATAAAATTAAAATAAAGTAAATAAAATTAAAATTAAATTAAAATAAAATAAAAATAAAAATAAAGAATCGTCTCGGTTTCTACAGTTATGAGGCGAAAGAAAGCGTATGAAGGCCAATTAAGGTAGGTACGGTGATGGGAGTTCGTTATGCTCGCCACATGCCTCCCTTAGCTCTAGGTGTGGATAATAAATAAAAATGGGCCCCGGCTTGGGAGATTTTATTGAGATGACAGTGTAAGAATGTTTTGGACATTTCGGAAACATTATACAAAGAGGTCTTCGTCGTTTGTAATTTATTCGTATTTGATCAAATGTGCAGTCAGTCCCCCCACGCTTTATAACGAAGGAGGCAGTGGGTGCAGTTGGACGTCAAGTCTCACACAAAAGTTTCGTAGAAAAACAAAATTTCTTCTAAAAAATCAGATCTTTAATAAATGTTATGTACAATTTATTGAAAAATAAACTAGTCGTTTTCGCTTAATTCTGGATTTAAAATGAAAATTATAAAAAAAATTCTCAAATACCCCTCCATATACTCCCTCACGGATAGAAGAAGCGACGCCCAAAGAACTGAGCAGATCTCATTTTTCGTTGGACTCCGAATTTTCGAAAATAGTAAAAGTTAAAAATATGTGAGAAAGTATGTGTCGCTGTGACACTACTAGTTTTGGTGTGGTATTTCCACAATGAACCATTGCGTACATTTCCTTTTAGTCCTGACATTCACACTTAAAATCCGGGATGCGACTTGGCATAAGTTGTACAGCTTTCGAAGCCGAAGAGGGAAAGAATCAGCAGCCAATCGCCCTCTCAACGCCCAAGAGGTGATTAGAAGATACTCATGGCTTTTCCCCACCTGTCAAACAGCCGTTACGTGCTGGTCTGGACGAATCGGCCGTCCGAACTGACGCCACGTCACTGGCGCTACCGTGAGCCACAGCGGCGGCGCTCCTCAGGAATCGATAGACGCCCAGCTGGCGCCCGCCCCCCACCCGGCTGCCAGGAGCCCAAGGTGCGCCAGTGCTCCTTGGAACGAGCGGCGCCACGACAGCACATACTTTCTACTACTAGTTGAACTAGTGGGGTCGCCCACGCTGTAAACTGTTATAAAATATTTTCATGCGTTGAACTTTTCTTTCATACTTCATTTCTTTCGCGCGTTCATATATGTTCTTACAGTATCTGGCGTTGGACTTACCAATGAATCGTAGTAGCTGATAATGTAAAACTCCCCCTCAAAAATTCTCAACATCCAATGGTCTTGTATGTTCCCTCCTTACGGGATATGGATATGAATTGGTAATATTGCAATTTCAAAATTATAATCACCGTAAAAAATAGTTTGAAGATATTGATGATGCGAATCGTTAAGAGTTTAGTACAGCTACATTTTTTTAAAGATTTTTTGCTGCAATTTTGCACAATAATGCACAAAAATCACCTGTAAGCTGCTCTTCTGGGTTATTCTCTAATCCTAATACAAGATCATTCTCAAATAGTTTTGAAAATTCTGCCGCAAAATATTCTATAACTACATTAAATGTAGTTATAGAAGACCTTGCGGCAGAATCATTCATTCTCTAACATTGCTCACAGTTTTGTGTTCTCCGTATTCACTTGAAATTCTTCAAATTTAATAAATTCCAAGGCAATACTGGTCGTAGGTTTTGCAAATTTCTTTTTTAAAATATGGAATTAGGCCTACGGATAAAATTAAAATGAAATATGCCGCGCATTCACTTAAAATTAACTTCACTTGTTCACTTAAAGATGTTAACATCTGTGTTGCCAACGCCGTGAAAGAAAATTATGACGAAAAATCTACTGAAAATGCCTCTAGGTACTGGAGTTAAATCAAGGCCACCTACATAGATCTATTTAGGTGGTATTGGTTTCATTTTCTATTTACCCACAAACATAACTGAAACACGAAAAAACACGTTTTTGGAAATTTCTTTGAATCTTCTGGTCGGATCCGAAAACAAATTATCAGTTCTCCATCAGGAGACCGAGACGCGTCGAATGACACCTCATACGTCTCGATTGGTGCACGGGAAGTGGTCTAACCATGAGTGACGGAACCACACATCCGCACATCTGCACACTCGAGGAGTTACTCAAATACTATACAGGGATTATTGGTAATGGTTACGTCATATTAATGTAGTGTCATTTCAATAACAAAATGTTGAGTTTTTATTGCATTATTCTGTGTGTTATAATTAGAATATTGTTTGATTATCATTACAGGTGTAACTTGCCAACAGACAAACAGTCCACTTGCAAATAATACAATTATTATTATTATAAAATTCGATACTTTTAACAGTAAATTACTCTACCACGATTGTGTTCAGAGTATTTCAAAATTTGTTTTTACTAATCTGAAATCTATAATTGGACAAAAGTATTGATAATATACCAACTTTTTGAATCTTCAGATATTTTTCTGTTATAAGTAGCAGTAACAATATTGTTTTAATTGAATCAAACTTCTTCAATGCCACCTACTGGCTCGTGAACACTATCAATGGCGAATTAAAAGTGGCAAGTTCGGAAAGAAGTTAAAGTGCCCACTTACCTCCGGTCTTCCCTTCACTTACCTAATTAATAAATTAGATAATGTTTGCTATAAATTACATTACATCTAGATGTGAGGTCTGTTGAGAATGAAACAAATTTCGTATAGTGTCAGTTAGCAGAAAACCAGTCATGTAGTTTTCACGACCAGGCGGACTCTGAAATACTTTGGCGTAGACTAGTCGATTGTTTAACAATCCATAACTTATGAGAATGCGCAGAAAATGTTTGCAACATTGCAGCCATAGCTCTGAATGTTGGAGACAGTTCGCTTCGCTTAATACAGACTAGTGATGCGACACTGACAAGAAAACATCGATGTTGCCAAACATCAATGTTTCAAATATAAAACATCGACGTTAATAATTCATCGACCAAAAACCATCGATGTTTTAAAGTTAGTTTCGTTGTGCGCAACAATATGTAATTTGACAATGTCTGTGCTTCTAAATTTGTATTTCAAAATTCAACTGAAAACAAAGTTATCAGTTGAGTCTCTCCATGTGCGGAACACAGGAAAGACGAAGGAAATACCAGGCCATCAGGATCATCTCGAGGCGTGGATGTTTGTCTGGTCAATGAAGATGGAACAAAACGGGTTCGCTTCGATCGAATACAAACAGATATTGGTACCATCATTTATCGTTCCTTATTTTAACTTTTTGAAAATTGTGATAATGGGCCTATCAGTCACGAACAAAACATTGAAAGCGTAAACACAACGAATCCCAAACACGATGTTTAAAAAACATCGGTTTCAGTACATCGATGTTTAAAACATCGCTTTCAGTACATCGATGTTTAAAACATCGCTTTCAGTACATCGATGTTTAAAACATCGCTTTCGGTACATCGATGTTTATAACATCGCTTTCGGTACATCGATGTTTAAAACATCGCTTTCAATACATCGATGTTTAAAACATCGCTTTCAATAATCGATGTTTAAACCATCCATATTTTTATAGAAACATCGATGTTTTGAAAACATCGACATCGCAGTCGCATCCCTAATACAGACATCAGCGCGCGCCGATTTGTCTGGCGTCGTGTCGGCCGCACGCGCCGAGTGAAGTCATGAGCGGGGCCGTGACCCAAGATCTCAAGGCGCTTCGGAGATAATCGCAGGCGCTGAGTGGCCATCTCGCGAGCCTCCTCATTGGCCCTCGGGTCGCATCAGCCACAAGAGCCGACTCAGCTCCCGATCCAGCACATGCGGGAGTGGACTTCGCCTCTTACAAAGTAATACCACTTCCCCATTTACTTCCGCATTCACTTAACACCACTCAAGAAAACGTACTGCGAACGAAAAACAAGTAGAATGTGTACGCAATCTATTAATAAGCCATCATTAACTAATTTGAGTATATTCTCCACTTTACGCAGTTACACAGAACGCTCCGTGAAGTCATCGAGATTAAGCAACTCAAGACACCACGGATTCATGGACGGGTGGCAGACTGGGAACCCTATTAACGTCCGAGGCCCTGGCTGAAGGGATAAAAAGCGTTGACTGACTGCGAGACAATTGTCGTAACTTAATGTAGGAATAACTTTTAACAATAGAGGCATATAATCTAAAAGTACCGTTTCATTGGCGTTATTTTCACTGTTATTCACACTTTATTATTATATATACACTATGTTATATAACTCTCAATTACACCACACTCATTTTCATATATTTTTCGACATTTTATTTGAAACCACTGTCCGTAGTTTTATTAGCTTTTGCGAGAATATCCGCAGGAACTTCACAATATTCTTTCATTTTGTTTGAAAAATCAGTGCAGCAACGATTATGCAATAACAATTAGATGCACACTGTTTAGTGTATCTGACATCACATTGCAAAGCGTCTTTTCATTTTAGACGCAAGAATTTTTTTTTTAATTCTCGTTTGATTCAGCAACGAACTAGGGCCAGGGACCCTCGGATTTGGAAGTCGCCCTCGGGGCAAAAACATCTACTTAACGCCCTTGATGCATAAATAACTATTTCAAAATTGCACACAACAGCTGTTTAACGGGTGCATTTTGTCTATCTACTATGCTGATATCTCGATTAAGTGTCCACGACAGTAATTCTAGTCGGGCATGCTCGACAACCAACTGATGTAATGAACAAATGACGGCATATTAAGGGTTCTTCTCACGATATTGCAATTTAGTATTTATACTATACAACCTGTTAATAAGAACATGTGATAACACATTTAGAGTTCACTGCCTTTCATTTAAAGCAAAATTCACGATTTTATTTTCTAAACTATTAGAGTTTTAAATATATGGATTGTGCCAGTATTGAGCGTGGTTCAAGTTTTTTCTTTTCCAAAAGGGGTCCTACTTTTTCGGAAAATACCAACAAACGGGGAACAAAATTTCACTGAAATGAAAAATTCACTGCCTTTCATTTAAAGCAAAATTCACGAATTTTTTTTCTAAACTATTAGAGTTTTAAATATATGGATTGTGCCAGTATTGAGCGTGGTTCAAGTTTTTTCTTTTCCAAAAGGGGTCCTACTTTTTCGGAAAATACCAACAAACGGGGAACAAAATTTCACTGAAATGAAAAATTGATTTTTATTGAAGTAATTTTACATATCTGGAATTTGCTACATTCGAAAATTGAATATGTTTAAGTCCCTAAAAATATATTTTCATTTTTCTCTCTAATCTCCGCAATTATTATTTAATACAAAGTACTTTCTTGTAACTCGAATAATAGGGCTAATGTAGGGTAAAGTACTTTCTAATACAACTGTTAAGAAATTATTGAATGAGCGTGAAACATTCTTTTGAATTAATAATGCCTAAATCTGAATCATGAAATTGAATTTATTTTAAGATTCTACAATTCTGACCAGAATTTTGAAGCGTTTGCTAAGTTGCAAATTGTATAAAATGCATTGATGGGATGGAAATTTTTTTGAGGTTATATATTAGATTATAATTTCAACAAGATGTGAAATAAATAAATAATAATTATGAGAAGTATTTTTCAAAACATGGCCTTATCTTTGAAGAGTAAAGACACTCGTAGTTTCCTTTTTATTAATATTTTTATACATTGCATAATAATTTTATTGTGTTATATTAAATAAATTACAGCCACAATCATTTTTTACATCACCATTGCAAGAAATCGTTCATAATTGGGCATTTTACGGCACAAATGATGACGTATTAGCATTTAAGCCACAACGTGTGATTGCGTCATCACACGTTCAGCCAATAGCAACAAGAGAATCGCGGGTGCGTCGCGAGTCAACGGAGCAGCCGACCCTCGTTTTCTCGCACAGATGTCAAATATCCGAGACGTTTCGCAAAATTAAGTTTGATTTTATTATCAATTTACAATGATGTTACATAAAATTTTGCGTATGCAACTCGTTTATAATGTTGCTTTATTGCATTCGTGCAGATTTGAATACTCGCTCCTAACGGCGCTCGTTTTCAAAACATGTAATCGTTCAATTAAGTTTTATATTATAAACTAATTGCAAAACATTTATGTAATTATTTTATAAAAGAGAATTTTTGCAAGTCGTGGATTTGAAAGACGTAACACGACAATTCTGGCGAGAATTATACTGCGCATGCGCTGGCATCAAATGGCGGGATTTCGATTGTCGGGTCCCGACATTCCTTTTTTTGTCGTCTACGACAAATCTACACTTTACGTAGTTTTCGCCGGCACCACTAAACACGAATTCAACACTAATACACAATAAGCATGAAAGTAATGAAAAATACAATGTCCATACTACCAATATAATATGGCAGGAATTTAATGGTTAATTTTTTCTCAAGTTAATTCAAATATGTCAGGAATAAACTAACATAAAAGTTTAAAATTTGGAGGTTATGTATATAGTGAGGCTACATTGATTGTCACGAAAAATTTATTATTTATCCATAGAACGTTTTAATTGACAAATATTTCCCATTCTTAATATAAACAATAACAAACGTTATAATAAAATAGCGGGGTTATCTAGGAAGCCATAGTTTTCTTTGGAGATAGACAAATGTTACATATTCGTATGATACCATGAGATTTCATGTATGATGTATTTACTGTATTGTAATACTAATAAAAGCAAAAATAGAGTCTGAGATACAAAGATGTTCCATTAAAGCTTTTAGATCCTGTTAGAGGTATTCTAGTCTTAGTTTTAACGTACGTTTTCGATTGTACGACATGCAAAAACTCATTTTTCTGAAGATACTTTATTTTCTTTTGACGATAATGTTTACGTACGACAATTGATTTTCCATCTGGCAAAAACTCTCTATTGTTAACCTTTATTGCATGAGTACATGTTTTGAAAATGAGCGACGTTAGGAGAGAGTTTTTAAATTTGTACGAAGGCAATAAACCAACATTATAATAAAACAAATTATATTACGAAGAGGAATATATTCATTGATAAGTATGCATTTTGTATTTTTTATTATTAACGGTAATACGTCAGAAGCGTAATGAATGTGTAGTTTTATTTTCCTTTTCCTTCCTTCAGCTCTTTCCAATAAACGCCGTGCGCAATGCTTCAAAACTAAAAAAAAAAAACTTGTTTCATTTTCTTGGTATTGCAATTCCGCCACGCGAGACAACCTTGCAGTTTCGTGCGTCATCGAAAGCCTACGCAGATTATCTAACTGGAAGAAATGTTATGTTCACAGACGGACAGACCTATAATGGAAAAACGTTTTGAAGAAAATAAACCTTTTCCGGTACTAACGACCCCGAAAACATGTAATTTTATTAATATAAGCACATTACAGGAATACGTAACTTTCTCTAAGTTTAAACTAGGAATGCCACAAAGTACGTTTTTCGGTATTAAGAAAAAAACCAGTAAGTCATTAAAATCTCAGATCGACACTGTTTCCATATCAGTCCATAGCGCAAGAAAGTAAAGAAACGTTGTAATGAAAAAAAAATAAATATTCAAGAATATTAAGGTTTCAGACCTTAGAGCTTTGTCCAGGTATAAAAAATTGAAGGTCTTTTTGAAGGGTGCCTAGTTCACTTGAAACTTTGGTCTTCTATCCTGCGAAGTGCACGTTATATTTTAATAGTATGAAGTGAGATAATGTATTTCTGGGTGCTTGTTTACACACAATTAAGTCCACAATTTATGTAATATTTGTACCCTGAGAAAGTATAGTTTGTGTATCTTGAGTTATCCTCATTGTTATTAGTGCGGAGAGGTTTCCCCGTCAGACTTACAGCTTTCGCCCACGGTGTTACCCTCACAGTCTCCTCCATTTCAGAGCAGAAACCTTTTGGTTGGTTGATTGATTAATTGATTGGTGACTGATGGCGCATAAACTTGTCATTGGTCCCGTACATGCAGTGCATAATGGCAGAATGCCGAAGCAGGAGAATGCCGGAGCAGTAACCTAAGAAACGGGCCACCGTCCGCGCGCTATTTTTCCTTCCTCGTCCTTATTCTATCCTCTTCCCCTTACTTACACCACACTTACTGCTTACTTGGCCCTTACTTACACTACGACATGTCGGGATACCAGTCGGAACATTAGCACTTTTTCTGGCTGGGGCGGCGACCCGCTGATGGGAGATACCTGGTTGAGAAAATCCGCAAGATGATTGGGCATATCGGCGCCGTATCTCGTCATGGGAATGATCATCAGCATCTCCGGCAATAAAAATGCACTGCACTTATGGGAATAATGTCCTTAGTAGTTTAAGTGCCCAGAAACACCGGTCATTCAATCACTTGATTAGAGCTGAAAGAAGTAGATTAGTTCGCATCGAGATTACCTGTCGTAGGGACACTCCAGGAAGGTATTGTGGCGACAGGACTGGTCCTGTCGTATAATGCCTGACACAACGAAAGTTAGAATGGCTAACCCTGACATGGACCAATCTCTTGGAAACACGCTTATCCCATTAACGGCTTAATTAATTTTGCGTGCAGAGCTATGTTTGCATGTGTTTGCAACCACTTATATCCAAATTTGTGGTATGTTGTGATATACTAAAATATATGTCCGCCAACTTCAGGTCGGGCCAACCATCGTTTGCATTCACCGGCCCGTCCCTCCCACTTCACCACAGGCATAAAGCAACTAAGCACGATTTTAGAAGATTCAAACCATTGAAGTCTAATATACCCATGCCAGGAGCGCCCATGCTTTAGCGATCTCGGCTAAATCAGCATTTAACCTTCAGGAATTTAAAAATAAGTTTATGTTTCATTATAAACGATTGTGTGTTGAGGGAATGAAATTAGCACATTAGTGCAAAAGAAAATTTGAGTTCACCAGAAATTTGCGTCGTCAAATGAGGTCAGTCGTATAACGAATCTATTACCTTCCATTCCATACCAAAGAACACTACAGAAAGTCAACTTCAGAGCCCAGAATAAATTACAACATAATGAAGAAAACTGGTTTTTATTTAAGAGTACCAATACATGCATTTGGAAATACACTACAATCATTTTATGCACGTTTATTTTAAATGTTTCCTGTTTTTCAAACAAGGTAAGGGCACATACATTTTTAACATTTTCTATTTTGAGGTCCTTTCCGCAGAAACACAGATGGCCACACCCTATTTTTAAGACTTAGTTTAACACTGATTTATGTTGCTTCCAATGCATAACTCTTTTTTACATCGACAGATACAAAAATTAGCTTTTAACGAGATTATGGAAAGGCGTGGCTGTAAAAAAACGCTGGAGTTTCCATGAAGTGGTTTACGCATGGCGACGGTTTCGACTTTTTTTGTCTACATCTGAAAAGAGTTGAAAAACGAAACTAACACTTGAACTTAAGAAATGTGCTAATAATAAAAGTTCTAAAGGTTGAAATAATAATTTCAAAGCTAAACAAAGGAATTGGATAGAAAACTACTTCGCTGTCCGTCGTTGGTCCGTCGTCGTCCCCCCCTCCTTGGTACGCAAAAATTAAGTTTTTCTCAGATTCATTTATTTAACCTCAAAAACAGTTAAAACTGTGTAAAGTACTACGGGGAGATGTAAAATATGTGTAGGGTTTCTTGAGCTTTGCGATGTCCGTTCTAACTCCTATACATATTAAGTTCAATTATGGATTCATCTAGCGTTTTTTGGCAAGAATTAATACGAAAGTATTCGCTCCCATGTAATAAAAACTAGTTGCAAATCAGCTACAGATTTAGGCTATAATCTCTAGTGCCCTATATTTCCTAATGGAAAACGATGTTTCAAATATCTACATTCTCGAAGGATCTCAAGAAAACTTACAAAGCTAGTACAGTTAAATTTGTGCCCAGAAGCAAAACAAGCCAGCATTCCCTCAAAGGATGATGGAAACTGGACGAACAACCTGATCGACATGGGGTTCATTGACCCAGAAGTCGAGGTACATTACTTGTTACCTGTTGTTTGGAATGACACAGTCCAAATGGTAATAAATTCATTAAGTATCATTGTTAAAAATAATATCAGTTTCCTTGTTGATGCTCAGTATAGTCTCAACGCAGCAGAAAGCTTGGGATGAGGCTGAGGCACGTGGCCGCCGCGGGCGGAGGGAGGAGGCCCAGTGCCCCCCCCCCCTCGGCCGCCGGATGTGCAGGAATGCGGCGACTGCATCCGCATTAAAAATAAATCGCGGCCCCAAAATGGCGACGGCGACGCGCGCGGCGCAGGCGCGAGACAGCGCCTTCCCGCCAGGCGCCCGCGACCCACGGGAACTTCCGCTCTGCCCCTCACGCAACTTGCACTCCGATTTTCACAGTGGCACTTCAAGGCCACGAGCTGGAAGGATTGATTCGTAGATTGTTTCTTAGTGATTCCGGGTGCGTCAACTAACGAGGTCATTAGTCCCGTAAGTGAAGTGCATGTTTTTCATCTGGAGGTGGCTGTGATCTTCCCCGTTGGATGGCGAGATCCGGCGCCGACCTACCATCGACTAGCGGGGTAACACTGGACGTGAGCGTTGCAGAAATGATGGCGCCCTTATAACAGAAACTATTTTACATAAAAAACACAGCTACAGATTTGATGTAATAATCCTGTCGTCGGAACAGCCAACACCCATCCCTCGGATCCAGTGAAATGAAAGCCCAAGAAAACGTGCGCGGATAAGACTACGAGAAATTCTGCAAATTCTGGAATTTTGTTGCTTTTGTTTCTTGTCCATTGGGATATTTAACTCGCAACAAACATTCATTAAGAACTTGGGAATAGCGGCGTCTCTGCAAACATAATTTGGAAGGGTTTTCATTTACATAATGGGAATATTTTATGTAGACCGTGTTCGCCATTTACTACCTAGTGCTACCTACATTTCTTTCATAAGACTTGTTAACCTCAACACTTACGTCAGCGATTTTGGAAGACAAATTCAGAACTGCATTATCATTTGTTACTGTGCTTTCATGCGACCTATAAGGAAAGTAGACTCTAGCCACTAGATATGCAAGACAATTAGGGTGGCGTGTGCTTTCTTTTACAAGACATTTGTAATATTCAAATCTCGAATTTTTTTTAATCCTCCTTGTCGAAGATTAGGCACATTCAAATTTGTAGTTGGAATCGATCCAAGATGACACGAGGTACTTAGCCATGACAAAAACCCAAAATTAGCAGATGTGTTGCTTGTACCTGTCTTCCAGTGGGCCACTCAATTCCTTGTTTAAACAAGTTCTGATCCGTAAACCTACGAAATTTAAAAAAATGTAATAATCGTTTTTAGTCAAGTTTCAGACAATATATGATATTAAAAAATTATTTTCTTCCAATAATATTTATTTTTTATTTTTTACTGATCCATTATTGCTTGTTATTGCCCTCGATACGGAGCTCGACATTCACTGCATTGCTTACCTGGATCGAGAGGATCGTGGGGGCGAGGGAAATATGAAAGCAGTTGAATGTTGCTACTTGTTCCCTTACGGAGGGAATTATGAAAGGGAAATATGAAATGACAAACCGAGTCAAGTTGACAACTAGTTAATTAGTAAATGAATAAATATGAAGATTTAAAATTAGGTAAAAACTAAAATCATGTATGTACCACTGGTTCTAATGATCTCGGGCGACAAAAAGCCCTCGGTCCGATCAAGAGCGTAAGGCCCTCGATGCATAACTAACTATTAATCACATTTGTTTATGCTGCAATTGCTTGAAAGAATGTATTGCAAGTCCTTTGCGAAGTGCGCTCTCCGTCTCTTGCAAATGAAGGGCGCGGCAGGGGTGGCCAATGAGCGGCGTAGACTCGACGGCCACTTCCACTGTTTGAAAGCAGGCGCCTAAACATCACCGAATCAACCTTCGTAGTTTCAACACCAGGGACCATAAATCAATCTTTGAATAAATAAATATTAATGGGTTAAAAAGGTTTTCTGGCTCCTACACGCGGTACACCCCACTCAAAGTCCCAACCTCATCTCGAGGGCTCCGACTTTGAGGTGCTAAAAAAACGAAAAATATTAATTTTTATGTGCATAAAACAACGTGTAAAAATACGTGTTAAAACGATGAAAATATTTATTACCCATATCAGAATCATTAACCAACATCTCGTGAGGTCTCGAAGTACCTAATCGTGACCTCATCCTCTTTTTATCACAGTGCAACCTGAGGAAGCTGTAATCTGGGATCAGCTCGTGTTTAGAGAATGCTATCGCCCGGAGTGTCCTTGCCTGAATAAACGGTATGTTTGAAATGGATCTCAGACGTTTCGACTGGTCATGAACCAGACTCGCTCAATCAAATGGCGGAAGTCTCACAGTAACATGTGATGTACGGCCAACCACAGATTCCAAACTGGAAAGTATTCATTTATTCACGTAAAATTTAGCAAAACATACATTTGTTTCGACGAAAATATTTATTTTTTTGCAACTTAATTAAAACATTTATTTTTAGATGATATGCAATTTGCTATATGGAAACTGCGGGGTACTACATGACTTTTCACTAAACTTTCAACATTCAAGATTAAGAGGGTAAATCTGTATTTACCTAAAACTCCGAATTCTACATCTGCCTCTGATCTCTCTCCCATCAGAGGCAGCGACTGCGCTCCAGTTTCCTTCAAAATAGACATGCGATATCGATGTTGATATTTATCATCAATGTTTTTATAAAATCATCGATGCACGTAACATCGATCTTCTGAAGCAGAGTTTTTTTTAACATCAGTGTTTTGCGCTCAATGTTTTGTGATGAAAAATGTCCATAATCAACATAGTGTAATAGCTATTAATATACCTAAAAATGTTGAGTGTTATTACTGCCGAGGCCAAAAGTTAAAAATCGAGGCGGAGCGAAGCGGAGCCGACATTTTTAATTTGAATGAGGCAGTAATAACACTACCATTTCGTGGTATGTCCAGCATTTCATCGGTCACCATAAAATCCCACGAATTATGAGAAAATTTACATTACTGCGATAGTAAACACATGAATTCTGTTGCTGCGGCACGTTAGTACGATATTGTGGGGTGTTGCTTGCGATATATCTACATAAACAATATTCATATACCGTGATTCAATAAAGATGGATGCAAATAATTATCCTGAACCCAATGAAACGAGGTTCGGTTGACTTTCGGTGGCGACACCATATCGTCAGTAAATTCGATAAATACCGGAGTAGTTTCATTTGGTGGAATGTGAGGAAAATGAGATTAATTAACCTAATATACATTTTTCTAATTAAACAATTAATAATATTACAATTAAGAATAATTATTCTCCAAACCAATATGAATTACTTCTGAATTGAGTCAGATTTGTTTTATACATCGCCATGTTTTTTCCTTAACAAACATTTGACTTGCAATGAATCGGCTCTTTACGTAGCTAAAAACTTTAAAACCCGTCGCTAAGGATGTTAAATTTCTTAACATACACATAGGTACAAGTGCACTTAACAAAGGCCATTTGAGGTATCACATGGCATATGAGGCATTGGTCCCGCAACAAACGTGTCTTTTGAATTGCACATCTCTTTCTACATTCATTAATTTAGTTACCCTTTTCCTCCACTATAAGCGAACCAGATCCAAGTACTACACCCACTCTACTACACTAACCACCAACGCAACAAGGAATATACTGCGATTTTTATTAAGCTACTTTTGAAGTAAATCAGCTATTTCCGTGTCATACAATCGGATGGTTGAACGCCACAGTAGTGACGTGTAATGTCCTGATTGGACGGCACCGTCACAGCTGATGAAATGTCAAACGCAGCAATGTAAAAACCGCAGTGTAGAAGGCGCTCGCGTTGGGTTACGTCAGAGGCAGCTCCATCATACGGCCACGTGCCCCCCCCCCCCATTTCTTTAATAATGAAATTAATTATATTGCTTTGCATACTATTACATCACGAGAGTGCAAGGAAACTCTAACCGTGCATCGGAAAGTGGTAACAGCTGTGGATTAGGCAGGAGGTCTGCGGCCGCTGCTTGGCCCTTTAATTCGAAGCTTCTTCATTAGTACGGAAGAAAGTGAGAGGGGATTATGTGAGCTTAACGCACTCGCCGGTCACAAATCCTATGCGACCGCTCTGGATCGCGCCATCAGGCTCCGAGAGTTCTGCCACTGGCAAACGCGTTCGGCACGTGTCTTAGCGCCGGGTTTAAGAAGCTTTTAATGCTTCTACGCAAAATCTTTTGTTTGTGTCATGTGGTTGAGTATTTGTAAATGTGTGCTAAATTAATTATCGAACAAAAGAATGTGAAGTAAGATATTGATCCCCTTTGAACATGAAGTTCGATATTTACAAAATAGAAATTTGAATTGTGAAGATATAATATTAGCAAAATAATTGGGGCCACCTAGAGCACACTTGTGCATGTATCAAGTGTTCAGTGATAAAAAATAGGTCGTTAATTCATTTTTTCTTTTTTTTAATTTTAATTTTTCGTTATTTAAGGTCGCATCAACATCTAGGTCATTAGCGACCACTATTGGAGTTAACGGTATGGTAACTATGAAGATGAAACGATATGGTGATGATAAGAGATGAAAGGACGAATACAATACAACCATGGGCGAGGCGGGACTCGAACCCGCGACCCTTCGGTCCGAGATCGCAAAGACCCTACTGCCTTAGCGATCTCGGCCACCGGATCGGCGATCATTCTTCTGCTCTCATACTCTCTGGAGCCCCCGCTGAGTTACGTGACGCTTGGTAGGCAGCGCGGAGGCAAGCCACCGGGAACAAGCCCTTACCAGCGAACGACTGACCCACTGATTGATTGCAGCGATTGATTGATAAAATTTGAGGTCCCGGAACGCGCCCCGACTTAATGATTAACACAGGATGTCCGGGGAGGAAACGTAGAAAGTTCGAAAATAAACTCAGGACAATTTTAATCATATTTAGTCTAATACACTATTTGGATATTCCGAATGGCTGTGCCGCAATAAGGACTCAAAAGTTCATTTAAACAAATGCTTTCTAGGCAAAAGTTTGCATTTTAGAAGCATAAAAACATTCCAGAAACATGTAAAATGTTTACTATTTACAAAGGAAATGAATATATTTGTTCAAAAAACAAATAGAAAGCACCCAATTTACACCATTCGACTGCTTTTTTATTCATGAGTTAAATTTTTTCTGAACAAATATATTCATTTCTTTTGTACATAATACATACATATAAATACATATTTTGTACAAAATAATTCATTTCTTTTGTACACAATTTACATGTTTCTGGAATGTTTCTATGTTTCTGCAATGCAAAATTTTGCATAGAAATATTTTTTTTCAAACCAAATTTTGAGTGCTTATTGCGGCTCAACCATTCGGAATATCCAAATAGTTTATTAGACAAAATATGCTAAACATTGCTTTAAGAATTAATTTTCGAATTTTCGACGTTTCCTCCCTGAACACTCAGTATAATAGAAATAGTTCTATATTTATAATATAATTGAATTATAAATCACACCTAATAACATAACAGTGGTTCTATGTGAATATACTATCAATTAGAAAAGTAGTAAATGAAATATTTAGAAGTAAATTTATATCAGTATCAGAACACCGTTCCGTCGCGTTCCGCCAGAAATCATGCTCTGACTGATAGTGATTCCGAGCGCGTCAAATGCCAAGGTCCGTAAGTGTAGTGCATTTTTTTCTCGCGAGGTGGCGGTGACCTTCCCCCGCTGAATCGCGAGATCCGTCACCGGTTGTGCTCCGCTTTTGAACATCGTGGTTTTCGCCACACCAGACGGAGATTCTCTTTGACCTTGTCACGGAGCACAGAAGGAATGTCAGAGGCATTAGCAAAGGGCAAGGGCGAATCTGCAAACAAAAGTGATGCAAAGGAAAGAGACTCCCTGACTACGGATCGTCGTCGTTCTAACCACAGAAACCCCTCGAATCTACACAACCTGCAAGTTTGTAACATGTATTCTGAGTGTTCTTGGCTGCCCGGGAGACGCCGCGTCCAAGGCACAGGTGTCGACGTTTCGGCCGCCATTCTGCGACCTTCCTCAGGACGTAATGCCTGGCAGCGCATGCATATGCTCAAGGCATTACGCCCTGAGGAAGGCGTCAGAATGGCGGCCGACGGCACCTGTGCCTTGGACGCGGCGTCTCCCGGGCAGCCAAGAACATTCAGACTCCGGCCGCGGAAGCCTACGCTCTCATGTATTCTGAGGCAGCCTGTAAATAGAATTGATCTATGAAATTTAACAAACATTCACTATTTAGGCCTACTACCGAATACTCAGATAACACAACGGAAATCTTAACGAAGTTTATAATTATCATCCTGCAGGACACGACACAGACGTTGCTTCTGCATTCACGTGCACACGCCGGCGCGACGCCTCGATGGCCAACGCCTTCAACAGCTTCCTCTTCAGAAAGCGCGCGGGCACGGACTTCGCATCATTAATTATCCTTTGAGAATTGCAAATTGCTTCTGGAGTCGGAGGTGGGAGAGCGGACATGTCACTCAGAAGAAGCAAGACAGATCGATTCAAAACGCCATTCGGAAGTCTTCTCCCTTCTCACACACACGTTTCACATTGATCATCAGAAATTGAGCACCGGGGTAGGACACGCTCCCGTTCTATAGACACTTTATTTTGAAGAAAGAGTAAAACCAGTGCTCCTTCGCTGGCACGCTCAACGTTCTTCATCGCCGCCATGTCGCGTGGGGCGGTCAGGGCGACCGACCGCGAGACCCCACCTCAGCCCACCAGCGCACAGGCGTGGCTCGCTTCAGGTGGTGAGCGAATGCACGCCCAACCCTCAAGGCGGCTACACACATTCGACATTCGCCTAAAGGCGGCTCCACACATTCGTTATTCGGCGAACAGCGAGAAACCACTCGCCGAATCCAGAGTAGTGTGGATGAGTTGCTTGCTATTTGCCGAGCGACGAACATTCGGTGTTCGCCCTACCCAGCGCGTGTCGGTCTTTTGAGCAATCAAAGGAAGCGAACATTTGCCGAACACATCAGCATCGGGATTGGGCGAGTAGTAGCTCGCTGCTCGGCGAATGCCCAATGTGTGGAGCTGCCTTAATAGCGAGCGACTACTCGTCCAATCCCGGGCAGCTGATGTGGTCGGTGATTTGTCGCTTCCCTTGATGCGCCCAACAGACCGACACCAGAAGGGTAGAGGCGAGCACCAAATATTCGTCGCTTGGCAAACAGCAGGCAACTCATCCACACTACTCGGGATTCGGCGAGCGGTCCGCTCGCCCCCTCTCCGAATGCCGAGAATGTGGAGCTGCCTTCACTAAACCACGTTCCAATTTCACAGCCCAAGCATTCACAAATTCAGTTTTAAAGAGTGTTTCCTCGTGGGCCTAATGGTATTCGAATTTGTGCTTTGAAAGACATAATATCCACCACAAAATAAACGAGGGAAAATGAATAAACGGTAGAAATGTAGTTTGTGGTATGGTTCGTTCACGCACGCTTTAGATTCCGAGAATGAGTTACTCACGGCGCGGTCACAGTGGCGCGGCCAACGCACTTTCCCGCAGAAAGTGACGCTTCGCTACTCAGTTCCAAGCCCAGGACGAGGCTCGGGCCTTGGGCACTCGCGTTAACATAAAACATCCTTGAGTCTGTCCAACGCATTTTACGCGAATACTCTTTAAAAACAATTTGGCGTATACATTTCCTTAATGTTTTCCACGAAAGCCTCCATTTTCTTTCCTCCTGCTTGCTCCACAAGGCTTTTTCCTCCACGTATACTCGCGCGTGAAAGAATCGTATGCGTCCGCGCGCGTGAACGAATCATATTAAAAATTGCATTTCAGCCGAATAAACAACAAAAACTGTCTACAAAAGAAGAAACGTCCTTTTAAAGAATATCTCGTCAAGAAAGTAACAGATCTAATGACAAAACGACGGACAAAAGAACCTACAATTCATGTCAGCCTGAGGGGACAACCAATGACAAGAAATAAATCACAAAGGTGAAACAAAATCATATCTCCAGTATTCCTGATGAATAGAAAAATATACATTGCCATGTTAACGGAAACCTACAAACAAATGAACGAAGTAAGGCGAAGAGGGACGAAGTGGAGGGTACATAAACACACACGCGCGAGCGACCACAAAGCTATAAATACACCGCTGAGTACACACCCTCTTTACCAGCCACACTCGGACTATCACCCACTCCGGATAACGATATGGCCTGTAAACCCGTCGTTTCCTCATAGCATTAAAGTTACTGTTGAAGTCCTTCTTATAAGTTGCTAAGGCATCAAAATAGTCATTAGTAATTTGGTAGAGCAGTAAAGACTAAATTTGGAATGTCGATTGGCGTGTCCTACAGCAACCTGTGATTTTGGTTTTTGAAATACAAGAATTACGTTGTCAGCACATGCAAGCGTTAGAATCTGTTTGCAAACACTAAATATTTCAAGAACGATATTATAAGTCACCTCTTTTGGCGTTATTTTTACCAAATCTCCGCGTGGCTCACGTCAGCTGGTATCTCAGCGCTGCGCTCTGGTAACGACGCTGAGAAGTTCTGTCTTTTAAATGTAAAATATTACTTGGCGTGTTTCTTCTCTCGGACTTAGGCTTGCAAATTTTGAAGAACAATAACACTATTTTGAGAGTGCGTTACTTGAAATTGTAGATTTGTATGAAGGAGAGCTTATAAATGTTTAACGGAGGTTAGGCCCCAAATTTAAATAAACTGCGAAAGTAATGTAGTAACATCCGTTAAAAGCAAGTAGGGTGAGAGAAACAATAATTAGTAGTGAGTGAACATATTTCGAAAAAAAAGTAAATATTATTCTTAGATATCAACTGTTTGCGTGAGCCCGATAATGTTAGCAACACTTCAGTGTTGATATCTCTTCAGTCAATCGTGAACTCGGGCGAATTTAATGCGACTCACTGATTTTCAACTATCGAATTCTAAACGAATTCTTAAGAACTTGAAGTTTTCAACTTTCACAATGGGTATGCCGAAGAATGCAGAAGCCAATAAATTCTTCATTTCCCGAGTAACTATTCAATTCCAAACGATGAAAGAAAATGTCAAGAGGTACCAGTACTACTCAATTTTGACTGAACAATAAGAAAATATTTTTAAGAAGAGGATAATGGAGAGAGCTAATAAATCCTCGCATACGCCTCGACATAAAGCAGATGTAATTACAAGCGTCAAAGAATTTTGAATTAAATCGACGAATTAAATCTTGAATTACTCGACGTAGAAATCATGTTCATCAAGTGTCAGTATCAACAGCTTACTATAAGAAATCCACATACAATACATGTACGCTACTTTACAATGCATTGCCAGCTGAAATTAAACAATTAAAATTGGTACACAAATTTAAATTAAAAGTAAAATATTTTCTGCTGCAAAACTGTTTCTATACAATTAGAGACTATACTGATCGCCAAAAAGAAACAATGTTTACTTTAACAAAAACAAGATATAGTATAATGAATTAGTTTACATTTGCATTGTATAATTTTAAAAAAAGACTCAATATGCCTGTAACAAATAATGTACTTCCGGGTCAATGACCCCCATCTCGATCAGGTTTTTGTCCAGTTTCCCTGATCCATTGAGCAAATGCTGAGATGGCCCCTTATTTGCTTCTGGACGTAAATGTAGCTTCACTATGCGCACGTTTTGTTGAACTTTCCTTTTGCTTGTAGTGGTAGTAGAGCTTAGGGTGAGTTTCTATTTTGTTAACAATACAGAAAAATCAAGTCTGTTCGTTTCTTTACCGTTAAAAATAAGTTTCTATAATTTGGCAACGAAAATATCTAGTTTTTGAAATGTTAATCTCTCGCTTTTTAAATTTGTTATTATAATTATTATTATTATTATTATTATTATTATTATTATTATTTCCGTTTTTCAACTATTAATAGTTAAATTGTTGGGAAGGGATTCTGAAACTCAAGAAAGCGTGCGCAGATGATTTTCTCCCCCATACGTCACATACAGTTTTTGACTAAATAAATAAATAAATAAATAAATAAATAATAGGCGCAAACCTCTTGGGACCCGACTTTTCGTAAGAGACATCGAGAGATTACAACCCGAACACCTGAAGCTGCCACTTCAGCAAGTAGCTGTGTTACTGAAAAAGAAATTGGAAATTGGTTTATGAAAATCACTTAATGTTTAAAGGATGAAAATTAATACAATATCCTTCAACATCCTCGGAGCATTTTCTAAGCTGACAAAACGTGATTCGTTTTGAATCCAAGCAGTTTTAAAACATTAGGACCAAAAGGAGCTAGAAATGTCTAAGAGATTGAAAAAATGACATTTTAGTCGCCCATATAAAGATTATTTTTTATTGTCGGTGGTTAAATTGTTCCCCCAATGGTCGTTTTTCCTATTTAAGGATATCAGCGAAAAATGGAGTTCAGAACCTCACTCTTGGTGTATTGAGAGCGAAAGAGGTTGGATAAAAGCTGAAGTCTTTTATGAAAACATAGGAAATATTTGTGCACCACTCTTGAAAGGGTAAAATATGCCTTTTATGCTAATTATATTGTGGATGTCCACAAGAGCCATCTTACATGTCAGATAAGTGGGCAGCTTGGTATGGTTTTGGTCGCATTGCATCCAAGCGCTAGCAGAATTCTGCAACCTGTTGATGTAGCAGTCATTAGTCCTGTAAAATACTGGAGAAATAACGTGTTTGAAAGGCATCCCAATGAGGGCATGAGGAGCATCCCAATGAGTATCTAAAGAAAGAGAATGTCCAGTTTTGAAGAATGTCCTGACCAACAGCTTAAAACACCGAAGAACTGTTTTCGTGCATGCGGACTTTGAGTCCTGATACTATTGATCACTCTAAATGTCTAGGAAATAGAAATGTCGAGCCTTCCGTACAAACACCAGAAACGTGCACGATGCACTGCCAAAACTAGAACGGTAGGCAGTACAAGTGAAGGAAATTACAGTAATGAATTCTGTATTCTTTACAAGATGTGAGATGAAGTATTTCAGAAGGGTACACCGTGATTAAACGAAAATTTATATGAAGCATATGCTGGATACATTTGCCGAAGCAAATGGGAAATATTCTGCAAATGAGATACAACGAAATAACACCCCATCTAGAAAGCGAAGGCGAAAATTCAGCTCACTTAGTATCATAAAACTCTTTGGAAAACGCTTACGGGTAAGCCGATGTTCTGTCTTGGCCCGAAACAACGAAAAGAAAAGTAAAAGGAAACTCCGAACTACAATTATTCTTTAGAACTATCACAAAGTAGAAAAACTGCAGTTGGAAAAAACAAGCTAAAATAACTGCAGAAGAAAGAACGGACCAAGAAAAGAGAAAAATCAAGAAAAAAGAGAAAAACCTCCGACAAGAAAAGGATGGCCTACATATGAAATTAAACGTAACTAAACTCTCTGAAATGCTAGAATCCTCCTCTTAAAAGGATGCAAGTCGTCTCTCTAAACAAGGCAAGTGTTGTGTCTGGACCCGAAAATCAGACCTGAGAACGCAAGTTCTAGGAATGCTCACTTTGACGCAAGTTATTTCACAGTAAATACGTGCCAACAAATCATCAAGAGCTTCATTATGGGCGAAAGTGACAGCGAGTAGATTGGACTTAATTGGACTTGGACTAATTCGTTTACAAAGAACGAAGGGAGCAAAATGTATACGCCAACAGCTATACTAGCACGTGCCAAGAACATTTTTTTTCTTTTCACAAACGTTGAAAACACTCTTCACCGTATCATATCTGGTGTAAAACGTGTGTAATGATTTTTTTCTGTTTTATTTAGATGGATTAGTTTCAGTTCCATCTTGTTCTTGATTGCTTTACTTCTGAAAATAGTTCTCGTGAATTTCCTTTTCATTGATTCTTCATTTAAAACCTGGTAGACCTATGACATTATTTGTATGATGGATTGTATGTCATTAGTAAAATCTTTGGCTATTGGGGATCGGATTGCTCGAGTCACCTGCATTTTCAACGAATGTTTTATTTGTTCAACATTAAGGAGAGGTAATGAGGGAGAATCATCTTAGACATAAAGAAAAGTTTATTAAATTAAAAAATGAACGTGATGTGTCATTCAAAGTGAAGGAAAGAAGGAATGTCTGTTGATATTACATATACAATGTTTTGAAAAACGTGTAGTTCTCGCGTGAGTTTTGCTAAGAAAACAGAAGTGAAATAAAAGTAGATGCATTTAAGGGGGTGACTTCTGCACGTACCTGATCCAGCAAACCCCAAACGCGGACTCATTTCTAAATATTATACGCGCACCTTTTCTTGAGCCCCGAAATCCTTACCCCCACTCTCCTACTAACATTAGTTGAATTAACAAAAAACATTAGCAACGAGTGTTGCTGACATCTGAAAAACAGAAATAATCGCTCCCATGTAATAGAAATTTTTCGCATCGAAAACGAGCAAGAATATTTAATAATATATTTCTGCCACCGAAATAATCACCCCCCTTCTCTCCTACCTAGCGGAATGAGAACTCAAAATACGTTCGCGGGTAATAGTTTGAAATCGCACATGCGCAGGAGAGTAAGTCAACTGTGATCGTGTGTGTAAACTCTGGCCTACAGAGCAATGGGTCGGTAAGGCGCTGTCAGACGGTACATACAGTTTTTTTCTATGAAGTTAATTGCGTTGTTTCCCTGCAAGGGTAGGCGCACTAGGCCGTCACAGTCGGGGCGGGCCGATGCGCGCCTTCCGCCGCTTGCGAAAGTCCGAAGGGAAGATCTCTGGGCAGCCTGACGTGCCGTCCCGCCCTACCGAAGACGTCGCCGCACACTTCAGGTCGGGACGGGCTTTCCTCCGTTTCTGTTGTGAGGTTAGGGGCCATCCATAAATTACGAGAGCCTTTTAGGGGGGAAGGGTGGGTCCAGCGTATCTCGCTTAATCTTACGTGGGGGAGAAGGTGGGTCTCGGCAAATGTCACGCACTTCCTCTCAAAATAGTGCTAAATTGCAAGAAAACTGAGACAAATTAAGACAAAAAAAACACGTTTCTATACTAAAATATGGCTAAATCTTGCACAATAATTTTTATAGCGTTTATGTGAATGCTACCATAAGTAGCATAGAATACTGAGAAAAAGAATCTAACAAAAATTACCACATTTTTTATCAATAATGAGATAAATCTCATTACCTGTATTTTTTACAGAAATTTTAAAGAAAAATTACGGTGCATTTGGTAAAAAGACCCGAACTTTTGATAAAATGTAATTTTAAATAAATATAATTCAACAAATTGTTTTTTAAATAAATCCCTATGTAATCAATCACAAATTAACGTATTTACATTAAAATACGCATTTTGAAAAATCTCACATGAGATTAGAAGGGGGAGGGGGTCGAAAGAAATCTCATGACATCTCACCATGGGGGGAAGAGTGGAAAAATCGCCAAAATCGCCTCACGTAATTTATGGACGGCCCCTTATGTGAAACGTGTGGAGCAAACATGGTAATTCAGTTATGTTGATCTACAATTACCCCGAGTTGTACAGCATTAAGTTTTATTTAGTGAATAACCCAAATGGAATTTAGTGGGTTAGCTTTGATTTTCGCAAATGTAAGGCCTTGATACAGATATATCCGTGTCAAGGCATAACATTAAATCGTAACGAGCAATAAAAGTGTGTTAATAAAAGTTCTGGAGGGTTCATGATTTCTGATGAATGGCGTAGTTTGTGAGCATGTGTGTAAATCTTTTAAAAGAGTTGGAAAAATATCGTTCTGAGAAAGCCGTTTGAAAATAAATTCCTCCAGTTTGAATGCCTGCAATATTGTTAGTCGTACAATATTTTACACAGTTATAATAATAATAATAATAATAATAATAATAATAATAATAATAATAATAATAATAATAATAATAATAATAATAATAATAATAATACAAATAGTATCAATATTTTTCTTCGTGGGAGTGTTGCGTAACGATCTGAATACCGCCGATTGCAGCGACAACCGTTCTTGCCCGCGGGCGGCAAACCACAACGCATCCCGAGAAGCCGTAAAGGCCATCCTTGAGATTCCAGCCGCGCCGCGCCGCGCCGCGCCGCGCCGGTTTCCTCTCGCGGCAGACGCAGCCCGCCACGCGCCCGCGCCGCCGCATGCACTCCGCGCAACTCCCTGCACTCAGACTCCCACAAGCACCATTCAGCAAGTGCACAGGCACACACATGTGTAGTATTAACCCGGGAGTGCGAGATCCAAGTCACGGCCACTTTATGTTCCTGAATTGTTGCGATGCATTAGTCGTCCGATATTTCATGTATTCCTTCGTTGTACTTTTCTGAGGTCGTCTGGCCTTTTATTTTTATTCTTTTGCGGAATCATTTCCCGTGAGCATGTTCAAACTTGTTCCCTGCGCTGCGCGATATCCGACATACACGTTGGGTGCAATGGCGCCAGTGCATTGTGAGCTCCTGGCCTGAGTCGTACGCATCATGGCATTACTTTCAGCCGTGTCTATGACAAGTGCCTATTCACAAAATGTAATAATGTGCCTTATCTACAATCGATTGTCACAATTTCTTAACAAAGAGAAAAATGTGCAGCAGATAGGGAAATGAAAATAATGGAAACCGGGCAAAATAGAAAAAAGTCAAAGACGTTTTACATATTTTTGTGAAAAAGTAAAATATATTTGTTTAGAACATGCCAAAATAATTCGAGGAAATTGTATTTAATATTATTTAATAGGATAATATGATGACTTATGATTTTTCGCGCGTACTTTGCCAATTTTTACCCGTCTCATCATAAATTTTCAGACAAGAATTCTGCAGTGCAGATTCATTAATAATTGAATTGAGGGACATGTACAAACGAATAAAATATGTATTTCATTAAATAGACCTTCAGATCATTCGCATTTACGGAAAGTTGCAGCTATATCTCAGGGATACATTGCGGGCACTGGCGTGAGTCGATCTGACGTATTGCGAGAACTCCCTGTTTAAGTTGGCTGAATAACCTCGCGTTACAGTACAATAAATTAAATTTCCAACAAAAAAACATTTTCATAAATTTTACAATCATATGCAACCTCTATTTCCCTATTCACGCATCGGGAGCGGTGGTTCAGTGCATCAACCGATGTCACTGCAGTGCCTCTGACCGGGAGGTTCTAGGTTCGAGTCCTGACAGCAGCAGGATTTTCGACACTAGCTATCCAGCTAGGTCGAATTCAGTCGCTGCCTGGAGGAGAATTCTAGCGGCCGGTTGTACTGATCGGTAGTTTTCCGTGGTTTCTCAGATCAACACCAGGCGAATGCCGAAGCACTAGCCTAACAAACGGGTCACGGACCGCGCGCGATCTTTCCTTCCTCTTGCTTGTTCTATCCTCACCCCTTACACGCACACTTACACTAACATGCACTACACTACCACGCATGCCGGGAGACTAGTCGGGGATTTAGAACTTGTCCCGGCTGGGGCGGTGACCCGCTGGTTGGAGATACCTGGTTGTGGAGAAATCCCCGCTAGCCGACGGTAGGTCGGTGCCGGAACTCGCCATCCGGCGGGGGAAGATCATTACATCTCCAGAAGGAAACACATGCGCTACACTTACAGGACTAATGACCTAAGCTGTTGACACGCCCGGAATCACTAACAACCAACTAACCAATCCTATTTACGGGATTGCATGAGCAAGAAGACGCGAAAAGAATAAATACTTCAATTACAAACTAAGGCGATGATCGTAAACAATGAAAAAATGAAATGATAGTTGCAGAAGCTTTTCTTTACACGCGTTTATGTTTTAGTCAGATCATCAAGTATACTAACATTGTCAAAAAATATTTTAGTATCTGCCGCAACGAAAAAAGCTTGCCGGGATCACATGTGCACTAATGACCAGTCCTGGCCTCATCAATACCTACTAATGCTACAAATATAGGATGGCGTAGAGAAAACAGAAAATTTGAAGTTCATGTTGGCAGCCCTGTGGATGTATAATAAGTGGAGAGATAACGTCGAACTGTCGAGTAGTGACGGAATTTAGTTGCAATGGAGCAGCGGAGGGTGTGGAGCATGCGGTCGCCGTGAGAGCGTATTAACGAGATGGTGACAGTGTGACAGCTGGACTAAGAGTTGCGCTCCACTACGAAATCCTGCCCCTTGGTCAGATTCCTTCTTCACACCCAATCGAAATGTGAATTTGAAGAGCGTTGTGTACCAAACTAGACCAACAAACCTTACCTAGCTCAACACACACATGTAAAACACTCACACGGCTGCCAAAACAATTTCTGAGCAAAGAAATCAAAGGGGCTAGTGAGTAATTCTGTGAAGAACATTTGTTGCATATCATAAATAGTATTAGGAGTTACCATTAAAAATGGCGTTAAAATCGATGAAATCAGCAAAAAATGCAATAAAAATGACGTAAAACGGTAAAAATGACTTATTAGTCGAAATCGAGAAAAATACAAAATAATGACCTATAAAAATAGGATATAACATAAATTGATATAACATAAAATGAATTTCTATACTAAACGGCATTTTTCTAAAGTGAAAAGAAAATAATGACATTTCATTAAAATCCGCCCCCTAATTACTGATTAGACAAATGTGGAAGTTGCATCCATGTCGGGCGAGAATGTTGCATCTAGCACACGCGCCTTGTCGCGGTCAACGCCCCTTAAAGTAAAAATATATGAAGTTTAGATTTAAGGAATACTTTTCTAGTAAATTCAGAGATTCAAAATTATGCCAAGGAGTTTCGCTGCGTTATGCATGATGCGCTATGCACGATGGAGGCCCCTTGTTTCAGAGCAGCAGGGCAAACTGCCGAGGACAACAATATGGGTCACTTGTGGATCAACCGAGTAATGAAAATATGACCATAGTAAGGTACATTATACCCCAAACATGGAACAATTTTAAATATTGTTTAATAACTTTTTCATATATTTATTGAATATATAACGAAAACAAAAACATTAAGAAAAAAGTTTGAAAATTTATTTTGGGAGATAGCGGAATTTTGGGTACAGAAATAGGCCCTGAGCTGCCACATCATAACTTTAGAACTACTATCTCTATGGCTTGAATTCTTTTTTCTCGGGATAACAGATGATTTGAACTTGTGCCTGAACAAAAAAATACTTGTATCATTAATATTTACATATTTTTAACAATTTTTTTCTTCGGAAAAAAAAATTTCGTTATGAAATAATTGTCTCAAACGTTTAGTTTTGGTTCATGCACTAGCTTTATATTTTAGAATTATAACAAAGAAAGAATCAGTTATCTTATAAAGAACCGGAGATATTTCAACTTTCCAATGACAGCAAAAAAGTCAACTTTCGGGTAAATGGTTTTAAAGTTTGTAATAATCTAGAAAGTTCTAGGGTTATAGATTATGCCTTCCTTTTCTGTCTACATTTTCTCTTATTTTCTTTCTTCCTCTTAAATATCGTCTTCTATTATTATTTTCTGGTGTTGCCCGTTTTTGGCTTTGTTTTTGTTGTTTTGTTTGTTTGTGTTTTGGGGCCGGGGGAACCGTGACCCCTTTCGAAAAAGTGGGCGTGGTTCCCCTAACGCAAGGCTACATAAATATCTAAATAGAAACAAAACTTAAGATCGTAGAATAAAACGGGTTACGCCATGATAAAGAGAATATATCAAAGGCAAAAGGCGGTTTTCCTGAGAGTTTCCCTTATTTTGGGGTATAATATACCTTAACGGTTTTAGACGTGGCCCTTGAGGCCTTGCTAGTTGAATACCCCTGTACTAAGTATAAGGTAGTAGTAGTATTGGTATTGGGTAAGGTAAGGTATTGGTAAGTTATAGTAGGTATTGGTGTAGCACCTCTCTGCGGGTGAACGGGCTGTCGTCCGGCAGGTAGCAGAACAGCAGCGTTTCGCCTCCCTCCCACCACCCCTGGTGGGGCCGTGGGGCCGGGCACGGTGCGGTCGCCAGCGCGCACCTCGGGCGCCAGTGTCGGCGCCTCGTGGCCGCTCCTTCCAACGAGCTACAATATACTTCATAGGCCGGTATGCCACTGTAAAGATATTTAACATATATCTTTGATGAAGAGCTAGCTTTTTGTGGAAGTACTTTGAACTTTGGCAAGAAAACTTTGACAAAGAAATTTGACGAATGTTTTCGTCCAATATTTTATGTAGTTGTGCTAACGATTTACGATGAATGGCGCACAAATATTTGTGTTTGTGCTTCTTTATGCTTTATAATAACTAATCTATGTTTAATGCTGATGAAGTAAAAGGAGTTTGAGAGTGAGGCCTTAGAACAAGCCATGGTATTCATCCATGGTGAGGCCATGGGTTGCACATTGTGAAACATTAATTAAAGAACTTCGAAATGAAGAATTATTTGAGGATGGATGAGGAAACATTCAATGTTCTTTGTCGTTCTTTATTCTTTCGAAATTGAATCCTCTGATTTAGAAGTTTAAAAAAATTATCTTCCTGAATTGGGCATTTTCCAAACTCCATATTTTCCACTTCTCGGGAAAATGTGTTCTATAAGCGTCAATTCGTTTGGTTTTACTTTTGTAGTCGGGATGGACAGTATTATATAAACATTCTAATTGCTCGCACTCTCCAATTAAAACTTTGGTTGAAGCAATACTTCTATTTCGGGCGCCATGTTACTAAATGTATCATAAAACTTGGGCGCTGCAGACAACATTTTATCCCAGAAATTTTATAAAAGAAATATTTTATAAAATATTGGCTATTAACTGTCTTATTTCTTTTATAAAAATTTTTGACAAAAATCTTTTACAGTGTAATACCGGCCATTGAGTGACTGACCCTATGGTTTCTGCGCTCTTAGTGAACGCTCGACGAGCAGTCAAAACATGAGAGGTGCCTCATGGCATGTAGAGCTGTTGTACTAAATTGACGTGTTGTTTATATCAGATTTTAATTCTATATTGTTTTCTTTCGTTTGTCTGTATTTAAATTATATTAGTGGTTAGAATAATAATATTCACAATGCCTTCAGGATGTTCGGCATATAGCTGTAAAAAAAGTCATCAAACCACAAATATATCTTTTTCAAGTTTGTCGCCTTATTACGGATCTGTCTGCTTCTTACTGCAGTAACATTCACTTTCAGGCGTTATTCTAACTTTCATAACTTTGCAGCAGTTTCCACTCTTATGACAATAACCGCTGCAGGATACTCTTTTTGTTAGAATCTCAATTTGTTCTCCTTTCATATTGTGATTTCGTACTTAAATGATTGAGTTTTGGTCGTGAAACACAGAGTAAGCGGATTTATATTACGCGCAACAGGCGCCCACCCAGCCTTGACCACCCTCAAACGGAATACTAGAATATCATTTTCCTCCAGAGAGCCCTGCTTTCACGGCAAAAAACATGGCTTTGATTCGCTGCAAAGATGGAGGCGCTTCAGTCCCTCTATGCAGTGCATTCTAGCTCGTTGGCTCCTTCACAAGTGGGGACGGCGGCGTACTACTGCCGACGGAGACCGCGCCATCACTGGCCGAATTCAGATTGATTGTTAGTGATTCCGGGCGCGTCAACTACTGAAGAAATTAGTCCCGTAAGTGTAGCGCAAGTTTTTTCATCGGGAGGTGGCGGTGATCTTCCCCCAATGAAAGGCGAGATCCGGCGCCGACCTACCGTCGACTAGCGGGGTTTCCCCAACCAGGTATCTCCCACTAGCATGGCACCGCCCCAGACGGGAAAAGTTCTAAGTCGCCGACTGGTCTCCCGGCATGTGTGGAGTGTGGCATGTGTACAAAATATTAAAAAAAAATAAAAAATGTAAAATATGCCACTATACGCTCTTAAAATGAAAATATGCTCCATCATCATAGATTTGCAAAAATATGCACTGTAAGAACTTGTATATCGATCCCAAACAATAAGATATGAATTTGTGTACTTTATGCATATCATTACGTTTAAGGAAAAAACATGCAAATATGCAAAATCCGCAGCCTACTAATGAGAGAGCAAGCGACTGCACTACTCGGAGACTTCCTCAATGGCGCTGTCACTTCCCACGAGAGAAACCTAAGACCGCGGCTGCTCTTCTGGGAGAAGATTTCCTAACTCGCGACATCGAAGGAAAGCTTCATCCTCCTCTATACAGCTACACGTGGTGAAAGTTAAATAAGTAATTTTTGAGAAAATTTTGAAAATATTTTGAGGCTTCATGTAAAACACCCCCAAAAACAAAATATCCATTTCACACTCAAGGAGTTCTTTTAAATCGATCGTGGAATAACAGTTTTGGAGAAAATCCGGTGAACCTTTTACACGGTAGCGTTGATCGCAAACATCGTTTTGCCGACAATCAATTTTTCCCTATCAAGGAGCCACAAAACATGGATTCTAGCTTCACCACAAGTTAGAGGAAGTAATTTACTGTGTGTATGAACATGATTTATCCTCTTTTTCGTGACCAGAACCATAAGTTCGTTTTTCTGTCGTTTTCCGGCGCACTGCTACAATTCTTTCTCTTCTTGCGAAGTAAGGGCGAGAAAATAAAAACGCGGCGATCGTCGGTGACCTTTACTTGCGTTTTCGTAACGTGACGGATGACATAAGGTCATTTTTACACATCCCGCCTTATAAAATGAATATTTTTAATTCATTCGCGAACTTCCTTCCCAACGGAGCTCATGGCCTCAAACATGTGCTTATCACTGTTATAAAGATTCATTTGATGAGGCAGGAGGTGTAAAAATGACCTAACGTGATCCGCCACGTTACGAAAACCCAAGTCTACATCTCTCGCTCTGGGTGCGTCTTCCCTTCGGCACCTTCTCGGCGCGCGATCCCCTTGAAGGACACCCCCCCTCGTGGCGGTACCGCGCGCTCCACTCCACTACCCGTCAAAAAGGCTTCACCCTAGCACTTGGCTTGTCACGATGGCGACGCCGCGGCCCCTCTGCGCCAGGGGGACGGAGCGCCGAAGTCGTCGCCAACCAGCGCCTCGTGTTGCAATTACCGTGGCCCGCCGCCATGCGAATACGCGGAACGTCGTAAGAGATTGCGTGAAGTTACAATATCTACACTTTTTTTTTATACGTTTCAATTTTTACAAGATGAAAATCATACTCACTGGATGAATCAATAGATCCTTCAATTACATAAAAACCATTGTATATCAATGATACTGATCATATGATAAGCTCGAGTACCTACATCTATTGTTTATTTTGTGCTTTTCAATCAAAATTACGCAACGTATCACAAGTGTTTGTTATAGTTCCAGTTATGAATAAGGGGTGGATTTTGATGACCTAAAACATCGCCAAAATTGATCAATAAAATGCTCTAAAAATGATTTTAAAATGCCCTAAAAGCAAAGAAAAATTACGCAAAAAATGTTATCAAAATCGGTTTAAATAAACAACTTAAGCTGTTAGATATGTTACTGATGTAATCGAGACTTCTTCTATTCCTTCAAGTGAACTCAGCTTTCTAACTTTTCGTTTGGATTGTTCCTTACCAGAAAATCTCTGTCTTTAGTTATCCGGAAATTGGCTGAACCGATGCTGATATGCATCACAGGACTCGAGATTACATACAACGGTTTACATATACAATTTCTGTGCGAAGAAATCGAATAAGTTACTCAGGAATTCTGAACATTTGTTGCATCTCGCAAATATTATTTGAAACAAGTACCATTAAAATTATATTAAAATCGATGAAGTGAAGTGAAGTGTTAGAAAAGCTCTAAGTCAATTAACAGATAACTAAAAATTAATTAGAACTAGGATATCAATATCTAATTCTATTTGTAATTCTAATAGTAAATATTCGTAATAGTTTTGTAATTGTAAATCTAGTTTTAATCAAGTTTGCCACCGAGCATTAAAGCAAACTTTAATAAATATCTATCTAAATCAGCGAGAAATGCGTTAAAAATTACAGAAAAGGTTAAAAAATTACTTATGAGTCGACATCGATGAAAAATGCCCCAAAAAAATAAAATAAAAATGAGTCATTTCCTTTTCTCAAAACACAAAATTAATTTCTATACTAAACGATATTGTTCTAAAGAGAAAAAAAATGAAAATGACATGAATACATCACTATGTTGAGAAGGTACATTGGCTTTGATTTGTCATGAAAATGTTATAGGTTCTGTCATTCAATACGAATATTGATGCGAGAAAATCGATTTTTTCTATTTCCAGGGCCAGAATGAATGATGTTTTTGATTAAATCAATGCACACGTAGGTCATATGTGTATTACTTATATCAATTTACTTATAAAAATCATCAAAAAGCAATAAAATCGAACTTTAAGCAGTGAACTCTGGCGGCTTTCCTATTGGAAATGCACAGGCCCTTTTATAGATAGCTTGTTATTATTAGTGTTAATATTATTCAAAAGAACAATTTTTTAATAACATTTTCTTATCACATTTAACTTTAGAGGACTGAACAATGGTAACATTCATTCCCGAGTGTACAATGTACTTAGCACAAGCATTGATCTTCTCTTATTCGCTTTTCAAAAGGCTCAGAATAATTCTTTCTCATGGAATATCAATATCTTCATTCAGATGGGTTCAGAAGGTACAGACGGTCAGGTGACTCTGTTCCCAACGTATAATGGAAAATGATATATCATTATCAAAACACTTTTTTGTGCTTTTAAACTTGATTAAAATGCCTATAATAAACTTTTTCCCGAACTGAAGTTTCACTTTATCCATGCTGCCAGATTGTAGTTACTAATTCCATTTCGGCGGGGTCAGTGGCAGGTTTCACGGCAAAGTGGCCACGTGGGCCTCGAATTTCGCAACATCCTTTTTTAACAAAAAATAACTTTTTATTCGCCAACAATTCTCTCGAGCAACGTGCTTTCCAGGGCACTGATGGAATCAAAGTAAAGATTTCTCGTGTAATAGTGGTGTCGATAGATATCACCACATATCTTTCTCGCAGTTTTTTTTTTAGCCCTCATTTTGCCAAATGAGAGAGGGATTGGGAAATTGGTTATTTCGACGGCAGGACTATTACAAATATGTAGCTCGTTCTCTGATGGAAAATACTAGTAGTTTCTTTTACAAGGGAGTGAACATTTCTGATCAATACATTTTGTCAAAAACGCTCGTCACTAGCATTCTTAATAAAACTATTTTCTACAATTCAATTATAATAAAGTTAGTATATGAGTGGGAGGTTAGGTATTCCGGGGCTCATGAGAAGTGCGCGTATCGAGCAGTCAATGAAATGCTTTGCACATTTCCGAATATTGTAATATTATTGAAGTTAACAATCCCTGTATCAAATGCGTATGAAGAAAGGTCAATTTCAGTTTTTAAGAGAGAAAAAAATGTACAGTAGAAGAAGAAACACGACGCAACTTCCACTGCATTTGAGCCGTCAATGGACGGGATTAAAATGTCATAACAACAGCATTCATACTTCAACATTGTACTTTATATAAAAATGTACTTCATTAATTAGAGATATTGACATTATTTTTCTTGCAATGTTCCCACTACACTCAATAACTCAAAAGCATCTAAAAGTTATTAAATAATGTTTATGATTGAATTATAATTTTAAATCTCCTCCAAAACACCTCTTGATTTCCATACATTCCTCCAATTGCATATTTTTTCGTCAAAGTTTTTCAATTTTCATGTAACTATTTTGACAGTGCTACTATAGCAGAAAACGAGGAAAGCAAACAGCTCTCTCTCATAAACCACAATTGCTTCCCTTGTAAGATGTAAATTACCCAATTGTACGGCCTGTATTTTGTGCAAAAATGACTTCAATATCATGTGAAAATAATTGCTAAATTACTCTCTCTGATATTTGAGCTAGTTTTTTCAACATTACGTTTCTTGCTGTACAAGAAATATAACAACAAAAACTAATAAAAAAGTTCAAAATATTTATGTAATGCTAGCTATCACCACCTCAAAAAGTTTTAAATGTACGTACATTGATAATTTCTCGAAGTAGATTCCTCTAAAAATAAACAAGGAGAGAAAATAATCACGATTTTTTAGAGAAAATACACGACATGGGAGTTTCACAAAATACCTCCAAAGAACAAATTGCATGACAAATATAATGACAAATACTGGCGTAAATGAAGATGCAAATTTTCAATTGAAGGTCAGGATTTTAACTGTGAACAATAAACAGTAATTTATCAATCACTAGATGTCCCATCATTACAGAATGTTATGTGATCAACTGACATCATTAGGGAATCATCACATCATTCAATGGACATAGGTTAAATAGCTACTAAATAACTACACTTTGTAGCACAATCGCATTTATTCCCTCAAAAGGATTAATTTTTATACTTTCTGACCAATTAACTACACCTATTAATTTCAATCAGTTTCGGCTCATTCTAAATATGATTTGCGAAACGAATTTTATGTTGTATGTGGTTTATGGTGTAATGTTGTATGAACGAACAGCACATTGCAGTTCTTTCATACAAACGCAATAGACTTCCAAATATTCCACTTCTATCCACACAAGCAGTGAGGGATGAATGTGGTTAGGTGAGGGAGACGAGACCACGTTCTCGGAATCTTTGAAACACCGCGCTTTAGAAGCAGATCAATGAATCCAGCAAACGCCACTCCCCTCTCCCCACATTCCTTCCACACGAAGCTTCCGTTCGGGACAATTAGCAGTTGCGTGCGAATCGCATCATTTCGGTTGCATCGTCCATCACATTCTCGCATATTCGGAGATCATGGGTTGAACGGAAGATAAAGGACACCCTCAGTATACGCCCGTTAATACAGGAATGCGCCCGAAGGAACCTCCTGTCAAACAGCGAGTATCTAGAACATAATAGTTTTAATTTACAGGAATCACTACGTATGCTGTACATTCGAATCATAGCAATAAGAAGTGAACACTGTAGACGTGTCGGGAGCTCCGTGTGAAGAGAACGAAGAAAGCAGGGGGCCCCGGTGCAGACGATGTCACCCCAAGGGGAGCTGCGAGAGGAAACAGCGCCCGCCTCCCGTTCAGTGGGCCGAAGCGCCCATTTGCACTCGCACACAGCGACATCGCGTTTCCCTCTCTCGCACGCCCACGCACGCACTCACCCACGCTCACTTACTTCAGAAGTCGTCTGCACAGGCGACAATAGCACTCGCAATATTGATGAGTCACGTTACATGGTAGAGACACACACACACACACATTCAGATTGCTGCACACTGCGTACGCGTGCGACTCCCAGGCGACAGCAGCTCTTCCTTCAAGGCTGACACTTCACATACGAAATTCGGCAGAAGAGAAGTGGCCAACGGGATCGATTTCACAATCTGCTCAAGATGCAGACGCAGCCGTCTTAGATACGCAACCACCAATCGCGACGACATGCGTGAAAGATATCGCATTCCCACGAGTTGGCAACAGGCGCCGCCGCTCCTCCGGAGGAAAATTCGGCGGGCGAGGGCGGCGGCGGCGGAGGCGGAGGAGCTGGGCAGGGCCAGGCAAGGGCCAGGGCCGGCCGGGGGCGGTGTTTACCTTCGCAGCTGCAACGGCGGCGGCGGGCGCTGATAGAGCGGCGGGAGGCGGGCAGCTACTCAGGCTGACCAGGGCTCGGCCATGGCCGCCGGCGGCGCGACGGGCAGGCAGGCAAGCGGGCGGAGCAGGAGGCGCCCGCACCGCAGCCAAGCACCTCGCCCTCGCTATCAACGCACGGCACGACGACCGTACGCACTTTCTCGCACCCACACACAAAGACCGCAGCAGCTCGGACGGGCGGGCGGACACCACGGGACGATACCCCTCTCACGCGCGCACACAGACACACACGGCACCCACAACACACAACAGACAACTGCCGGCGGCGCCGCGCCACCCGCACCGCCCGACCCTGGCGGCTGGGCTGGCATCGACTCGCCCGGCCGCCGCCGCCGCCGCACGCAGGGCCGACAACTCCCCGGACCGGGCGCAGTCCCCAGCGCCCACCGCGCACTGTGGCGCCACCCAGTAGCGAAGAGCGGACAAACGGGATCGCGTAGTGGCGACATCAGTCGCTGGAGGCGCTCACAGCGCTCCGTCGAAGATTGCTCCATAGAACAACACCCATGATTCTATTCATCTCCTATCGTCTTCTATTCATTCATGATTGCTCTCCCGTGGTCGAACCTCCCTGCCAGGGAGTTCCTGACCAGAGAGTAATTTAAGCAGTTCCTGGTGGAGTGATCATTCAACTAATACTCCACTAACGAGTGTGGGAGAAACCACGCATTTTAGGAGGACAAAGGGGGAATTTTAAACACGTTTTAAAACTTAACATTTAATTAATTTCATTTACATAAAAAACTAATCATACTAAGTCATCAGCGCTTGTAACTTAGAAAACAATTAAAACGATGAGAGTAATGAAAGGAACGAAAAAAGTGGCAATGCGTGAAGTTAGACATGACAGGGCATGAAAAAGGCAGTGCTAGAAACGAAAAGTACGAGAAACAATAAACTAAATTACCGCAGTCTCTTATTACAATTTATCGCCTTCCTACGTACACATGAGGTAATAATAAAGCATTGTAAGATGGTGACAGAAATCGGAGATTTTTCAACAGAAAAACTAGTATTGTAGAGCCTTGGAATCGAAAAAATGTGTAAATATTGTTCCTAAATGTTGTAAATTCCCCTAACAATCTGTGGTCAGAATTCACGTTCTGTGGGTATATTTGATATCGAAAAATCTGTTAACGGCGTAACTTCTGTGTACCCATCTGTCTTCTGTAGTAAACGCTAGCGGCTGACGTGTGTATAATATTTCTCCAAAATTCATGTACTCCGATCGAAGTGAACTCACTGAAAACCACGACAAAAGTTACTTTAGGACTTTCTTTTTTTTTCTTCTTTCTTTTCTAATTTCTGAGGGCACTTAACATGGAGATTCAATAACATTTTCAAAATTTTCTAGAAATGGCACTATTCTTCTATTGAACTTTTTATTCGAATAGAAGAAAGGACTCTTACATTGGAAAATTCCAAAAGTTCAACATGTTTCTTCCTTCCACTGCATTATTGAAAAATGAGGTTTTATCCCCAATAGAAAGCTGTTTTCAAAGACATCTTGAAAAAGACAAAGTGAAACTTTTCGAAAATGACTGGAGTTTTGTGTAATTTGGCGTGAAATATAGGCAATTATTAAAAAATTATTTTTTCAAAAACATATACAGCATAAAACCAACGATTTTCCTTAATTTTTTCTCGGATAGAGTGTAAAACTAGTGCTACAGAATGGCACAGACGTTCTCGTGACATTTTTTTCTAATTTCCTTGGTGTGGGATGGATTGACGGGCTTGCCCCATCTTCTTGCTAGCTGCCATCTATCGTCGCCCAAAGTACATGTTTTGGACATTTTCTCAACTTTTCGATTTCTTTATAGAAAAACCGAAACATTTATTTATTTATTTATTTATTTATTTATTTATTTATTTAACGTCAAAAAACATTAGTTTAGGAATATCAAGTAAGGGCAAAAACTCGTCCAAAATAGCAATTTTCATTGAAAAATTTAGAGCGGTTTTTAAGAAAATGGCGTTTAAGCGTTAATGTGAGTGCAAAATGAGATCTCTTTTTCACAGGTATCAATTGAGTTTTCGAAAAACTTCAAGACATTTGAGGAACTTTCACTCACAAATGCAATAATGTGTATAAATTGATGGAAATGTGCGTATTAACGGCCTGAGGTATATTTCAAAGAAATTAAATTTGTGTAATTTTTGTAAAAACCAGAAAGTGACCTCAAAATGAACTTTACATCATATTAAACAGTGAAATAAGCAATATTCGTTGGAAAAGTATAAACAAAAATTTTGAGCCATTTTTTGAGTAAATGGCGTTTGAGCGTTTCTGAAAATGCGTTATTTTGAGCTCGTTTCCACATAAAACTGCGAGTTTTTGAGAAAGTTTGACATTATTTAAAACACATGTACTCGTAAATACAATAATGTGATCGTCTCTAGTATAAATATTCCCGACGTGAGAGGCTATTCAAAAAAATTAAATTTTTGTATTTTTTGAAAAAATAAAAAAGTAGAACAATATGGCGTTTATGTCATCGTTTATGTCATGGCGTTTATGTCCCGACGGCAACAGGATTTTCGACACTACGTTGTCAGCTAGATCGAATTCAGTCGCTGTCTAGAGGGGAATTCTAGCAGCCGCCTGCTCTGATCAATTGTTTTCCGTGGTTTCTCCGATGAACACCAGACGAGTGCCGGAGCAGTACCCAAACAAACGGGTTACGGACCGCGCGCGATCTTTCCTTCCTCTTCCTATTTCTATCCTCACTCCTTACACACACACTTACACTAACATGCACTACACTCGGGAATGGCTCTTCTAAATATGCCTTCCTGAGCTTACACAAATAAATAAACCCGTACATAATTATTTACCTATGAGTTGCGAAGCACTATTCTAACAAATTTCTTTGAAGACGTGGGTACGTGAATCGACCCTTTACAGGGAATCGAAAATAATAATATTACTGCTTTGGGAAGAGGTATGAATTCAAATTTATTCGTATTTTGCTGGGATGATACCGTCGGAAATAATAACAAATACGTTTTCATGCATGGTCATATTTTCTCAATACCTTAAAACTCAATAACATTCTTGGCCTTGTTATAATCTGGAAATAATAGAATAATAAATGTTTACCTGCACTTCCCTTTGCTGTAGTTCTGCAACCTCGCGATCTCCAGCATCCATATCCTAATCCACACTAATTGTAAACAGTAACATCCTCAATTTTTCCGCTCCATTTCAACATTCGAATTCAACACACTTCCATCGTCCGCGGCTTAGTCACCGATCCTCCTCGTAACTCGGCTCGATTGCGTCTTCTGAAGTTATATCTTCTGACCACGTTTTTAAAAACAAAGGACATTACATTACGATTGTTCATTACGATGTTCTTTCGTTTTTCTACTTTTATGTATGTTACTCACTCAATAAACCTCGCGGTATTGTCACAATTTCCACAAAATGTTCCCAATTAATGATATTGTCCGTGGTTTATTTTAAAAATACTGGTTTCCTTTTATTTAATAAATAAATACAGTTCTGTTCGTCACCTATTTTATAACATCTGGTGGTCTTCTCACAATGTATAATATTTCTTATCATTACGAATTCTACTTCCTATTGAACGGAACAACTTGATGACATGTTTTTATCGTCAAAAATTGCCATAATTTTATTTGTTGCCGTCGCCATAGTCTATTTTAATCTTCATTTCCGTTAATGCGAATAATTGCGAATTATTAATTTTCACTAACATACCTTCCTTTGTTTGTCCATGTTTTTGCATAGCAAATTAATTTTCTATTAAAAAAACATTAAGACGCGTCTTAATGGACCGTCACAATATATCATCCCCAACATGATAATTTGTATACATCACATTATTTTTATTTGTATTAATATTATAATTTATATATGTAGTAGACCGGTGTGGGGGCATCGTGAGGCCTTTAGCGGGGAGAGGGGATCAAGCGAATCTTACCTAATCTTACATGGGGGACAGAAGGTGTCTCCGCAAATATCAATTTTTTTTTTAAAACAGTGCTAAATTCCGAGAAAACTAGGACAATTAAGAAAAATACGTTCTTCTACTCCCCTTGTATAATTCTGTCATTTGATGGCTGCAACCCGTTGCACAATGATACTCATTACGATACAGATTTCATTATGATACAGGTTCTTGACCAATCACAGAGAAGTTTACAAACCAAGTATTTACACTTAATAATTGAGAATCTTTCTCGTAAATCTTTCGTTCGATTGTGTACATTAAAATTGCATTTAATATTGTATTATGCTTGTCAGTTTTAATTTCTTTTATTATTAGTCATTTTTACGTGTAATATTATTTAAAATAAATTGGACCGTAATTTCACTTTGATCCTATTTGACTATCGCAGTGATAGTTATTGCAAGGAACATTTGATTGACGTTAAGATCTGAACGCAAGTGACTTTGTGTTATATGTGGCTGCCGTGTGGTAACCTTTAAAAGCCGGCTAATTCTTTGGTTTAAAATGTCTAGTGAATCAGAAGTGGAGTTGGCACCTCCAGAAATACGAGAAAAAGCGAAAATTATGAGTCGGAATTATAACTGGAAGTCTTGAACTCACTCGCATGCTGACTGGAACACCAAAGACATCTGAGGGAAGGATAGCGAGCTGTCCGCTATATGGCCTTGCTGGGTCTGCTACGAAACGATTGAATGTAAAAGTTTAACTTATAAAAGTTAGCATACGTCGTTTATAAGTACTGCATGAAACTCGATGCAATGAGTCTCACACAATACACTCGTGTGAAGTTTACGATACTCGCTCGTATTGTAATATCACACTCGTGTATTAATACCCATCATTACATCATCATTTCATAATGTACCATTCTGTACTAAAATATGGCTAAATCTTGCACAATAATTTTTATCGCGGTTATGTGACTGTTACAATAAGTAACATTGTATTTTGAGAAAAGAATTTAACAAAAATTATCAAACTTTTTATCACTAATGAGATAAATATCGTTATCTGTATTTTTACAGAAATTTTAACGAAAAAAATTACCGAGCGTTTGGTAAAAAGAATTGAACTTTTGATAAAATTTAATCTTAAATAAATAAAAATTAACAAATTATTTGTTTTAAATAAATCCAAATGCAATCAATCACAAACTAACGTATTTACATTAAAAATACGCATTCTGAAAAATCTCACGTGAGCTTAGAAGGGGGAGGGGGTCAAGCCAAATCTCACCACATTTCACCACTTGGGAAGGGGAAGTCGAAAAATCGCCAAAATCGCCTCACGTAGTTTATGGACGGCCTCTCATACATCTCTCCTTCCTTATGTTACGTCCCCATCACCACCACTCGTTCACCGACGATACGCCCCCCCCTCCCCATCGCCCCGCGTACCCACTTTCCCCCTTCCACTTTGACCACCCGCATGTCCCCTCCGCTCCCACCACCAACACGAACTCCACCCGCTGGGATAGGCCAGTGCCCTTCTTGCAGCTCGCACCCTCTCCCTTGGCCTCTTGTCTGCACACCGTCACTCCCACACGCCTTCTGTGTGCATCTCCTTCTTCCCCCGTATGCCCTGACCACCTCCACGCACCCCCGTCCATCCCCCCTCAAACCCACACGATGGCCCGCCGCCCAGAGATGGCGCAGGGCATCAACTGATACCACTGACCGGGATGTCCTAGGTTCGAGGCCCGAAGGTGGCAGGATTTTCGACACTAGCTTGTCAGCTAGGTCGAATTCAGTCGCTGTCTGGAGGAGAATTCTAGAGGCCAGCTGCTCTGATCGGTAGTTTACCGGGGTTTCTCCGATCAACACCAGGTGAATGCCGGAGCAGTACCGTAACAAACGGAACCGGGACCGAGCGCGATCTTTCCTTCCTCTTCCTTGTCCTATCCTCTCCCCTTACACACACACCTACACTAACATGCACTACACTACCACACATATCGGGAGGCCGCTCTGGAGCTTAGAGCTTGTCCCGGCTGTGGCGGTGCCCCACTGTTGGGAGATACCTGTTTGGGAAAAACCCCGCTAGCTGACGGTAGGTCGGCGCCGGATCTCGCCTTATAGCGGGGGAGGACCACCACCACCTCCCGAGCAAAAAATCACGCACTACACGTAGGGGGCTAACGACTAGAGAACGGATTTCCATTTATTACATGTTTTTACGGGAACTAGATACCTGCTTTCAATAATATTATGTAGAGTTTACAAGAGACCCAAATGAATTAGAACTATTTTTATTTTACATATTTTGATATAATTACATATTTGTACGTATTTTACATATTACTAAATATTCCGTTGCAATTTAATATATTTTTGCTTCAGAGGCGCATTTGCAATATATGATACGGAATCATCTTCCATACAAATGAAATGAAATGATGCTGCGCTTCTATGATCACAATACCTTCTCCATGAGTTGTCCAACTTACCCCCTACCCCCGCTTACAGTGTACTCGGAGTCAAAGACGAGAGGATTATGTGAACAAAAGTAATTTCAACTATGTGCTTGTTCATGTTTCAAACGGCAGAATCGTTAGTCGATCGGAAACTAACAAATAATTTACAGAAAATTTTCTTCCTGCGTTGTTCGATAAGGGGAGGGATATAGTCCCTTTAACCCCTTACCACGAGAGCCATCACAGCCTACACGGTACTTCTATTCACTAGAACACCGGCTCTTTGAACCATTACTATGAACTCTAACCGGGAGGTCCTAGGTTCGAGTCCTAAGGGCGGCAGGATTTTCGACACTAGCTTTTCAGCTAGGTCGAATTCAGCTGCTGTCTGGAGGAGAATTCTAGCGGCCGGCTGCTCTGATCGGTAGTTTTCCGTGGTTTCTCCGATCAACACCAGGCGAATGCCGGAGCAGTACCCTATCAAACGGGCCACGCACCGCGCGCGATCTTTCCTTCCTCTTCCTTGTCCTATCCTCTCCCTTTACACACACACTTACACTAACATGCACTACACTACCACATATTCCGGGAGACCGGTCGGGAGCTTAGAGCTTGTCCCGACTGGGGCGGTACCCCGTTGGTGGGAGAGTCCTGGTTAGGGGGAAACCCCACTAGCCGACGGTAGGTCGGCGCCGGATCTCGCCATCCAACGGGGGAAGATCACCGCCATCTCCCGAGAAAAAAAAACATGCACTACACTAACGGGACTAATGACCGAAGCAGTTGACGCGCCCGGAAACACGAAAAAAACAAACCAAACCAAACCATTACTATGAACGTATTTTATATTTCGAATACAATACTGCCCCTCCGAGTCCTTGTTAAGAACTGATCGGCGACTTTCTAAGTCCCCGATCAGTTCTTAACAAGGACTGCTCTGACAACGATTCTCGAAAAGCATCACAAAAAATTCAAGATCACCTCACTTCACTTGAAGAATGGTACAGCAAGTGGAGAATCAAGATTAATTAAAGTAAATCAGCTCATATAACATTTACTCTTAGGAAAGAAACTTGTCTACCTGTTATGATCAACAGACAACAAATACCTCAAACTGAGAACATTAAATATCTGGGTATTCATATGGACAGACGTCTTACGTGGAAAGAACATATTCAAACAAAAAACAGCAGTTACATTTACAGTGACAACTAAGAAAATTATTTTGGCTTTTTGGACGTAAATCAAAATTATCGCTTGAAAATAAATTATTAATATATAGAACCATTCTAGTTTCTACATGGACATACGGAATTCAGATCTGGAGGACTGTCAGCAAAACTAATTTATCAATTCTACAAAGATTTCAATCAAAACTTCTAAGATAAGTGCATCTGCATCCTGGTTCATAACAAATGCTATTCTACACCGAGATCTCAATATAGCAACTGTTCAAGAGAAGATTCAAGAAATAAGCTCAAAATATCACCAACGTCTGGAAATGCATCCCAATCGTCTAGCTCTATACCTACTTGACAATAGCCAAGAAATTTCTGGACTCAGTAGAATTTCCACTCTTCATCTTTCTCTCCGTTTTAATAATTAACATTTATTTATGTTCTCTTATTTCGATCTGATATGTTCATATATTTTTAATCCTTGTAACCCTTAATAATGTAATAATGTGTTAGTGATTTTTTGTTATAGATTTTAAAGGATCCCAAGAAAAGTACCAATGGGTGACTTTCTTCATTCCAGTTCATTTGTTATTGTTATACACATTTATGGTATCTACTTATTTCCCATTTGAAATAGATTGCAAATATTCGTTGAATATTTTTTTTTAATTTAAAAAATAAAAAAATCATAAAAAAATAAAAAATTAATATCTGTCACGGCTAAGCGGCAGTGCGCTGGCTCGCAAGCCCACTCTCTCCCTGGTTCGCGCCCCGATCTCAGCAAGTTGAAAGACACCCCGCCCCCTTCCAGAACCCGTCGCCAACTGTTCTATACTTGTTTTTTTTTGTTTTGTTTTTACGTGGCGGCTGATGTTATTATCTTCAAGATGACATAAGGCATGCCTTTTTGCGTTTTTCTTAGCCCTACCTACCTACTTACAAGATGTCGCATGCTCGCGACCGTATCAAGCAGTACTGCAGATCAAGCGACTATAGCGGCAGGACCGAGAAACACGCGAAAAGCCGTGCCATATTCCATCTTGGAGATATTACCCTCAGATGCCTCGTTAGAAAAACTGAAGAATAGGTCTCTCCAATAGAGTTCTACCCCTTTCATCGTAGTCTGACGTTCTTAGATCCCGCCACAAACAAACGCCTCTTTCTAATACCGTCCGCCACTCCTAGGTCGAGCTACAAGCGCTCTGCTCTTCGTCTTCTGTCGTCTCTAGGTGGCGCGCCTGTCTGACGTCGCGTTCGAAGGACCTCCCCGCCGCGAACCTTCACACTCTTCACGCCTTCCAGGCGCCTGGTGAGGGAGCCAAGCGCCTCTGCTCGCGCCCATGACTCGGCAGGCGTTTTCAAATACGCCCCTCCCCACTTCGGGAATGGGAGTGACATCTGTGAGTCCTGGTGAACACGCCCTTTACGGAAACAGACATGCTTTCGTACGAACTGCACCGTATTTAGCCTTGGAGAAGTATGCACAATTAAGCTGGTATACAAGCTAACTGGTATGACGTTGGCATTGGTAGTAAATTGCCGCAGGTACATAGAGCTGAACTGCATCAAATTTGGTTATAGACAAGTACCTTGTACACTATACTTGGGTTTTTCTAACGTGGTGCTTAGGGTAGTATCTTCAAGATTGAATTCGGCACGGGTTTTTGAGTCATTCTCAGTTCTACCGCAAGATGTCACATGATCGCGACCGCATTAAGCAGTGCTGCAGATCAAGCGACTCTAGCGGCAGGACTGAGAATGACTCGAAAAGTCTTGCCGAATTCCATTTTAGAGAAACTACCCTCAGCTACCACGTTAGAAAAAAACACGTATAATTAAAGCGGTACGATGTTCGTATTGGCAGTGTGTTGTCGCAGCCCCACGTAGTGAAGAATTGCATCGCTTTTAGTCTCGGAGCGCCCTGCCGGAGACAAGACCCTCATAATGTAAAAACAGGTTAATTTAAGACTTATGGATTTTTCTCTAGTAAATTCACAAATTCAAAATAAATCCAATGTGTTTCACTGCATTATTCGGCCTAATATATCCGCTAATTCTATCCCCCTCCATTTTAGGCCATCCGGGCAAACTGCCCAGATAAACAATATGGGGAAGTCAGGTAAGTTGATTGCGTGAGTAATAACACTACTATGTATGATAATTCAAATATTGTGAACATTGACATAGTGATGGGTTTTGTCAGTTCTTAATTTTTTATTCTTAATGTTTTTTTGTTTAGATGTAACAGGAAAAAATAAAGTGTCAAAATTGAAAATAAATTAATTTATTGCAAATCCTTTGAAGTACAAAAATAATGATACTTAATTCTATAGGAATAATATCACAATGATTGACGAAGTAAAATTTGATGAAAACAAGATATGTTACACATTTTTAGGAATTATATCCAGTCGTTAACAATTATGTAAGCAGAGAGAGTTGGGAGAGTGACAGGCAAATGTGAAGTATTCAGCCTAAATTAACTAAATGTTAAGTATTGAGCAGAAAATTGACTAAATGTTAAGTATTGAGCCTAAGATCTGGCAATTTACACAAATATTTTGTGCAGGGCTAATGAAAGTAATACTCTGAGACTTTGTATTCAACACGATTTGAAATATTTAAAAGTACTTGAAATTTCTCCAAAGATTCGTGTTTTAATTGAATAGTTCTACACTGAATTGAAGTTAGAAAAAAATGTAGTTGCTCAAATATTCCCACACTCCTCCGGATACATGGAATTCACAATAATGTCACAATAAATATTAAATAATAACGATAATAATACAAGAACAATAATATGAAAATATGAGAAATCTTCCTCCAGTTTTCTAAACATTTTACCTTTAGGCATCCTGAGATTTCTCTACAATATTAGAGACAAAACTTAAAATTATCTACGTTGATCTAACATCAAATTTCATTTTTTGGCATTTTGCGTAAAATTCCTCTAAATTCATTGTAAGAAATCAGTAAAAATAAATGAAATTTTACATTATCACTTTTAAAGATAATATTCTCAAGATTCCATGAAATAATTGAAGTCATCTTCGTCAAGACGCTCTTTCGCGACTTTCGTCATGTAGCGAAACTATGATGACGGGAAAGCCGTCGAAAACCGGCTATGAATAAATATAAGTTGACATATGTGACTTCAATTATTTCATCCTTTAATAATATCAACAACACCTCATCAGCATTTCCACAGTTCTCAAGATTGGTTTATCAGCTTGTGTTGCTTTCAATAGGTGTAGGAGCCTGAACGGCTACGGCAACAAAAGAATCTCCAGATGAGAGGGCCGAGGTTGCCTTCTCTGCCGACGCAGCGCTGTCGTCGAGCGCTGGCGCGGGGTCAGGGTCGGGGAGTGTGTCGGTGGCGAGGGCGGGGAGTGGTTTGGTGCCGGGGTCGGTGGCGGGGCCGGGGGCCGTGGCGGGGGCGGGAAGGGTGGCCGGCGCGCGCCGTGGACTCTTCAGCAGCACCTTCTCCAGCGCCACGAAGGGCGACTCGCACAGCAGGCTGAGCACGGCGCCCAGCACGAACGCCGACACCAGGTCGCCGGCGAACGAGGCCAAGATGGCGCTGTCGCTCAGATACACCGACGTCTTGAGCGCGCCCGTCTGCATGTTCTGCACGGCCATGTGCACCAGGAACACGCAGTACGAGAATCGCCCCAGCACCTGGAAGCCCGTCCACGACAGCAGCGCGTTGACGGGGCCTCCGCGCCCGCACGCGCACAGGTACACCACGCCGGCCACGCCCACCGCCCACGCGGGGCGATGCAGCGCGTTGTACACCGCCGCCCACACGCCGGGGTCGGGCTGCTGCCGGAGGAAGTGGAAGCCCGACACCAGCGGCACCAGCAGCAGCGCGGCCACGCCCACCCACGCCAGCGCCCACGCGCCGGCGTCGCCACGCCCACTCTTCTGGTCGCCCCGCCCACGCAGGGCCAGCGCGCGCCCCGCCCACACGCCCACCACGTACGGCACGAAGCGCGTGTAGGCCGGCGTGTAGAAGTGGCGGAAGTAGTGCGTGCTCATGTCCGCATCGCGGAACAGCAGCATGTTGGCCGGGTAGGCGTTCTCGTAGGACAGCACGAAGGCGACCACCACGCCCCCGGCGGCAAGCGCCGCCATGAACGTCATGCCCACGCGCGGCCAGCGAGCCAGCGGCAGCAGCAACAGCGGCGACAGCCAGTGCAGCTGCATGTCCACCATGAGGTACCAGCTCTGCCCCACGCACTGGCTCTCGGGTCGCACGTAGTTGGACACGTACAGCAGGCTGCTCCACCAGCTCCTCTGGCACGCGGCGCGCCCCTCCGACATGCTGGCCATCCACATGGGCCCCCAGCCGGTGTGGATGAGCAGCGACGACGCCAACAGCACCATCATGGCGAAGGCCGGCGTCAGCCGGATGTAGCGATGCAGGTAGTACAGGGGGATGTTGAGACGGCGGTCGGAAGGCGCCTGTTTGAAGAATAAGTAACCCACGAGAAGCCCGCTCAACACGAAGAAGGTGTCCACGGAGAGTGTAGCGTTGCTCAGACCGATGCGGTACCACTCGTTGAAGAACTTGAGTATGAACATGAGGTTGACCGAAGGCAACATGACGCTCGTCATGTACCGGTGCCCGAGCACCACCCAACACATGCTGAGGACGCGGATGCCGTGCAGGCAGGCGAGCGAGGCGTCGGCGTCGCGTCGCGGCGCCGCCAGCAGCTTGCGCCCGTTGGCCACCACGGAGAAGGCGGCGAGCAGCGGGCTCTTGTCCCGGGGCGTGAGCACGTCGTAGGCCGTGCTGGCCACCGCCAGCGCCAAAATCACGCTCAACACGCTCACCGCCGTCCAGTCCGCCGCGTCCATCGCAGGCCCCCCGCCGGCCGCGGTGCAGTCGCTCTCGCTCACCGCCACGCTCAGGGCCCCGCCCCCCAGCAGCGACCCGTACAGCGCCTGCACGTCGGCGGGGGAGCACGCGCTCGGCACGCACTGGGCCAGCTGCAGGGCCAGCGTCGTCCCGGTCGCCTCCTCGGCCCGCGCGCCCAACGCCCCTTCCAGCTCCATGGCCCGCGGTACGCCCGCACGCACGCCCACGCCCACGCTCACGCCCACGTGCACGAAGCACATCTGCGCGCCCGCGCCCGTGCACTCGTCCCAGTTGCCGAAGTGCTTGGTGTGTAGGGCCAGCACGCCCGTCGGCATCTTCACGGACGCGTCCAGCACCTGCAGCGCCCGCACCTCCCCGCGCTCGGCCGCCGCCAGCACCTCCTGCACCTGCTCCAGGCACAGCGGCGAGATCACGGCGGCGGCGGCGGCGGAGGCGTTGAGGGCGGCGGCCAGCACGGGCTGATGACCGCCCCACGCCGCCCGCACCGCCCGCAACGCCGCCTCCGCCCCCGCCCCCGCCCCCGCCTCTGCCCTCGCCGCCGCCGCCAGCAGCAGAAAGCCCAGCAGCATTGTCACTCGCGACGCCGAGTCCATGGCAGAAGTGTGTCCCGCGCTGGCCCGCGCGCCGCCTTAACAAGGCTCCGATCGGCGCGATAAGCGCGCCCACGTCCCTCCCCTCCACAATCACACCTCGCACAGCGATCGCGAATGGATTTGAAAACGACCTTTGTACGATTACGTACTGCAGGAAGCACCTGCTTAGCGTTACAGGATGTTAGGACTCCTCTCTGTATTAGCCTTTTGGCATTTGCTTCCTCACTTTCAGGGCTCTTTGCAAATTAACGGATCTTACAATATCTTAGCTTCACTCAATGACGGTCACATTTTTAATGTATTTTTATTTAGAAATACTTATCAACGTAAATAATACTTTAAGAGCGAATGGAATATTGACGAATGACATGCACTTTGAAGTGAGCGCGCCGCACAGATTTCGATTTACATCCACTTTCTTTCGTACTACACACTTACTAAAGTGAAAATATTATAATGTTGCAAAAGGAAAGTGGCGATGTTTCCTTGGAAAAATTCATATTGGGGATCTCTGATGTAAAAATAAACTGAATAAATATTCTTCTTAGATGTCTTCCTCTAAGTCATTTTGTACTAAGAATCCGTATTTGTGGGTCATTGATATCAAAAAATTGGTTGACTGCAAAACGTGGGACTATCTGCCCGTCAGCAGCGTCCTGTCCGCTGGCAGGGTTTTCTTCAAAATTGATATTCCCCGATCGATTTGGCCGAACTCAAGGTCCTGCGTATTTGAAACGGATATGTTGATGTTTGATGGTCCCTACTTTAGATGAATTAACATTTTCAAACTTTTAAAAAATGGCCCCAAATGTTTGGATTAAACTTTTCCAAGGATAGAAAAAATAACTCTTAAAATGGCGAGATTTATCTTTTGTTGAACTTTCTGAATGTTCAAAAGTTGCAAAAGTTCAATCTTTATTCGGCGACTTCTTTCATCCGCAATGCGGAAGATAGACATATTTTCTTAATGAATTCTATTCTTAAAAATTCAATATTTGAATAAAGTCATATATAAGTTTTTTAAAAAATAGATATTTAAAGAAGATCATGTAAATATTTTTTGTAAAGTAGTTTTCGATTATTTTTCAAGTAATTTATGCTGGAAATAAAGACAATTTATAACAAAAATATCTCAAAAAGTCTTCAGTTTTCTCTTTTTTTTCTTTGGATAGAGCAAATGACATTTAAAAAGTGGCGCGTCTCATTTTTATTGGTCTCTGAATTTTCGAAAATTGCGATAATGACGAATATCGAGAAAGAATGTGCTGTTTAGCACCACTAGTTTCTTTAGTACGAATTTACGAAAAACTTACATAATAATACACAATCTTCAATGCACTCTCAATACGTATGGTGGTAGCCATATTGATTCATGTCACCCCAGTCATTTGTTTTTCTACTCCCATTGTATAATCCTGTCATTTGATGGCTGCAACCTGTTGTATAATGATACTCATTATGATACAGATTTCATTATGTTACACGTTCTTGACCAATCACAAATAAGTTTACAAACGAAGTATTGACACTTCATTTATCATTGAGAATCGTTCTAGTAAACGTTTTGTTCGATTGTGTACATTAAAATTGCATTTAATGTTATGTTATATTTATCAATTTTTGTTTCTTTTATTATCAGTAATTATTATGTGGAATATTATTTAAAATAAATTGGATCGTAATTTCACTTTGATCCTATTTACCTAGCGTAGTGGTAGCGGGAACATTTGACTGACGTTAAGATCTGAACTCAAGTTATTGTGTGTTATATGTTGCTGCCGTGTGTTTGTCCTTTAAAGCCGGCCAATTCTTTAGTTTAAAATGTCTAGTGAGTCTACAATAATGACTTCTTTGTAGTACACAATGCCACAAAATAACATATTCTCATCAATAAATCCTGAATGTAAACACTAGCTTCCATGAACGAGTGCTAAAAACACTAGTGATTTCAATTTTCAGTCTTTAATAAAATAAGCTTACATTAAATATTAATAAAACGAAACAATATTTATTATTGCGAACCATTTCTACTAAATACGATGGTCAAGATTACAATTATGCCGGGACGTAATTTGGGTTTTGAAAATTTATTGTAGAACGTTCATATTAAGGTACGCCCTTCCGGGTGACTCATGGGCAATGTGCTAGCTTTCCATGATGCGATTTCGGGTTCGATTCCCTGTCGGTGCAAAACTAGAGCTGTAGCTTTCTATTACAATCTTCTCACTTTCTATAACTGTGTGAGAAAGAAAAGCTCGCGCAGACCAAGTGTGCTAGATGCGGTGATGGGAATGCGCCATGCTCGCCGCATTGCTTCCTTTCCTACAGGCGTGGATGATACATAAAAACAGAGCTCACACCTAGGAACAGTCGAACGAGCCGGCTAAAGCCGGATTAATCTGACCTGAAATGCCAAATACATGCATGTATATAGTGTATGCATGCATACACTATAAGTTCTGTTCAAACCCCTGAATTTTCAGCCTTTACTTCCGTTTTCTTCCTCTAAAGTCTACAAAACGCCGTATTTTTTTAAAATTTGAGAAACACATTATTTAATAGCCAATATATTTGTAAGTTACTTGATTACAGGGACATTAGCAAAATTGTAGAAAAAATCTAAAATTAAATACGATTTACATATAAATTTTGACTAATCCTTGCTTAGGGCATACTTTTTACATGATCTCTAATTGGTGCTCATTTATTAGGATGAGTGTCCAGATTGGAGCAAAGTCGACATGTTTTCTCGATGGAGATTTTCGCCTGAAATACATCATTCATTCTATTTTTGCTCCATTATTGTTGTTGAACCGATAAAGAAGTGATCTGAAAACTGCAAACTCCGACACTTGCAAATTAATGAATGTCCTTCTCCTTCCGTTGTAGTCATGTTGCGTAAATAAATGTCGCTTCGAGAGCATTGTTCTAATAACCCACTTCAAATTACTTTTGTTAACTGACATTCCAACCATGGCCATATCTTTCTCAGAATTCTGGACGTTTGAAGGGGACTCTTCAAATCGGATGTCAGTACTTTACGCTCAAAGATAAGGAGATAATAGAGAAATACAATAGTAACTGTGATTCGAGAAATATCTAATTCACCATTACTGAGCTTATTGTATATTGCATCACATCTGACTTAAATGATTCACATCCAGTCCAAAGTATGTTTTTCATTCAACTTCCTTTCTGCGCACCAAATACTTTCATGAATATCATGATGCGTAATCAAATTTAACCAGAACTTGTGGTGCAACTATAACACCATCGATATTGCGACCAAATGAAAACAGTTCGAATAATCGAGATCAATCTCTGGGAGATCGTTCGTAAATGTTCTCCTTTTCGTAATTTTTTAACGTTTGTTGTCATTCAATTTATCACTTGACTAATATCTGCTATGTTTATTTATTTATTTATTTAGTCAAAAACAGTTAAAAACTGCATGTGACGTATAGGGGAGAAAATCATCTGCACACGCTTTCTTGAGTTTCAGAATCCCTTCCCAACAATTTGACTATTAATAGTTGAAAGATGAAATAATAATAATAATAATAATAATAATAATAATAATAATAATAATAATAATAATAATAATAAATTTAAAAAAGGGAGAGATTAACATTTCAAAAACTAGATATTTTCGTTGCCGAATTATGGAAAACTTATTCGTAACGGTAAACGAACGAACAGATGTGATTTTTCTGTATTGCTAACAAAATAGAAACTCACCCTAAGCTCCACTACCACTACAAGCAAAAGGAAAGCTCAACAAAACGTGCGCATAGTGAAGCAACATTTACGTCTAGAAGCAAATCAAGGGGCCATCTCAGCATTTGCTCAATGGATCAGGGAAACTGGACAAAAACCCGATCGAGATGGGGGTCATTGACCCGGAAGCTGAAGTACATTACTTGTTATAGGCATTTAAGTCTTTTTTTTAAATTATACAATACAAATGAAAACTAATTCACCATAGTATATCATTGTTTTGTTAAAGTAAACATTATTTTTCTTTTTGACGATCAGTATAGTCTCTCATTGCTTAGAAACAGTTTTGCAGCAGAAAAGATTTTATTTTTAACTTAAATTTGTATACCAATTTTAATTGTTTAATTTCATTTGGAAATGCGTTGTAAAGTAACGTAATGTATTGTTTGTGGATTTCTTGTAGTGAGCTGTTGATACTGACACTTGAACATGATTTCTACGTCGTTGTATCCTTTATTGCTTAATTTAGAATTGAAAACATGGATATCCTTTTTCTGAATGCGAACACACGTATGCATGATAGTGTCTCTGTCTAGCGACTAAAATAAAACAATTGCCGTTTTCTGGCGCACGATTATATTACTTTCTCATCTTACGAAGTATTTGTAAGGCGAGAAAGTAGAAAGAGACGCTGAGACCATCTTCATCTGCATTTTGTGAACAAATCTTTTTCCTTGAATCGCAAGTGGAAAGAAGAAAGAAATAGAGCTGATGTTAGTCTTAATTAAATATTTATAAAAAGAAATGTGTTGATACTGTTCGGGTTTCTTCGCTTATCGAGCATCCTCCCTTTTACACGAACATTGTTTGCAACCCTAGTCATAAGCGTAATGAGAGGAAGGGACATGAATGAGGAAAGAAATGTCGCATTCGGTCTGTTTGTTAAAGTACTGCTCTGGCATTTTTCTGGTATTTATCAGAGATAACAGGGGAAACTGCCGGAAAGGACAGCCGACAGTTGGAATACAGCTAAAAACAGTAGCTATATTCCATCTAAATATGTAACTAGAATCGAGCATTCCCCAACGTCGGGACTCGAACCCTAAGACCTCCCGGTCAGCAGCGCTTCAGAGACAACTGAAAAGAGTTCGCAGAACTATCACGCCCTATGCAAGGTGGGGTTAAAACATAGTAAAAGTCTCATTTCCATAACAAATTTTGAAGTTTTCAACAATACAAATATTCAATTATTTCAAATTTCTCGGGAGGTATGTATAACATTGAGCCTCCTATTTGATTAACAAATTCGGAAAATTAAATAGAAATTGAAAAAGCTGCCTAAATGGCTTAAGAAACGTGTAATAGTTTGAAAAAACCATGAAGGTTAATGACAATTTTCCAAATTTTCCGAAATTCTCTGAAAAGCTGCTCTCATTATTTTTTAACTGCCCTACTTCTATACTTTATATCTTTCTAGAAAATTCCAAACTGGCTTTCAAATTTGATTATACCACTGGGGTGCTCTACTTCGAGTGAATAAAAGTTCTTTGGTTCCTTTCTAAAGAGAAAAGTAGGAATATTGTAGGTAATTAAGTAGGTCAATTGTGTGAAAATGATCGGTCCTTAAATCCGAAAAAAACACCAAAAATATTGCCTTACATTATGAGGGTTTTCTCTGATTTAATTATTTCTGTATGTGTACTGAAGACAGAAATTCGGCTAACGCAGTGTAACGTAGTCACTACGTTAGCCGAATGATAAGCGGCATCCGGTTAGTCTCCGCTTCCTGTTATTGTGAATTTCAATGGAATTGATAGGTATTTTTCTTATACTGTGATGTGATGTAATTTCAGTAGTATTTTGCCCAGTTCATTGTTAATAATAATTATTGTTGTAATGTCTTAGGGGCAATAAAAATCGCTATTTTTCCATCCTAGAAGGCAAAAACAGAAGACTCCGATCTCTAAACATGAGATACTCTGTGAAGTTAGAGACAAAGGATAGCTTTACAAAAATATCAGTACCTACTATTGTTATTTTCATTATCTTAATATAAAAATCTATAATTACAGAATAAGTGTATGCTTACTTGTTACAACTACCATTCTTTAGAAGTTGAAAATGACCGAAAACCGTATTTTTTTAATGTTATATGTACCGGAAAACAGGTTTCCAAACTTCTTTCTCGTGAAGAGTCAACGAAGTTTTTTCAAGGGAGTGAGAATCGTCCAATCTTATTAGTGCCACAAATAAATCGATCAACGACAATAATAAATAAACTTGCACAGCTGGTGCTGGTAGGGCATGCTCACCCTAATGTATCATCTCATAATAAACTGTCCCAGTTAGTTCTTCTTTTGCTGTTCTCACCAGTCGTATTCTATCATCTGTTGCCTTCTCGAGAGAAAATAAAATTTGACGCGAGGAATCAACATTGTGGAGTATGATTTTTCTAAAGAATATTATTTTATACTTGAAGATGTAATTGAGAGAGTGCACTGAATTATTGACTAACGTACCCTGCATTCTTTTTGTACTACACTACAGAAAAAACAACGAAATAAAATTTCGAATAATAATTGCTTTTCTTGATTACCTAAAATATGATGAATTTAATTCACTTCTTGTAGCGTAAACTCATATCACATCTCGAATAATATTTCGCCAGTGTTAACTGCCACACATTTTAAGAAATATTATATGGAACCCGCGCCTAGCATTTAAAAAAGTTAATTTACGCTTGCGCGAAGATGATGTTAATGAACGTACGTGCTGGATGACATTTCTTCGTTTCATGTCGACTTACGGAAAGGGACCTTGCCCCGGAGTGGGGGGCAACAACTAAAATATTATCATACGAAATTTCACTAGTGGTCTGAAACTTAACGATAAGTTCGAGAGTCACGTAGCGCTGAGCCGAGTCATTAAGCGATTAAATGGTTTGAACATAATGGTAAAAATAGCGAAAAATATTTCTTGGGTAGTTTTAGTAATGATTGTAGTGTACTAGTAGTAGTGTAGTAATACTGTAATGGTTGCTGTAGTTTCCGATATGGAAGGAATATTTATTTACTTTCCAAACAGTTGAACGTCATCTGCCGTAAGACGATATCGAAAGGCACATACTATGTGGCACCCACGATTGGTTCACAACTATCTCATTATAAAACGCTATTGGCCGGATTGAAACTAACAATAACTCATGAGTGAAATAGGCAAGGAAAGCTAGCCTGCAACCCTGGCAGAAGCTATTGATTTACCCAGGAAGTTATTTGAGTGGGCTGATGATAACGCGAAGAACATTATCTTTATATTTTTAGCTACGCAGAACACTTCTTAGAAAGGGAACATGTTACAACAGTGATATGAAAATAAAAAAACCTGTAGTAGGCACAATGAAAATACATAGTTTCGTCTCTTTATGAAACAGTCAATAAACGATATTCTCTGAAAAGGGAAGCAAAAGAAATATCAATTTTTTAAAATCGATATTTAAACTGAATAAACACACTCTTATTCGTATAATTTCGTCTGTACGATGTTAATCGTCTACTTTCGTCTAATGCCATAATCGTCTGCTGATTGGTGCGTGATTGGGGTGATCCTCTAACAGACGCAATAGCAAAACAACAAGTAGACATTTTTATTGTATTTAACTTCTCAGAATACTCTCGCAGTCCCATTTTGAAATTTACCAGATGTATGTAAAACACTAGAGAATTCAGTGATATTTTTTTTCGAATTTTTAGATTGTCGAGTTAAGGAAGAAATTTAAAAAATGAAATAAGTAAAAACTCTATTTAAAAGGATTTATTAAATTCAATACAATAATCACATAAAAAGCATATTTGTTCTTTAATATTACAAAATACATTTCTGACTCAATTACAACACGAGATACAACGATTAACTTTAGCAATGCGAGCATTTGTCCGAAAATTTTGAAAATAAATATCCTTTCGAGCCTCCGGGATGGCTCATGGGCAGCGTACTAGATTCCCGGGCTGTGGTCCCCGTGTTCGATTCTCGGTCGAGGCAAAAATAGAGTTGTTGCTTTCCTTTCAAATCATCCCAGTTTCTGTAGCTGTGTGTCGAAGAAAAGCTCAGACAGGCGGCCAGTTACGGTGAATACAATACGTCATGTTCGCCTCATGTCGCTCTTACCCCCAAGCATCGGAATTTAACTAGGCCCAGGGAAGGGGGACACCGGTACCTGGCTGGCGAAGTCGGACTACCGACCCAATAACGCCAAATACACACATACAAATATCCTGTCGAAAAAAAGTTGGCAAAAAGAGAGAAACCTGGTGTTTTCTATTTTACTTCTACTCTTCATAGAAAAAAGTTGAAAGTCGAAATTTGAGACTTCAAAGTCTAGTTTTCCTTAAATTTGTGCGACTTGACGTGAAGTGAATCACCTGTTATAGTTCATCTGAACGTTGTTCTTTACGACCGTATAATCATTAATCACGTGACCAATAGAGTTTAAGCCTGCTAAAACTATTTTATTTTCTTGGGTATTGCTTATGCAGCATAGAGGAGGTATTTTAATGCTGTGGGAAAAACCGGCGATTTTTCGTCAGAAAAACACTTATTGGCTGGCCCTGGCTACAAAAAAAGAAGATAAATCTTGTTCCTAAACGTAGTAAATTTCTTCCTCTAACACGTGCGTCAGAATTCATCTTTTTATGGGTTCCTGTGAGTCCTTGACATCAAACAATTGATTGACGGCAAAATGTCTGTTTATCCGTCCGTCAGTCTGCGGTTAATGCTTGCGTCTAAATTGTTCACACGCTTTTCTCCAAAACTCATATACCCCGATCGGTGTGAACGGACTACGGCCCTGCGAGTTTGAAACAGATATTTTGATTTTGAGGGGGTACTTTGCATGAAACTTCAATTACAATTTTAAAGTGTTCTCAAAAATGGCTCCATATTTTTACTTTCTCGCGTTACGAAGTACTCCATTAACAGAAAAAGTTATGTAATCGAAGGTCGGAAAAAGGCGAATTTTTGTATTACATTTTGTCGCCGGATAGTGTCAAGAACTCTCTAAAAATGGCGTCGGTCTCATTTTCATTGAAATCCCTAACATTACGAAAATTGAAAAGGGTCAAAAACTTTTCGGCGTCTTCCCACAAAATCAATATTGAAGATAGATTTTTATAATAAAATCGTTTGCTAAAAGACATCTTGAAATAAGGTCATGTGAAATTTTTTGAATGTAGAATAGTTTTAGCTTAATTTTGCATAAAAAACAATGAAATCTCTTAACGCTGACCTCGTGATTAATACCTTAAAGTTAGTCTTTAAGAGGGGTGGTCATATTACAGGGAACATGGCAGTATTAAACTGTACTCACCACTGCTGCAACTATTACGATAAGGATCGTAGCACTATTCTGGTTTCAATTGAGAGCTTTATTGTATTACTTAATGAAGCAATCAAATAGTTGATCAAATTACTTTGATCAACTATATTTATTAATTAAAATGATTAACAGTATATAGTACAGTGTACTTTAAGAGTTGTCTTTCTTCAATTAATGCGTTATTGACATAAAGTGGTCTCCTGATTATCGTAATCCAGAGGTATTATTTTGCTTCTGTGAAATTATCTTTCAACTTAACAACGCGATGGTTTGTCTACATTTCCTGAGAAGTCTCCCGTTTGAAGTTATCATGAAATCTCATGCACCTGATCGCTGTTGCTTATCTGAACGACACCGGAAATACCTTGGCTTACTGATGTACGCCAACTCTCGAGTTTATTATTTCAGTGCGAGGTTTTTTGGTCGTCTTAAGGGAATGCAATGATACATACGATAAAAAAACGTAGTTGTTGGTCGGGAAGAGGGATGGTCGTCTTTAAGAGGGTAAAAATGCATTGGTCTTATGAAAAAATATTTCGCTCAATAGAAAACTGGTTTCGAAAAGGGTTAGTCTCCTTAAACAAGTGGTTTTGTCAAGAGGTTTCACTGTATATGCAATTAATTTTTTAAAACCTTTTTTTTTTCTTAAAAACGTCCCTATGCTTTTTCTTTAAATTTTGTCCTCGTATGTTTCGACGGACGGAATACAAAATTGGTGCTGGTTCACTTTCGGCGAACGCACTGCATTTTTGAAAATTGAATTTGAAAAAAAGAATTAACATTGGAAAAATACAATACTGAATATATAGTTTCTTCTCTTAAATGACATTTGTTTTAAAAAATTAACCCTTTAAAAATGCCATATTCAATTATTTGAAAAAATGAGCAGTCTTCGCAAAACTTCTGCCTTAATGTAATATATAAAAACTTTTCTCAAAAACAGTTTCAATATGTTCAGTTTCTTTAATTCTTTTCTCGTATGTAGCTAATAACGGTAAATAAAATGGTTCTGGACCCATTTTGGGCGAACACACACTTTTTCGGAAATTGCAGAAGTGCAATATTGATGATAAAGATTTTTTCAAATGAAATATTTTAAAAAAATCACTTCAAAAATTACATGTACTTAAAAAAATGAGCAGTTTAGCACAATTATACAAATTGAATTTCCGTCACTTATTTTGCTAGAATCTTTAGAAGTTATCACGTTGCAATGAAAGAATGGAACGCCCCTTCACCGCAGCTTGAAATTCTCAGAATTACTTTCCATTGGTCGGTACTATTTCTGGGGGTATGGAATAGAATTTTTCACTGCCGAATTTGTGTTGATTAGTGCTGAGCTTTAAATGAATTTTTTGCGCCAAATGTGTTACGATAGGTAATGAGTTTTACAAGTGATGACTGAGACATGTTAATATGGACAGAAATTGCTGTTTTATAATGAGGGTTGGACAAAATACTTTAAATTTAGTATTTAAATACTTTCCCAAAATACTTAGTAAATAAGTATTTAAATACATAAAATATTTTAGATTTTGAATAGCTACATACATAGTGTTTAAATTACTTAAAATACAGTAAATACAAAAAAATTAGCTTACTGGCCTCTGAACCCCCAGTGCGCGGGTTCGATCCCGGCCGAGGAGCCCGGATTTTCGAAGGGCGGAAAATCCACAGTAGCCATGTCACTCTTGTGGCATGTAAAAGAACCCTGGCAGGATGCCCGGCAAAATTAAAATCCCTCCGACAACATCCCGCCCTAACGAGATTCCACTTTCTCCCAACCAGACATCTCGGATATAGTTAACTGAGCCCGACATCTGGCGGAGAAAGTGAGAGTCAAATCCCAGGCGCAGACGGGACTGCCCACGAGGTGCACCTGCTTAGATAAAAGTCCCCAGACCCGCGTCGGGGGTAGGCTTCAAAGGAAGACTGGGTCGAAACTCGGGTGCGGAACACTGCCTACGGGCAGTCTCCCCGCAAAATAACCCGTACGAAATAATAAAAAAGAAAAGATTTAGGATACAGTGAACACAATGCATAATTTATTACCATTATAAGAAATGCGAACACTGACACAATGACTAATACACGTATGACTAAGTTGTTTACAAAAAGTAAAATAAAGTTATTTATTGATTACCTGATGCAGGAGTCATGGGAAGCGGTTTATAATACTGTTGATACAAACGAAAAATATAATTCTTTTTTTCAACGCTTTCATTTCATTTTAACACTTGCTTCCCTCTTCAAAAAAGAAAATTAAATATTTCACGGAAAAGCAATTCTTGGATAACACAAGGGATTAGGACATCTTGTAGAAACAAGCGAATTCTTTCTTTCATTTCTAAACATCATAATATATCTCAAGATTTCCTCATCTACTTTAAAAAATTCAAATCATTGTTAAGAAAAGTCATAAGGCAGGCTAAAATCATGAAACACGATCAGGATATTTTGAACTCAAATAACAAAACAAAAGCAATGTAGAATATAATAAAAAATACGACCAAATCAACTTGAAATCTTATAGAGAATGTTCTTTTAAAATATAACGATATAAATGTGAACGATCCGGAAACAGTGGCTAGTCTATTTAACCAATACTTTTCGAGAATTGCTCGAGAACACTCTTAGTGAGATCTCACTAAGAGTGTTCAGACACAAAATTCAATATCAGACATTTCCCAAAAACTTTTAGACACGATGTTCGTTTCCGAAAGTTCTTCTCATGAAATTCTCAAAATAATCGGTAAACTAAAAAACAAATATTCGTCCGGTTTAGACGAATTCTCGGATTCTTTGTTAAAGTCCTCTGCGTTTGCCATTATACACCCGTTAACTCACATATTTAATGCATCCTTATGCACCGGAACGTTTCCAGATATTTTCAAAACAGATAAAATTAAGCCGCTTTTAAAAAAAGGCAACAAAAATGAAATTCAAAATTATCGGCCCATTTCTCTTCTATCGTTTGTTTTTCAAAAATATTAGAGAGACTTTTTTACGTAAGAATGGAAACCTTTCTCAGTAAACACGACATGCTTTCAGATTGCCAACATGGATTTAGAAAATCAAAATCTACGGAAACGGCTGTATTTTCTTTTCTTAAAGATGTCGTCTCATCATTGGACCAAAACGAAGCACTATTGGATTATTTTCAGATCTCTCAAAAGCTTTTAACTTCATTGTCACGACATTTTACTTTCAAAATTACCTTCACATGGAATCCGTGGTATTGCTCTAGATTGGTTATGTTCGTTCCTTAAACAACGATCTCAGAGAGTAGAAATACCTTACTGGAATGATGGAAGATTATATACACATCTTTCAGACTCTGCCAATTGCACGTGGAGTTACTCAAGGATCGATTTTAGGCCCTATTCTGTTCCTAATTTACGTAAACGATATGCCCTCGACGATTCGAAAGGGAAGAACAGTTCTCTTTGCGGATGATACGAACATTCTTTGCAATAAAAAACAGTAAATAGTACAATATCAGATGTTTCAAATTGGTTCCGAAATAACAAATTAATTTTAAATGAAAAGAAAACGGTTTTAATGCAGTTTTCTATTTCAAATAAACAATTCTGTGCTCCATTGAAAATGAACGGTGTACCATTGACTGATGTTAAGACAACAAAATGTTTAGGTCTCTCAATTCAGTCAAACCTTAAATGGATCGTCCATTTAAATGAATTGAATACAAAATTAAGCTCATTATGCTACGCTTTCAGAATTCTTTCAAATTCAGTCAGCCTTCATACTGCTCGTTGTGTATATTTCGCGAATGTTCATTCCCGCCTGAGATATGGCATAATAATCTGGGGAAATACATCCTATAGTTCCCAGACTTTTAGATTACAAAAAAGAATTGTACGAATAATAACCAGATCCCACCCACGTGATTCTTGTAAGCCTCTCTTCATTAATCTAGGAATTTTACCATTACCTTGTCTGTTGATTTACGAATCAGTGTTTTTTTTGTCAAAAATGACTTGTTAAGAGCGCGAATATAATTTCAGAAAACGCCGATGTCTATTATTATAACACCTGACGTAGAAATCATATTCATCATGTGACAGATTCAACAGCTCATTACAAAAAATTCACATACAATACATGTACTACATTTGACAACACTTTGTCAGATGTCATTAAACGATTAAATTCTATAGAAAAGTTTAAATCCAAAGTGAAATCGTTTGTGCTGCATAACTGTTTCTATAGGATTAGAGACTATACTGAGCATCACAAGGAAAGTAACATTAATTTTAACAGAGTTATTTAATGCATTATTTACCATTTGGACTGTATAATTCTAAACAATATGAAACAAGTATTGTATCAGTTTCTGGGTCAATGACCCCCATCTCGATCAGGTTTTTCGTCCAGTTTCCCTGATCCATTGAGCAAATGCTGAGATGACCCCTTGTTTTGCTTCTGGACATAAATGTCACTTCATTATCTGTGCACGACTTCTAGAATTCAGTAGGAAATATAGTTATTCAAATTATCGTTTTCATGTTGTCACGACAGGAAGTATTATTCCTTGACGAAGGAAATAAGAGCCCAAAATTTATTGCTGATTTATCCTTGAAAATAGATTTTATTACATCGGAGCGTATTTTTGTTTTGTTTATAATTATTTAATTCAAACTTCAAATAGTATATGACTTAGTGTAGGGATCACAGAATTTTGAAAAAGTGCACAGAATTCACTTCTCCCCATAGCACGTCATACACAGTTTTAACTGTTTTTGACGTAAAAAATAAAAATAAAGTGCTTGTTAACGCACGCGCGCGCATATGTGTGTAAGGAACAAAAATATGAAAGGGAAGATCGCGCGGTCCCTGACTCTTGTCTTAGGATTCTCGTCCGGCCTTCGTTTGGTGTAGATCGAAGAAAGCTACCGATCTGAGCAGCCGACCGCTAGAATGAATGTGTGGCGAGTGGCTGAACTCCTAAATACATACATATTAATAAATACATAATATTAATAAATAATATAATATAATAAATAATATAATAAAAATATAATAAATAATAAATACATATTAATATTAATAATAAAAATAATATGTTGACGAAGATGACCTCTTTTATTTCTTCTCATAAGAACGTCAACAACACCACATCAGAATTCCCACAATCCTCGTAGTTGAGTGGAAAATCCGCGACCTTCGGGACTCGATCCTAGGCCGTCCAATGAGCGGTGCTGCAGGCACGGCGTGGGAGTGCGTGGTCACTGTATTCGATGTCACTGTTATCGATGTTTCTATAAAAACATCGTTGTATTGAAGCCATTGAACGTTTGTAACATCTATATTTTGTGTTCTATGTTTTTTTACGTTTTAGATGTTTTGAACGTGGATGAAAAATTCTCATAATTACAATTTAGAAAATACGATATAATTTTGGATGGTACCATTGTCAGTTTGCGTTCGAACCAGGCGAACGTGGTTTGTTCTACATCGAGCAGAATATCCCTCGCCCGAGATGATCCTGATGTTCTGATACAGTGAAACCTCTTGCCAAGACCACCTCTTTAAGAAGACCATCCCTTTTCGAGTTCAGTTTTCTTTTTTGTTACTTAGGAAGAAAGTTATCTTGCTTATTTTAAAACTGAATTATTAATTTATTAAATTATTAAATTTACAGCCAATTTATTGTGGGTTTGACACACGAAATACACTCCTTACCTGTTGCATGTGGACGTGTGATTCTATACAGAATCACGATTCTTAGAAGTTCCATTGATTGGAATAAATTAGTAGATTGATAGCAACCACTATGAATTATCAGCCTTTTTCAGCAATAAAAATTTAACATTTTTTCTTATCATATATACATTACAGTTGTCAAATTTATGTGAATTACTTTCACTTTAAACATTGAAACACGTACTTCCCTAAACTAAAGAAAAAATGTTCTAGAATGTCCTCAACGATTGCAATAATTGGAATTAATATTCCCACAATTATAACACACGGTTGCGTCTTACCCTATCTGTGTTTCATATCAAACACCTACTCGCGACTGATTATATTCATCTACTTATTGGAAAATTCTTCCATCTACGGAGCTACCCTAATGTATATCTCCTCCAAACATGGAGTCTAATTCCAACTTCCAACCATTATATTAATAAAAATGTCCAATTACAATTTAATATCATAATTTACACAAGATTAATCTCTCAAATTTGAAACTAACCAAAATCCCGACTTACTATCATCTACATAATACCCAGCCTATGTTGAAACACCAATCGCACCTCACCAACCGTTTACGTGTGCTGCTACGAAATTTTTCTAGGTTGAATCCATGCGTCCTTCCTGACGATCACGACCATCCAACACTCTCTTCCCACTTTCGGCACATGTTCGGGGCCGTGTCCATTTACACAACGTTCTGACATCAAGCATGGAATAAAAACCCTTGTTGATCTGTTGTCTTAACAACGCGTACTCTTTGACTAGAAACGATGCCATATTCCAACGCTAAATGTTGATTTTTATCATTAAATATAATTCCAAGGTTCTTGGCTTATCACACGAATTTTTGTTGTACTGTAACATGGCATTCCCTGTAAGACTGCCAGAAAACCTCGCACTGAGGTAATAAACCCGAGTTCGTAGACTGTGAGTCAAGGCGTTTCCGCTGTCTTTCTGATAAGCTACAGCGATCGGATGCATGACTTTCACGATAACTTCGAAGAGAACTTCCAGGACATGTACAGAAACTATCGTGTTGTAAAATTGAAAGATAATTTCACGGAAGCAATATAATACCCCTGGATTACGATAATCAAGAGATCATCTTATGTCAATAACGCTTTATCTTAAAAAAGCCAATTTTCAATGTAGACTGTACAATTCTTTTTTGTAATTATATTTATTAATAAATACAGTAGATGAAAGTAATTTAATCAGGCAAAGCAATAACGCTTTCATTTGAAACCAGAATGGCGTTACGTTGCCTATCGTAGTAGTCGCAGTAGTGGCGGCGAGTACAGTTGAATAGTGCGATGTTCCCTTTAAGAATACCACCCCCCTAAAAGACCAATTTTAAGGTATTAATCACATGGTAGGGTTAAAGAGGTTTCACTGTATTTCTTCGTGTTTCCTTGCATTCCGCAAGTTTGTTTTCAGTTAAATTTTAATTATAAATTAATAATGTACACAGCCACTGTCAAATTAAATGTTGTTAAATAAAAAAGCAAACAAAAATCAACGTATCAACATATTTATTTTTATAAATATTTAATTTAGACTAACATCAGTTCTTTTTCTTTCTTTTCTTCATTTGCGATTCCAGTGAAAAGATTCGTTCACAAAATGCGGATGAAGAATGTCTGAGCGCCTCTTTTTTTTATAGTCACTAGACAGTGACACTATCTTGCTTGTGTGAGTCAGCGTTAAGAAAAAGGTTATTGATGTTTTCTATTCTAAATTAAGCAATAAACGACACAACGTAGCAGATGTTAGTCCTGTGATAAAATTAATGACAACAAATGTTAAATATTTACTAAAAGGAGGATATTTAAGATACAAAGCAGGACGAAATAACAATTGACTTCATTGGAGGACTGTCCTCCCAAATGGAGGACGGTCGCCAATCATAGACGATGTAGTATTACTTAAAATGTACATCTTAATTTTGAACATGGATGTTTTGTCATCTAGCCTGTGGGATGGCTCATGGGCAGCGTACTAGATTCCCATTCTAGATTCCCTCCCGTATCGATTCCCGGTCGAGGCAGAATTAGAGTTGTAGATTTTCTTTAAAATCGTCCCGGTTTCAGTAGCTGCGTGACGAAGAAAAAGGCCAACAGGCAGATCTTGCTGGTTACCTTGAAGAGAATACGTCATATTCGCCTAATGTCGCTCTTACCCCCAAGCATGGGAATTTAACTAAGCCCAGGCCAGAGGGACAGCGGTAGCTGGCCAGTGAAGTGTGACTACCGACCCAAAGTACCAAATACATACATGTTTTGTTATCGGTGCATGACTAGTCGCGAGGTGTAGATAAGCGCTATGTGCGGGGGAGGGGGGAGTGGTTTAAAGCCAAGCGCCATTTTTCTATTCTAAATTAAACAATAAACGATACGTCGCAGACGTTAGTCCTGTGATAAAATAAACGAGAACAAATGTTAAACGTTTACTAAAAGGAGGACAATTAAAATACAAAGAACGAGATGACAGTTGACTTCAAGGAGGGACGGTGGTACCAAATAGAGGACGATTGTAAACCCTGGTCGATGTAGTATTAGTAAAAATGTACGTTGTAAATTTGCACATGGATGTTTTGTTATCGATGTATGATTAGTCGCGAGGTGTAGATAAGCGCTGTGAGGGGGAGGGGGAGTGGTTTAAAGGCGCGCGCGGCCGCCGCTGCGCTAATCGCCGCCATGCGCCTGCCTGCGAGCGCGCTGCTGCTGCCGCTGCTCGCGCTTTTGAGCGCGGCGGAACGCCCCGCCCCCGAGTCGCCGCGCGCGTGGCTGCGGGCCGCCGGCGCGCGCCGGGCGCTGGAGGGCCTGCGGGGCGGGCTGGAGGCCGCGCTGCCGCACGTGGCGTCCTCGCCGCAGCGGCCGTCGCCTCGCTGCCTGGAGGACGCGGAGCGCGTGGTGGGCGAGGCGCGGGCGGGCGCGGCGTGGGCGCTGCGGATGCTGGACGCGTCGGCCAAGGCGCCCGAGGGGCTGCTGGTGGGCGCGTGGGAGCACCTGGGCCACTGGGACGAGTGCGTGGCGGTGCGCGACCGCCCGTTCCACGGGCAGATGTGCCTGCTGCGGGTGGGGCCGCACACGGGGGAGGAGGAGCGGCTGGCGCGGGAGGTGGCGGCGCCGGACGCCGGCGCGCTGCCCGAGGACCCGCGCCTCACGCTGGCCACGTGCGTGCCGTCCACGTGCTCTCCCGCCGACGTGCAGGCGCTGTTCGCGGGGCTGCTGGCCCCCGCGCGGACGGTGGGCGTGGGGGTGAACGTGAGCGACAGCGACTGCACGACGCGGGACCGGCCGGCGTTGGACGCGGCGGACTGGACGGCGGTGGGCGTGGTGAGCGTGATTTTGGCGCTGGCGGTGGCCAGCACGGCCTACGACGTGCTCACGCCCCGGGACAAGAGCCCGCTGCTCGCCGCCTTCTCCGTGGTGGCCAACGGGCGCAAGCTGCTGGCGGCGCCGCGACGCGACGCCGACGCCTCGCTTGCCTGCCTGCACGGCATCCGCGTCCTCAGCATGTGCTGGGTGGTGCTCGGGCACCGCTACTACGTCACCACCTCCTTCCCCAACCTCAACCCCACCTTCCTGCAGACGTTCCTGTTGGACTGGTGGCGCGTGGGTCTCACCAACGCCACCGTGTCCGTGGACACCTTCTTCGTGGTGAGCGGGCTGCTCGTGGGCTACCTGTTCTTCAAGCAGGCGCCGTCTGAACGCCGCCTCAACCTCCCTCTGTACTACCTCCACCGCTACATCCGGCTGACGCCGGCCTTCGCCATGATGGTGCTCCTGGGCGCGTCGCTGCTGTTCCGCACGGGCTGGGGCCCGCGGTGGCCCGCGCTCACCGACCCCACGCGAGCCGGCTGCCAGAAGACCTGGTGGAGCAGCCTGCTGTACGTGTCCAACTACGTGCACACCGACAGCCAATGCGTGGGGCAGAGCTGGTACCTCATGGTGGACATGCAGTTGTTCTGGCTGTCGCCGCTGCTGCTGCTGGGCGCGGCGCGCTGGCCGCGGGCGGCGCCCTGGGCGATGGGCGCGCTGTGCGCCGCGGGCGTGATCGGTTGCTTCGTCGTGTCGTTCGTGAACGATCTGCCCGGCAACCTGTTGGCGGCGACCGACGCGCGCGCAACCATGGTCTACTTCCGCAACTACTACATCCCGGCGTACACGCGCTTCGTGCCGTACGTGCAGGTACGTTTTTCCTACATCGATTACCATTTATTCTAAATATCGACACATTTCTAGAAATATCAATGTTTTAAACTTCGATCTATTAAAGTCGATGTTTTTAAAGATTGCGAATTTTAAGATTTCTTAAGAAACGCTATAGCAATCGATCTTCTACGCATGTGCAGTTCGATTTTCGCATCACTTTTGTGCATCTGCGCATGCGTAGAAGATCGAGGTTGGAGACGATTTCTGAACGCTATGCCTTTCAAAAACTTCCTTTTAATAAGGGGTTTGTACACCCTCGTACGTTAAAGCACTATCCATCTTTTGCGCATATGCAGTTCAAGTTTCGCATCACTTTTATGTATCTACGCAAGCGCAGAAGATCGATAGTAATGTCCGTGCACAAACTTCCTAATATAGAGGAGTTATTATACGCGCACGTTTTCTTGAGCCCATGAATACCTACCCCTACTGCTTTGTCAACATTAGTTGAATTAAGAATAAATTATACCAACGGGCGTTGTAGATAAAATCTGATAACCAGAAATGTTTGCTCTCATGCAATAGAAACTATTTTGCATTGAAAATCGAACTAGACAATTTGATATAAAATTCCTTTTGTGAAAATTGCCAAACTCCCCACTCCTCTTGCAACGGTCGAAGCGAGGGCTCAAGAAAACGTGCGCGGGTAATACTCTAAGAAGGGACCGCTTTGACAGGTCAGGAAACAAATGAACGTCGTGCTAGGGCGATGACATAGCAAGAGATAGTAATGAAGCCATTTACAAATGAGCTAACTGTAAACAAATGCACCGGCAAAATGAGTGCATGAACATAATCTTCAATTATGTTGCCAGCAGTGGCGACGCAGAAGCTGTCAAAGCGATCCCTCTTATATAATTGTAATATCTTTATAATGCGAATCTTTTGATTTTGATCGTCGAGGTTTTGAAACGGATGTTTAAACATTCATGATTTTTGGACGACGTATTAATAACATCAGGGGATGACGATGCTATTAATACATTGTCAAAAAATAATGGATATTTATTATTATTATTAATTATATTATTTATTATTATTATTATTATTATTATTATTATTATTATTATTATTATTATTATTATTATTATTATTATAAGGGGGCATAAGAAATTCATTTTGTTATGACAAAAGGAAATGACCAATTTTTATACGTCATTTTTTGTGCATTTTTATCTATTTCAGCTAATAAGTCATTTTTAACTTTTTCGTCATTTTTAATGTATTTTCCACTGATTTAATCGATTTTAATGTAATTTTATTGGTACTCGATACAAATAATATTTACAAGAAGGAACAAATGTTCTCCACAGAATTCCTGAGTAGCCTATTCGACTTGTTTGCTCATATACAGTAAAGTCAACCGTTGTGAGTACTACGTAATCTGAGGTTCGTGTGACGGCGCCATTGTCAGTTTCGCCGATTTCGCGATAAAGAAAGGTTTTCTAGTAAAGAACAGTCCAAACCAAAAGTTTACAAGCTGAGTTTACTTAAACAAAAGGCAGAAGTCAATTACATCAGTAACATATCCAATAGCTTCAGTTGTTCTTCTGAACAGGTTTTGATCAAATTTTTTAACGTCATTTTCCTTGCTTTTTAGGGCATTTTAAAAAGATTTTAAGAGAATTTTATTGATGATTTATGTCAGAGTTTTAGGCCATCAAAATCCGCCCCTAGTTATTATTATTATTAATTGTTTTGGTTTATTTTGAGCGCGCGTGTGTGGTTGCGTGTGCGCAGGGGCTGTGGCTGGGGCGCGCGCTGGGCGAGCAGCGCGCGCGCGGGTGCAAGGCGCGGCCGCTGGGGCGCGTGGCGAGCGCGCTGGCCTGGCTGTCGGTGGCGGCGCTGCTGCTGCTGCCGCTGTTCGCGGGGCGGGCCTTCCTCTCCAGCCCCGCGCCGCCCAACGCCGTCGCCGCGCTCTACAACGCGCTGCACCGCCCCGCCTGGGCGCTGGGCGTCGCGGGCGTCGTGCTGCTCTGCGCCAACGGCAACGGCGGCCCCGCGCAGCGCCTGCTCGCCTGGGACGGATTCCAGGTGAGGCTCCTTCGTTGGCGACGACTGCCTCCCACCGGAAGGTCCGTGTCGTGACAGGAAAGTCAACTCGTGGCGCAGAGCGAAGGCGCTCGCCTTTCACCAAGGAGACCCGAGTTCGAATCCCGTCGAATCTCATGTGGAATTTGTTCCAACCAAACGAGTTTGGCTGCTTCACAAGGCCTAGTCCAACCCCTGTGAAGTGTCCTAAACCCTACCCCTACATCCTTACTCCTTCCCATTTCTGGCCGTTGTGTAGTGACGCAGGAGCGCATGGTGTGAGGCGTGTACGCGGAGATGCTACCTGGCGGTGTTCTTGACAACAGACTGCGACGAGACGCGACGGTCATAAATATACAGTAACGGAGGATTACCCCAAATGTTCAGAATAAAGTAACGGAGTATTATTCCAAAAGCGCTCAACACCCAACAAGGTGTTAGGGGACGTATTGAGTCGTGAGTTGACGCAACAAAAGTAAGAAAAAGGTCCTAGAAGGTGGAAGAACTTTCGTCACTAGCAATTCAGCCAGATCGAATTCAGTCGCTGTCTGGAGGAGAATTCTAGCGGCCTGCTGCTCTGATCGGTAGTTTTCAAAACAAGTCGAATGCTGGAGCAGTACCCTAATGAACGGACCACGGACCGCGTGTTCTTTCCTTCCTCTTCCTTGTCCTATTCTCACCCCTTACTTACACACATACATCTTCTCACCTCCTTAAAACAAAACTTAACTAAAAATCTCCCACACCCTAAAGAATCTACATATACTACTCCCTCCCTAAATTTTAAACCAATATCAATAAAATTAAACTGAAATTTAATACACAGAATTTTCCGAATAAGAATACTCGAAATAATAATTATAGGAAGTTTCCAATACATGAATGTAATTACGTTTTTCACTCCTGTATTTTTTTGTCGATTGCATATAAATAAATTTTTAAAAAACGTTTTGTCGCAAGAAGAGGCTTTGATGTGCTCTCTGGATGGCGAGAGTTTTACTTACTTTTTTTAGATACTTAGATTTTTCTAACGAGGCATCTGAGGGTAGTATCTCCAAGTTTGAATATGGCACATCTTTTCGCGTCTTTTTCGGTCGTGCCGCTAGAGTCGCTTTATCTGCAGCACTACTTGATACGGTCGCGATAATGCTCGTGTCGCAATATTTCCTACTCCCAAAATAAAATTTCACTTTTACGGCACGTGTCATAAAAAAAATTATAATATCCCCAACTCTTTGCGTCATTGCAGGATTTTTTAAAACAATGTTAATTTATTGTTGATGTTTGCATAGCTTAATTTATTAAAATGTTTACATTATTTTGTTGATTTTTAACCAAACTTATTCTAACTTAATATTTAACTACATTAACTACAAACTGACATGACTCATAGAGCACCTACTATTTTAGCTATTGTGAGAAAAAATATTTAGGAATGCTTCTAATGGGAATGTTTGTGAGCGGGTCGGGAAATAGTTGATTGATGCTACATTATAATGGGCTGCCTGAGCTACGTTTACGTTTGAGTAGAAGTTATTAGAGAGGTGGGATATGTGGTGGGAGAGAAGTAGTAGCTTTAATTGTTTATGGAGTTGTCTGTTTGAAACGAAGCAAGGGATGAGTGTTGCTATTCCGAGGAATTTGTTTCGCATAATTTGAACTTTATTTATATTAGATCAACGTATGCAAAACAAATTCCTCGGAATAGCAATACTTGCCCATTGCTACGTATCAAACACGCTTTATTTATATTTGATTGAGGAAGAGGCATTAATCCACATTTGGCGCGCATATAGCACAAGTGGCCCATTCACAATGCAAACACAAGCATAAGCATAACACATAGACGTATACATTAACATAAGTGATGTACTGAAGTATTCACAATGCGGAACATAAACGTAAGCAAAATAAGAGGTTCTATTGGCTGTGAGACATTCTAGTACTATTGGTTGGATGTAAGAATGGATTTCGAGATATCGCCTGTGTCCATGACAGGGGGCTCTTGCATGGATTGCGTTAGTTCGTCTATCGACATATTTCGATACTCGATTTTGAGTTAACTTACTGTGATTGGTTCATTTATTTCTGACATGAGCATAAGCACAGAAGCTTGAAGCTTGCAAGCTATTAAGTTGACGTCTTACGTGTTATGCTTATGCGAACTCATTGTGAATGAGTCCGCATATGGACGTAGTCCTAACTTTTACGTTAACGCCGGCGCTTATGTTTATCTTTGCGTTGAGAATGGGCCTTAATTATTGTTCGCCATTGCAGGTGTTGGGCCGCCTGTCGTACTGCGTGTTCCTGGTGCACATGTCGCTGCAGACGACACAGAGCGCGGCCGCGCGCACCTACTCGTACATGGCGGACGGAGCGATCCTGGCGGCGTTCGCCGGCGACCTGCTGGCGTCGCTGGTGCTGGCGGCGGTGCTCAGCCTCCTGTGCGAGGCGCCCTTCCTCGCGCTCGAGAAGGTCCTCCTGCGGCCACGCCCGCGCAAGCACGCGCACGCGTGAACGCACCCTCCTCACGCTTTGTAATTTATTTTTATACTTTGTTAAAATATATTTATTGCTTTTTCTACATACAATTTTAATATACTCCCTTTCCTCCTTCCTTAAAAAAAACTTTAAAAACTGCAGACTTTTTTAAACGTTTTGAAAATGTTTAAATCATGTAAAGTGCCGCAAAATATTAAAGATTTTTTCTCAAAATTGCAGAGCTTAGAATAGGCCAGTTCATCAGGGGAATGTTCTTTTGGAAAAAAAATTCTAATAGTTGTTTAGCTGCAAGTGTAGTTCACAGCCGGACGGACAGACAGACGGAAGGATGTTTTGGAAAAAGAAAAAGAAGAAAAATACACTTTTCCGCTATCATTAAAACGTATTTCCGTTCAAATCTCGAAATCAATTTTCCCCAGCACTACATAACTTTCTCCACACTACGTGTACTACTCCATATAGTATACGTACGTATACAAAAAAGTAACAAATCTCGAACTTCAAAATTAGAGTTTTTAACTTAAGATGTTTTCAAAAATTAAGTTATTTCAACTAAAATGAGGTCCATGCCATTTTTTAGTTCCTAATGCTATCTGAAGACAATGTTAAATTTTAAAAAATGGAGGTACTTTTGAAAAAAAAGTCTTGGCGAGGTTTCAGAGGACACGTGCATGAAAATGGCAAAAAATCACATTTTTCAAAAAATACATTAAAAATAATATGGATTTCGAATAACGTCTCTGTGAAATTTTACGCTCGTAAATTCACTCTAAGCGGCTTCTAAAATTTAAATCCCTCAACGCTTCTCGCTTGCATTTTCTTGCAGTAAAGATTGTTATATGCTTATTTTTCCGTTTGCCTTCTGCCTTTCGGAGATTTTGACTTTTTTGAGATTGAGATGAGATTTGGAGATTTTGACTTTGAAGAAGTTCCAACATAGATAGAAGATTGTCTACAGGCATGGCAATGTATTTTTATCGCCGTTCTCTTACTGTTTTGTTTTGAAAACAAGAAAGCATGTGCTCTTGTGTGTTCCTGTGTTCGTGTACATCTGTGTTGATTTTGTATCCAGATCGTTTTGTGTTTGATACGAAATGCCCAGATTCAGTAATAGAACATTTAAGAGTGAAGAAATGTATTATTTCAAATACACTGAAAAAGCGTGCTGTAGAGGTTAGAAATCTCCAAAACGTAGATGCCCCTTCACCGTCTGCATCATCAAGAAAAATAGGCGAAGGAGTTCATACAGATCTTGACGATGATGGAAAATGTAATGGGTTTATAATTATTGACCTCTCGATTCTATCCTCTGTAATTAATGCAAGTTGTGTGTGTGTTTTGTGTGGTGCTAACAAACTGAAAAGATATGTTGATGGTAACAGAAATGGTATTGTGTGTACTCTGCATATTTTATGTGAATGATGTGGTTCTAACATTGAATTTATAACCTCCCCTTCACAGAATCATGATTTGGAGGCAAATGTAAGGTTGTCATAAGCCATGAGATGTGTTGGATTAGGTAGGAAAGGTGCAAACATTTTGTGGGGTAATGAACATGGCACCTCCAATTACCGCCTTTAGAAGCATGAACAATAAATTGTGCAGTGCTCTTGAAGTTGTATGCGAGCAGTCAATGACAGATGCTGTTCAAGAGGCAATCACCTTGAACACTGATGAAAACAATCATAATATTTGTGTGTCATGTGATGGCACATGGATGAAGAGGGGTCACAGCTCACTTCATGGTGCGTCCACAGTAGTGGGTGTGGATACAGGGAAAGTGATTGACGCTCAGGTCATGAGTAAGTATTGCAGAGTGTGTGATGCAAGAAAGCCTTTCACTGGTAAACAACTATAATTTAAATGGCAAGACAGTCATAAATTATAATGTCACAAAAATTATCATGATTCAAGTGAAGGATTAGAGGCTTTGAGCATGCAAATGATATTTCATTGTTCTGTTATGAAACATGCGGTACGATACACACAATATCTTGGTGATGGGGACTCATCTTCTTTCAAGCATCTGTTTGATAGCAAACCTTATGGCCTTACATGTTCTATTGAAAACCTTGAATGTGTAAGGCATGTTAAAAAAAGAATGAGAAGTAGATTGCTCAAAATAATAAAAGAAAATAAAAGGAAGAAATTAGATGGCAAACCTGTAGGGGGAATTGGTCGTTTGACTCAGAAAGAGGTGAAAAATATGCAAATTTATTATGGAAGTGACATAAGAAACAATGTAGGGAATTTGGAAGAGATGAGAAGAGCAATGTGGGCAATCTTTTTTCATCGACTTTCAACAAACGACAATCCGCAGCATGGTTTTTGTGGGTCAAGGTGTCCCCCAAAAAATCTCTAGAGAGTGGACATATTTACCACCATAAACACAGTCTTCCTCTAGCTGTCATGAATGAGATTAAACTCAATTTTAGAGCACTCTCTCAGCCCGAATTGTTAAAATGTGTCTCATGAGAAAACCCAAAATCCCAATGAGAGTCTGAATAATTTGATTTGGAAGCAATGTCCCAAAACTACTTTTGTATCATCAAATTGCAACCTATCATGTAATTTTAGTATTAATGGGGGGAGGGAATGATGGCAGATTAAGAGTATTTGATGGCGATTTTTCATAATATCATAATCATAATATCATAATCATTTATATTTTTATCTATTTAAGGAACATTTTCTTAAAAATTACTGACTGAACACTAATGAAATTTTACGGGAATGATCTGTAATAGCGAATTAAGAAATCACTACTGTTATTTTCTTTAATATTTGAAAATAAGTGTTTAAAAATTAAAATTGTTGCCAATATTCATTCTTTTTTTTAAACTTTGATTTAAAAATGTATGTTTTAACAACGAAAAGAAATAATGTAATTTTACTTGCAGGAATTTATTAATTTATGTTTATTGTGTTATCCAAAATTACAAGTTTCTATCTTTAATAGTTCAAACAAAACTGTTCCTTGAATTTTATAAGCAAAAAGAAAAATGATTCCTATATTACTGGCAAAAAAATTGTTAATACAAGTTTAAAAATGTTCCTAGTTATTCAAGTTTAATATATGAAAAGCCAAAATTTGAAATTTTTAAAACAAAAATTGTAGTCAGTTTACGGAAGTGCATTTTCATGCTTGTATCCCCTTTACGTACAGTACCCGAAAAAATAAAACATCCGTTTCAAAGTTGCAGTGCATCAAGATCGTTTAGGAGGTTGGGGGAATATCAATTTTGGAGAAAATCGTCGAACGGTGTAGGCGCTAGCGTTGACCATAGACAGACGGACGGACAGTTTTTACTCAATCGATTTTTCGGTATCAAGGACCCACAGAACAGAAATTCTGACTATACATACACAGCGTGTTAGAGAAGTAATTTACTACGTATATGAGCAAGATTTATCCACCTTTTCTTTACCAGGGCCTTACAATAACGGTTTTTCTGTTGAAATTTAGTCGAATTATGTCACATGTACTTTGTCTTTACTATTTACGTGGTAAGGCAAGAGGGTGTGTTTGTTGTCCATTTTGAGGTCGAGATTACCGGCGAACCCCAGGTTCGCCTACCGTTAATTACCCGCGCTGGCGCACGGAGTGTGCCAGTCGCATTCTTTTGGTTCCTGACGAAAATATTTGCATTATATTATCTCTTCAGCTAACCTTTCTTCTGAGTTTCTTTAAGAGTTTGAATTCGTGTTTCAACTGCTCCGTTGCAAGTCGTAGGAGTAAGCTACCTATTTTCCTAATACCTTTTCGGCGCACACAGAGCGCCGGGCGAGTAAAAATAAATGTAAAGACATACAATAACGAATTTTTCTAAATGTAGGCATACTAGAAATCAATTATTACGTATAATAGCATGAAATATGGATAAAATATAGTGTAAAGCATTATTATATATTTTTATAATCACTCGTTCATATTTACAGTAATATAACACATAAAATATCATATCAGCGGGAGCGGGAGCTCCATGCATCAACTGATGTCACTGCAGCGCCTCTGACCGGGAGGTCCTAGGTTCGAGTCCTGACGACGGCAGGATTTTCGACACTAGCTTTTCGGCTAGGTCTAATTCAATCGCTGTCTGGAGGAGAATTCTAGCGGCCGGCTGCTCTGATCGGTAGTTTTCCGTGGATTCTCTGATCACCACCAGGCGAATGCCGGAGCAGTACCCTATCAAACGGGCCACGGACCGCGCGCGATCTGTCCTTCCCATTCCTTGTCCTATCCTCTCCCCTTACACACAAACACACTAACATGCACTACACTACCACATAACCCGGGAGACCGGTCGGGAGCTTAGAGCTTGTCCCGGCTGGGGCGGTGCCCTGCTGGTGGAAGAGTCCTGGTTAGGGGGAAACCACTAGCTGACGGTAGGTCGGTGCCGGATCTCGCCATCCAGCGGGGGAAGATCACCGCCATCTCCCGAGAAAAACATGCACTACACTAACGGGACTAATAACCAGAGCAGTTGACGCGCCCGGAAACACGAAAAAATCAATCAATCATAAAATATCATCTGAAAACAACAGTGTAAAATGGACCTGGATTATGAATTGCACATTCCACATAACAAATATACAATATTTTAAATCAAGAATATATATATATATATATATATATATATATATATATATATATATATAACACATTTCCTTTAAGTGTATTATTATTATTATTATTATTATTATTATTATTATTATTATTATTATTGTTGTTGTTGTTGTTATCTTCAATATGTACATCGGCTTATTAGAGAGACATACATTACATTTCATAATGTAAATTTAATACTGTATATATCATGTATTATTTATACAGAATATTATTTTATGCATTAACTTATCGTTTTTCTTAATAAATAACATTAATTTATCGCAATTATTGTTTTTGTTATTGGTTAAACAATATTTCCTTTGTTGGCGCATTCAGTGCGTCGTGCGAGTAATTACGTGACAGAAAGAAGCGCGGGTAATTAAAGGTTAAATCGCAACTGTGTGCAGCAATCTCGATCTTCTGCGCATGTGCTCAAAGGTGATGCGAAACAAGAACTGCGCATGCGCTAAAATCGATATTGCTGTACACTACGCCGTGCTTTGCTCAAAACGTTTTAGCGATTTCGCACAAACAGCAAGGCCAGGATCAGGGTCATGTTCGTTATCGTCATATCAGTTACAATCTCAGCGATTTCAACTTGATCTCTGCTATCTGAGATGGAGGGTTTAGATTTCTTTGCGTCTTTGATGACCCAATCCTAAGAACTTCCTGATTAGTCAGCAAAAACAGAGGGAGCCATGAAGCCGACTGTGGGCCAAAGTTCACCCATTGTGCTTTGTATCTCCTCTGCTTCCTCGCTTGTCCGTCGTATCACGACGCGCTCTTCACCTTCGTCGAAACAAGGGCTCGCCGAAATTGATGGCTCACGCCTCTTGTGATCTCATCAGGTTAGAATAGAATCCTCCGAGTTGATCCGAATAGGTGCGCCTTTTTTATCTCTGCGTAGGATCAAAAGACATTTCAATATAAACTAGAGGTGCTACAACGTACTTTCTCTCCTCATTTGTAACGATTAAGTACAGTGGGGCAACCAGGATTTTTCGGGGGGGGGGGCGATACAAGTAAAGTGGACAGCCGACTAGGTTTCCTTATAAAAAATTTTTCATTTACGCTGAATATAAAAGTATTTTTATTTGTTGACTTGCAGTTAATATTTGTAATGTTAACATTCCTATGCATAGGATGACTCGTTAGAAAAGAAAATTAGTAAAAGTATATTATTGGATTTTGTGTTTTTTGAAGCCCGAATCCCCATGACCTCTCCCCTCGGATGCCCCAAAGCCCCATGATCCTCGGTGCACCAAAGCCCCATGACCCCTCCCCTTAGGTGCTCCAAAGTCCCATGAGCCCCCCCCCTGGGTGTGCCATAGCCCCATGAGTCCACCCCTTTGCGAGCGCCACTGTTTAGGTAATATTACAGTACTATTTTAAGCCTCAAAAGTCTTCCAATCAGCTTTTTTTCACACGCTGGGATTTCTACTCAGTTATTTAGGTTTAGCAAGCCATTCCCTTTTCTTATTACGGCAGCTTCAGAGACTAACACTTTAAAAGCTGTTAAACATTAGCATTGAACATTTTCGAAAATCCAGAGATTTTACATGACGTTATTTAAAGGTCTAGTTGTAGAAAAGTCCCAAACAATTTTAAACTTTTGTAAGTTTTGAAAATTCAGTGTTCAACAAAATCGAACCTGTGCCATTTTAATAAGACAGAAATTATTATTTATATCAAAGAAAACCATTTTCAGAAAAAATGAAGCCTTTTTTTAGAAAGGTTTCAAAATATCGTTGAGACTTAATGTAATGAAGCCCCCAAAATCAAAATGACAAATTCAAATTCGCGAGGTTCGAGTTCGCAAGGATTGAATGGAGGTAGTCTATTTTTGATACGATCGACCTCGGACTATTACAACTCTACGACGATCTCGGACTATTACAACTCTCACGTCGGTAATATTTACATTATCGGCAATTTGTATACATTATTACATTTGTGATTACTAATTACATGTATTACTTCAAATGAAAAGTTTCTCGAAAATTCCGTAGTTATCTGTGAAAATAAGCCTAAAATCCGCATTATCAGAATCGCTCATAAACTTTTTTGAACGGATAGTGCTAAATACATTGAATAACATGACATAAATGCTACTTTGATTTATTTTTTGTTTACTCAAAAATTACACAAATACACTTTATTGAAATATCTCTCACGCCGTTAATATTTTCATTTTCAGAGATGTGTATACATTCTCGCATTTGTAAGTAGAAGTGCTTCAAATTATTTCAAATTAAGTTTCTCAATAACTCAAAATTTTTCTGTGAAAAAGAGCTGCAAATTTCGCATTTACAAAAACGCTTATATGACATTTTCTTAAAAACGACTCTTACAAAAAGTACAATATTGACGATAGGAATTTTAGTTAACTGAAATGTTTGAAAAAAATAATTAAAAAAATAGTATGTTATTTTTTAAATATGAGAAGTTGAACGTAATTTTGCATTTTCGTAATTGCAAATTGGAATTTCCCACCTTTTTTGTTGAATCTTGCAGAAGTTATGTAATCATAAGGAGTTAATTAATTAGTTTATTAGAAAAAAAAGTTATTTATTTATCAGCAGTTATATAAGAGAATATTTCACGCGGTGATGCCATAAAATGCTGCGTTATGACAGTTTGAGAAGTTATTCTGAGAATTTCATTGTTGGAAGGCGAGATGGTGGGATAGCGAGAGGGTAAGGAGGTTTTACTTACCAAAGGCAATATTACAATGTCTCTACGTTCAATAAAACTGTAGGTTCAACTATATTAAAATCAGGAAGAATACATAACCAAATTATTGAGTATCAATATTCATGTTGATTTATTTATCAGAAGAATACAAGTTCTAAGAGTAATCAATAATTTCGCACTAGGTTGTTTCACACCATTTTATTGATTAGTTACTAGATTTTGTTTTTGCCTTCATGTATGAGTCTTGAATTGTATATTGAGAGCATTTTATGTAAAATAAAATAAGTTATAACTGACTGAAGATTTTGATCCACACTGACATGGTAGCAGAGCGTGGTTACCTTTAAATGAATATAATTTTGACGATTAATAGAAAATATAAAAGACGAGAAGAATATTTATTTAAAGATAATTTTGAAAAGACGAACTATAAAAATGACGGAAGAAAAGATGCAAATCGAGAAATTGACTGGAGAAGAAAATTGGTCTATAGACCAATTTTGCCATGTATACATGGCAGATTATTATGAAAACAATTTTGGAGTGTGATGGATTATTGAATGTTGTCGATGGAACTTTTCCGAAACCTGATGATACTAATGAAATGTTATTGGATAAATGGACTAAACAAAATGGTAAGGCTAAAAAACGTATTATTTTATCGCTTGATACAAAACCTTTGCTACGTATTGCTAGTTGTGAAACAGCAAAAAATGTATGAAATAAATTACACCAAATGTTTGATTATCAATCTGAAGAGAATATTGATATGTTGAGACATAAATTTCATAATATTGAATGGGATTGGGCAACTGGAGTACAAGGACATTTAGCAAAATTTGATGATATTCGAACTAAAATGTCATTACTTAAAATGCCAATAAATGAAGGCGATTTATGCGCAAGATTTTTGCAGACATTACCGAAGGAGTTTGATAATATTTATATTACATGGCATGATCCATCACAAGATGAAAAAACATGGGCTAAGTTACAGAAGAGATGCTTAAATTACAAAATTAGAATTTCTGGAAGAGAAGAAAGTTCTGTTGCTACTGCAATGATGACCCAATTAAAACTCAAAAATAAACAATTAAATAAGAAGAGTAATCCAAATAACTTACAGAAGTTTACGAAAACATGAAAAAATAGTGATAGAAGATGCTTTTCTTGTGGTAAGTTAGGACATTTTACAAAAGACTGTAGAATTGGCTTGGTGTGTTTTAAATGCAAAAATAAGGGTCATCGTTCTAATGAATGTAAAAATGAAGATAAAGCTATGGGATGTGCGATGCTATCTGTTGAAAACATCGATATAAATAAATTAAATTGTGATGAATGGTTTATAGATAGTGGTGCTACTCATCATATTACAAATAGACGTGATTGGTTTTCTTCTTATAAACCATTTCAGAATTTGAGAAAGCTGGACAGTGCTCGTCAAGGTGTGCAAATTGAAGCACTTGGTTCTGGTCGCATAGATGTGAAAACATTTGACGGAGAAAAATGGAGAAATCATTATTTTGAAGATGTTTGGTATTCTCCTGATATAACGTGCAATTTATTTTCAGTTAAAAAAGCAGGACAAAAAGGAATTGATCAAGTGATTGAAAATGACGGAAAATCATGGATGTTTCGTAAAGAAGGAATTCTTATTGCGATGGCTTTATCAGATGACCAGAATGATCTTTACAGATTATTGGTCAAAGTCAATCGAGAAAAATCATTTATCACTTCTTATAATGATGATAATAGTATTCAAAAATGTCATGAAAAATTAGGACATCAAAATAAACGCCATGTGAAGAAACTTTTAGCAAATAAAAGAATCAACACAGAAATAGATGGTGAATTTTGTGAAGGTTGTGTTTTGGGAAAGCATCGAATGACTTTTGGCAATAGAATAGAGAAGTCTACCAAACCGGGAGAGTTAATTTTTGCTGATGTCTGTGGACCAATAGAAGAAAAGGACATACACGGGTATAGGTATTATCTTGTTTTTAAAGATGATTTTTCAAGATTTAGGGTGACGTATTTACTACGAAGAAAAGATGAAGTTAAAGAAAAATTGCCGTTATTTATTGAGATGATAAAGACGCAAGCTGAAGTAATAATTAAAGAATTAAGAACTGATGGAGGTAAAGAATTTGACAATCAAGACATACGGAATTATGCAGAGAAGATAGGATTGAAACATTCAATTACTGCTCCATATACCCCACAACAGAATGGTGTTGCTGAAAGAGAAAATAGGATTCTTTGTGAAATGGCAAGATCATGGTTACAATCTGCACATCATCTTCCAAAAACTTCATGGGGAGAGGCTATTTTAACTGCAACATATATTTTAAATCGAACTGGTCCAACAAAAATTGATTATAAATCTCCAATGGAATTATTTTTGAAAAAGGAGACTCGTTTGGATCATTTACAGATTTTTGGAACAGAATGTTTTGCGTGGATTTCTCCTCAGAATCGTAAAAAGTTTGATGTTAAATCTTGCAAAGGATATATGGTTGGGTATGCAGATTGCGGCTATCGGATTTATTTTCCAGAAAAGAAGAATGTTTATATTTGCAGAGATGTTACATTTAAGAATGACGTCTTACAACAACGAATCAAAATCGATGTACCGAAGTTTGAAGATGTTTTGTATGAAGAGAAAAGTGAAGATACAATTGAGCACTTTGTTAAGCATGCTGATAAAACTGAAAAGCAACAAAGCATTTATGAAATCATTGAAGAGGAAGAAGATTTTGTTGATTATGAAGTTGTGAGTAATAATAAAGAAGAGGAAAGACGTAATAACAGTAGTCATGAAGAGGAAATAATTAGAAGCAGTAGAAAGGAACATAAAAAGGGTAATAACATTAATAACAGTCGTAGTTCGACAGCGTTAGAGGCAACAACTACTGCTGCGCTCTGTCAGCTTATCGATACACTATATCTCCGAACCAAATCACTTCAGTATTAATATTACCTAACAGTGTTATTTAAAGTGCTATCAGTGTTCCAAGCAGTGTACAGCGTTTCTCTGGCCGGCCTCTCGGCTGGCTCAACGTATCCACATGAATAAAGCAGTACCAGCCAACCTCAAGATGAATCCGTCACTTAACCTCCAAGAGCAACCCACGAAGTCGTACGCCGGAGCTGCAAATACTGTGAGTTTTCCATCAAAAGCACAATCTATACTACTGGACGCATGCGAAAATCTAACTGTCAAAGACTATATAAGTAAATTAACCGAAATTGTTCCCCCCAGTGCCATTACTTTCATATCAAGAATATCCAATAACAGAATATGTGTGTTTCTGAACTCGAAGATCAATGCTGATCTTATAACTAACAAATACCCTACTCTGATCATTAAAAATACCACTGTTAATGTGAGATCCCTAATTAACAAACTCAAGAGAATCATAATATCAAATGTATATCCTTTTATTCCAAACGAGGAAATCACAAATATTTTCAAGAATCATGACATTAAAACTACCTCCAGTATATCCTTCATCAGAGCTGGTCTGTCTGACTCTAACCTCAGTCATATTATGAGCTTCAGAAGGCAAACATTTATCCAACCTGAGGAACTTCACAAACTCCCTCAGTCATCAGTGATTGTACATGAAGGTACACCATATATAATCTTTTTCTCTGCTGAAAACATTACTTGTTTCAGTTGCAAAATGGAAGGCCATACTGCTAGTAACTGCCCCCAAAATCTCCCCAAAGAGAATTGCCTTCTGGACACTCCCAATACACACAAACCAACTATCCCTTCTAATAATATGGAAATACAGCCTATCATAACTGAAACACCCACTGCCCCCTCCACCAGTGACCCTATGAACTTTCCTCCCCTTCTTAAAAGAAGCCTCCCCAATGAATCCTCTTCCCTATCTGAAGCAACTAATAATGTTAAAGATAATAATCAAGATAATGTTAAAAAAACTAAAAAAAAGAAACAGAAAAAGAATTCTTCAAAACATGAAGAACTGGACCAAGATAGCAATCCTGATAAAACACTTGAAGACATGCTCAGCCCAACTAAAGATCTGTTTGAAATGAATCAAAACTCTTTCCCTCTGTCAGCAAATCAATTACACTTACTACTAGAAAATACTCTGGGCTCTGCTGATCCTCTAACCATAGTAAAGGACTATTCCAATGATATTCCAGCCGTTATAAAAATGCTCAATGACATTTACCCTGTATTAAAGGATAGAATTATCAAAGGCAGAGTCACCAGACTAATAAAAAAACTGCAGAAACACCTACCGGAATCAGACACATCTGAGTCTGAATCCAGTATGGAAACTACCTGACACTAAATTTTTTAATTCAGGTCTCTTAAAAAACACCATTCCCCCTTGCTAAATAAATTTCAAGCAAACAAATGAAGATACTCCAATGGAATATTAATGGATACTATTGTCGTCTTGAGTATCTGCAATTATTATGCAACAATTTTGACCCAGATATCATTTGTTTGCAAGAAACCAATTTTAAGGCTAATCACTCAGCTAATATTAAGAATTATCAATGTTTCTTTAAAAATAGAACCACTGATCATGCTTCTGGTGGAGTAGCCATATATTTAAAAACTTCAATTTTGGCTGACAACCTTATGATAAAATCTGACTTGGAGGCAGTTGCGGTGAAGGTTGTAGCACCTGTTGTATTAATATATGTAACTTATATATCCCTAACAACCATAAACTTGACTACTTGGAGCACAGCGACATCCTAAAACAATTACCAAAACCCATATTGATTCTGGGGGACTTAAACAGTCATCATCCAGTATGGGGCTCATTTAAGACCGACAGAAGAGGTATATTAATAGAAGCATTTGCAGAAGACTCTGACTTGATAATTATAAACACAGGAGAACCCACCCACATCAATCCCAGTAACGGCAAAGTTAGTGCCATTGATATAACAATGGTATCGGCCCCTCTTGCTCCAAAATGCTCATGGAACGTCCTTGAATATCCATACGACAGTGACCATTATCCAATCATTATTGATATTGACTCACCCGGCTCTGGTGACACACCTTTCCCTCCTACCAGCAAGCTGAACTATAACAAAGCTGACTGGACCATGTATCAAGAAATCGTTAGCTCTGCCTCATCTAGTTTTCATCTGAATGAGAATGAATCTGACATCAATCACATAGTCCAAGATTTTACCAACATTATCATAGGAGCTGCATACCAAGCTATTGATTCTTATCAGGTTAAATCTAATAAGAAGAGAGTCCCCTGGTGGAACAACGAATGCCGGGAAGCTATCAAAGCAGCTAAACGTGCCTTCAATAAATTCAAAAGAAGAAGAACTTTAGAGAACAAGACTGCTTACAAGAAAACTAGGTCCCACGCCAGAAGCATTATCAAAGAGTCGAAAAAGAAATCATGGACTAATTATGTATCATCAATCAATATAAACAACAACATGTCTGAATCATGGAAGAAAATAAAGTCCATTCATGGCAATAAAGTAACTAACAACATCCCTTTTTTACAATCTCAGAACAAGATTATTAATGATTCTGCGACAATTGCCAACATGCTCGCTAAAACTTTCCAATCCAATTCTAGTTCAGCGAATTATGATAAAGAATTCTTGAAGGTTAAAAATGTAATTGAAGACTCCTATAACAACTACCTCCAAAACCCATCGGCACGTTTTGACCTACTTAATGTTCCAATAACAATGCAGGAAGTAAACGAAGTTATTAATGTGACAAATAACTCGACACCTGGACCGGATGGTATCACCAACATCCTCATACGGAATCTTCCTGTAGAAGGCAAGGAAATCCTCCTAAATATTTTTAATTTTATGTTTAAAAATAAAACCTTCCCCAATAAATGGAAAACAGCAACTGTTGTCCCCATTCCTAAACCTGGCAAAGCAAGATCCAACCCGATTAACTATCGCCCGATTTCCCTAATTTGTAACCTGTGTAAGATAATTGAAAAGATTATTGATAGACGTTTAAGATGGTTTTTAAATTACTATAACATCATTGAAGATAATCAATTTGGCTTTAGACCTGGGCATTCTACTTACTCACATCTTATTAGCGTGGACACCTACATAACTGAAGCCATCCACAACAGACAACATGTCATTGCCGTCAACCTAGATGTCCAAAAGGCGTACGATATGGTATGGATACCTCGAGTTATATGGATACTTAAAGATATCGGCATTAATGGTAACATTCTTAGTTTTATCATGAATTTTACTAGTGATCGATGTATTCAAGTGCGTGCTAACAACCAGTTATCCGAAATAATCAAGCTGGAGAATGGACTTCCACAAGGATCCACCTAAGCGTAACTTTATTTTTGATCGCAATTAAGGATGCTGGTCAGTATATCATATCACCTACGATCATTCGCAAGTATGCGGATGATATGATAATCCTCAGCAAAGGAAAGAACCTCGCATCTACGCAGAGAATTACACAAGATGCATTGAACTCAATACATAAATGGTCGCTAAGCTCAGGATTCATAATATCTCCAACCAAGACCGAATGCATCCTGATATCTAAGCAATATATAGCTGGAGATCTTAATTTAAAAATGGGAGAGGTAGCAATAAGAAGAGTCTATTCAACTAGAATCCTTGGTCTTATTTTTGACTGTAAGCATACTTGGAAAGAGCACATTAAAGATCTCATCACTGATGTCAAAAGAAGAACAAATTTACTAAAATGCATGAACTATAACAACTGGGGCGCAGACAAACATACCTTGCTCCTCACTTACAAAGCTATTGTTCGTAGTAAAATCGACTACGGGTGTATAATATATAACAAAGCCAAAAAGAACCTACTCAAAAAATTGGATCCTGTACATAATAGAGCGCTTAGGATATATACTGGATGTTTCCAGACAACGCCAACAGGTAGCATCCTTATCGAAGCCTCGGAACCAACCCTGCAATTTCGACGGGATTATCTGACTATCAAATATGTAAGCAAAGCCTCCTCATCCAATAACAATATTATACTTAATGATATTAACCCACCAATCAGATCTGCTCCCATCCACCTACAATCATACCCAAAAACCTTTTACGAAAGCACCAAAGATATAATCAAGTCCTACAACCTCCCGAACATATCGGTGGGAAGGTGTAGAACACCTAAATATCCTCCCTGGGTCACACCAAAATTTACTGTCGATTCCTTTCCCAAGAATCTCTCCAACTCTAACTTGAACGACTCCGAAGCTGATCTTATCCTCAACGAGATTCTCAACAAATATCAAGATCACGATGTCATCCACATCCAAGACACGCTGGAAACAGACAGAATGGGCTTATACATCCAATCTCCATGGAAGACCTTTCATATCAAGTTTAGGAACTTTGCAAGTAAAAATAGCGCTTACAATTATGCTTTCCTAATGTCAATGAACCTTGTCAAATCCAACCCAACTAAAAAATGTATTATTTTATCAACATATATACCGAATGGCATTAAAGTTTCACCCAGTAATTACCTACAACTAATCTTCACCAACCTGCTAGAAATCTGCAAAGAGACAGCTGACATGTGTATTCAACCTGTGGTGATCCACATTACAAAGAATGTAGAAGCAAGAACTCCGATTAGCAGATCACCCACATCTATGTTGCTTATTGACTTTGAAGAGAAAGTAAACAACAAAATGTCTTACACAATTGAGGATTATGTGAAGTTTACTGGCAAAGTCATGAAAAAGATGTGGTCAAACCAATGGAACAATTTCAAAGCAAGCACAACGCATAAGAAAATTGGTGAATTTTTTGCCCTCAAAACTAATGAAAATCTCTCACGTCGTGAACAAATAACTCTTTCACGCATCAGATCAGGCCATACCAAATTTTCCCATAGACATATACTAGAGAAAAATTCCATCCCAGTATGTACCTCTTGCAATTGCCCGCTAAACATTAATCACATCCTCCAGGAATGTACCCAATTCAATTCTGTGAGACCTCAATTCTTTGATAAGGAAATATTTAGTGCCATTCTAAGTGATAATACTTATCAAAGTAATGTTTTAAAATATTGTAATGAAATAGGTATTTCAGGAAATATTTAACTGTATTAGAATAACGTAATTTTCTATTCCTTTTTTGTACTAATTAACAGTTATGTAATTTTCACGTTTAAGTTTTATGTTTTTATATCCATATCAGCTCTGTACGGTAACCTCAATATTGTAAAAACTAAAAATTGACAATGTAAAATATAATGTATTGTATTTATTTAGTCGCTAATGACCTAGCCGTTGATGCGACTTAAAATAAATTTTAAAAAAAACATTAATAAAGAAGTAGAAAATGGTGTAAATAACACTCGTGTCTTGAGAGACAGAAGATTGATTTCTAAACCATGTCATTATTGAGATATACAAAATTTCTCTACATTAATATCTGGCAAAGATCTTAGCGTCCGGCTTGCTGGGTCAATGGGTCACGATATATTATAATCCTTATTACCTTTATAATGGATTATAGGATCCGCAGACTATACAGCGCTGCTGGGAATCTGAAATAGAATGATTCTATTCCTAGTTCATTACTGTTTGGATTGACTAAATGAAAGATCACTTTCTTTTCTGAAGAACAAAATTTAACAAAGTTTATTGTTACCTATTTAGCAAACAATTTAGTGAATTTAACAAAATGATTTTATGTTGTGCCTTGGATCAAGATATCTTTGAATTTACAGTTTTATACCGCGGTTAACTTATCTATTCTTCGTTGATGTCCCTCGTAGACTTCTCAGTCGAAATATCTTGCGAGCTTGCCGTAGTCCAAAGTCTCAAGAAATCCTCTTCTGCCCCTATCCAAGCTGGTCTCAAACTATCAAAATTATCAGTCCCGATTACGTCCTATGACATAGTCCCGAAATCTGTAACTCGATTACCACTCCCGACAAAGTCCCAATTTATGCATCAATATTACTTCCACATGCAATATCTGCAATATCATTTACTGTCCTTAAAATTTCACGATCTGATAACCCGACTCTGACTATCTGCACTACACTCGCTCCCTCTCACGAACCTACGATCAGTTCAGAAACGCGATGCCGGTCAGAATGAAATCTTCCTGCATGATTCACCCTCGAAGACTTCGTATTAAACTACCTTCCTCTTTTTTCATAACATTTGACCGTCCTCTCACCCAGCCAATCCATACGTTCGTTATATTTTGGTGTAGCTGACCTTTCGATCGTCTAAACTTCTTCGCCCAATCCCAAATTTTCTACTTTCGGCATCCAGCCACCTCTTAATGCATTTACAAAAAACAAAAACTACATTGTTTATTCACGGTCGTTGCTAAGCCCTTGCTCTCGTGATATTTTCTAATGCATGTTCCACCATATAGTCTACAAATAAATGTTAGTTTATTTTCATGTGACATATCGGTATGTCACATTATCTTAACGAAGATTACGAGAAGAAACCAAGAGCAATGGTATTAAAAGAAGCTCCGAAGAACTATATCGAAGCATTAGAATCAGATGATGTTCAAAAGTGGAAGACTGCTATGGATGAAGAAATAAAGTCTTTAAAAGATAATAAAACGTGGGAATTGGTTGATTTACCACCAAAAGCGAAAGTTGTTGATAATCGATGGGTTTTTGCTTTAAAGGTAAATAATGATAATGAAATAGTACGATATAAAGCAAGATTAGTAGCAAAAGGATTTACGCAGAGACCAGGTATAGATTATACAGATACTTTTAGTCCTGTTGTACGATTTGAAACAATAAGAATACTTTTAGGAATTGTTGTTCAAAGAAACTGGAGTATGAAGCAATTTGATGTGAAAACTGCATTTTTACATGGTATTCTCGAAGAAGATATTTATATGAAGCAGCCTGAGGGATTTGAAGATGGAAGTAACAAAGTATGTAAATTAATTCGCAGTTTATACGGGTTAAAACAAGCCTCAAAATGTTGGTATAAATGTTTAATCGACTTTCTTGAAAAATGTAATTTGCAAGAAAGTAGTGCTGATCCATGTTTATTTTTTTGTGATGATTTGATCTTATTATTTCATGTACTAGATGATGAATTGGTCATAGGAGAAAGTTATCTGATAGATGAATTTATTAAAAAATTAGGAAAACGATTTGAAATTACTTCAGATGTGGTTAATAATTTTTTAGGATTACAAATTAAAAGAACCAAGAATTATATTGAAGTCAATCAAGAAGCATATGCAAGGAGAGTATTAGAAAAATATGGAATGCAAGATTCAAACCCACTGTTAATTCCTATTGAACCTGGATGGACGCCTGGAGATTCATCGTTGGCTCATAATAATTGTTATCGAGAAATCGTTGGTAGTTTGATGTATTTGACAATTGGAACTCGACCAGATTTAGCATATGCTGTCAATATTGCTTCAAGAGTCCAAGATTTACCAGCAGAAGCACATGTGAAACTAGTTAAAAGAATTCTTCGATATTTAAAGGGAACAATTTCTCATGGAATTAGATTTGAAAAATCGAACGAAATGTTTTTTGAAGCTTTCAGTGATGCTGATCATGCTGGAGACAAATTTACAAGACGTTCAACCAGTGGTTATTTAATGAAATATTCAAATGGGCCTGTAATGTGGAAAAGTAAGATGCAACGTTGTGTAGCTTTATCGTCAATGGAAGCAGAATATGTTGCAGCAAGTGAAGCAGCTAAATCATTAATGTGGTTAAATCGTCTTTTGAAAGAAATTGGAGCAATTAAAGAAGAATTCGTTCCGAAATTATGTATAGATAATCAAAGCACCATCACGTTTTTGAAGATTCCTGGTTTTCACGAACGGTCTAAACATATTGATACTCGTTATCATTATGTTCGTCAATTAGTAAATGAAAAGAAGATTGAGGTTGAATATATTTCGACAAACGATCAAGCAGCAGACATTTTTACGATAGGTTTATCTTCAAATAAATTTAAAAAAATGAAATTATTGATTGTAATGGTAATTAAATAAAATAATATTTTAAAAGAATAAATATAATATGAAGATTGAAGGAGAGTATTGAGTATCAATATTCATGTTGATTTATTTATCAGAAGAATACAAGTTCTAAGAGTAATCAATAATTTCGCACTAGGTTGTTTCACACCATTTTATTGATTAAGTTACTAGACTTTGTTTTTGCCTTCTTGTATGAGTCTTGAATTGTATATTGAGAGCATTTTATGTAAAATAAAATAAGTTATAACTGACTGAAGATTTTGATCCACTCTGACACAAATAATACATAATGTAATGTATAACTTGGACAATACGTAAAAACACTGTAGTGTCGTACTACATACGCATTCATATTCGTGGAATCTCTTGGATGATCTTCAATTTTGGATGTTTAATTTATATATTAATTATCCTTGCTTGACTATATAATGTGCTGCAAATATTGTATCAGCAGATATTTATTCATATATGTTTCTTTTGTAGAAATAAGAAAGTGCTATTGTACCGGACAATCGAAATATATAATAGCAGATATGCACCGCAAGCGCTTCATTAGAATTGGTTAGGCTTTTTCGACTAATGGCTGAAGTGGAGGCAGAAATGGCAATATTATAATATTACGGAATCGCTCCCAATATTGCCAAAAAGTATGCAGTGTTATGGCACCTCTAGTTATAAATATTACGGAGGCGTATAGTGGAGTGCCTTCTGCCGAATGAAAAGAGAAGTTCTGAATTGATATCTGGAAAAGCGAAACACCCAATACATGCATTAGAAGGACCTCAAAGACGTTTTGCAAAAAATTGTTGCTTCCATTAAACTTAACATTTTAAACAATTTTTTAGTGGAAATAGTTTATGGTGATCAGATCTTAAAAATAAAAACCGGGATATAATGTCTTTTTCTTGTCTAAAAACGTGAAAACGGGACACATGTACATAACAAAACGCAACATTACACACTCTAGTAAACTACACTTTTTAAACATTTAATGGAAATGAAATTCACGAATAAAAAGAAAATAAAATGGCAATTTTAAATTTATTTTAAGTATTTATTTGTAGAAATTACTTTTTGATAGTATCAAACTCTTAATGAATTTCGTTCAATCGTGTTTGCAGTTTTAAATATTGGCTTGGTTGTATTCATGAAACAGAACGATTACCGTATTTGATTAGAAAAATGTTTGCCTAAAAAGAGAAATTGGGGAAAACAATGTTGTAACAATCTAAGATCCCCACGAACAATTTAGATGCAAAGAACAAACATAACAAGGAATGGCATGAGTAGGAGATGGAAAAACAGAAGAAAGCGGTGTCGCGCACTAATAATTTTTTTATAAATTAAAGAAGACGCGACAAAATCCCGATTTGGACAGTACGAATCAATAGCATTCATTTAGAGGAACATTTCAAAAGTTATTCGAAGCAAATCGCATTAAGGGTTTAAAAGATATGAGTGATTTTGAAAGTACACTTTTGACGATATAACTAGAAATTTTTACAGCCATTGTTATCATAAGAAAGGTAATGTAAAGAAGCGGTTTTTTCTAAAAATTAAGAGAACGCGTAAAGCGATTGAAATGAAACTTTCGGGATTAACAAAGGAAATCACGCGGAAAATTATGACATTACTCGCAACTCTGGAAAATATCGAGGAGCTGCAGTAGAGATGCCAATTGAAATTGTATATTTGGAATTTTACGAGAGAACAATGATGCGTCGCGCTGACGTCACAATACGTCAAGGCGCTGAGCGACGGAAATTAAGCAATTTTGGCGTTAATAAACATTAGGAAATCGTAAAAGAAATAGTAATAAGATGTAAATTGATAATTAAAAGTAGTAATAAAGAGAAATAGCCCGGAAAGGACAGAATTAAGTGAAATGGTATGATATTTTTGGTAAAGACACGTAAGCGATCGGTAAATATTCCAGAAAAAAAGTTGAAGACACAACGTAACAATGCCCAGGAGGATTGTGTGTAGCGAGCTCGAAGTCAGACGTGGGGAACAACGCTCCGAAAAAAGATAAAATTTTAGTGTGCAATTGTGCGAGAAACACGGTGAACATGAATGGATATAGTGAGTTTAGGCAATGATGTTCGTAATAACAATGCGTAACGCGGAAATATTTTATGTGTCGCAGTTTATTCAACAATAGGACATTTTGGAGGAAATGTAGCACGCGATAGACAGATAGTCGCGTTATTAGTTGCGTAATGGAAATAGGATGATAGGGGAATGAAAGGACATGCTAAGAAGATATTAGCGAGTTCAAGAAATTTTTGGTAATGTGTGGGGATGGAGAAATGCTGCGGGAGGATGGATTTGGAGGATGCTGCGTAATATACAGCGAGGACGGCGCGCAACAATGGTTTGCTGCGGATTACAGCGTTTTCGGCAAAAGGGAAGTTATGAAACTTTGTTTTTTTTTGTTATGAAATTCACATTTTGAAGGAGAAGAAAGATTAAAATTAGCTTCTGTACAATATCAAGTTCTGTCTTAACGTAAAATAGATTCAATAGATATACTGAGATATACAAAATTTCTCTTCATTAATTTCTGGCAAAGATCTTAGCGTCCGGCTTGCTGGGTCAATGGGTCACGATATATTATAATCCTTATTACCTTTATAATGGATTATAGGATCCGCAGACTATACACCGCTGCTGGGAATCTGAAATAGAATGATTCTATTCCTAGTTCATTACTGTTTGGATTGACTAAATGAAAGATCACTTTCTTTTCTGAAGAACAAAATTTAACAAAGTTTATTGTTACCTATTTAGCAAACAATTTAGTGAATTTAACAAAATGATTTTATGTTGTGCCTTGGATCAAGATATCTTTGAATTTACAGTTTTATACCGCGGTTAACTTATCTATTCTTCGTTGATGTCCCTCGTAGACTTCTCAGTCGAAATATCTTGCGAGCTTGCCGTAGTCCAAAGTCCCAAGAAATCCTCTTCTGCCCCTATCCAAGCTGGTCTCAAACTATCAAAATTATCAGTCCCGATTACGTCCTATGACATAGTCCCGAAATCTATAACTCGATTACCACTCCCGACAAAGTCCCAATTTATGCATCAATATTACTTCCACATGCAATATCTGCAATATCATTTACTGTCCTTAAAATTTCACGATCTGATAACCCGACTCTGACTATCTACACTACACTCGCTCCCTCTCACGAACCTACGATCAGTTCAGAAACGCGATGCCGGTCAGAATCAAATCTTCCTGCATGATTCACCCCTCGAAGACTTCGTATTCAACTACCTTCCTCTTTTTTCATAACATTTGACCGTCCTTCTCTCACCCAGCCAATCCATACGTTCGTTATATTTTGGTGTAGCTGACCTTTCGATCGTCTAAACTTCTTCGCCCAATCCCAAATTTTCTACCTTCGGCATCCAGCCACCTCTTAATGCATTTTCCACCATATAGTCTACAAATAAATGTGAGTTTATTTTCATGTGACATATCGGTATGTCACAATACAGGCAGAATGCGCATTCGGGTGTGAATGAGTTTATTTATAATTGTCAGTATGAATGGAAATATTTTGGATTTTGTGTCATGTAATTTAAGTGTATTATATCGTTGATGTGTTTATGTGTTTATTTTGTTTGTCGTTAAGTGTTTTATGTGAGTCATGGGAGAGCAACGACCCCAGTTTGTATACATATTTCAACTGAAATAACGACTAGCAGGGGACTTACAGAAAATAAATGACGGCGAACATCACTTGGTTCGACATTAAATTAAACGAACGTAGTTTAATTGTTGCATGTAGCTAGTTAATGACCTACGCCCACGTGCCCGAATAGTTGTTAGATCCTGTACAGGTCAGCCACAACCTCACACCCAGATTTTATGTGTAAGAAAATATCGGAAGTTCTGGGGGAAGCAGCTAGTCGACGGGCAACCTTAGAGGTGGAAGCTGAGTATAACCAGGGCAATTGATAAGAGCGGGTTTTGGTTATTATTTTGGCGTTATAACGCCGAGCGATTATAAAGATTATAGTTGATCTAGAGCAGGTAGTGGTTCATTACATATTTTGGTGCGCCTAACGAGGCGCGATTATAGTTGTTTTATAGATATAAGAGGAGGATGGTTCATTACATATTTGGCGCCGCAACGTGAGTCGTGAGCAAAACAAGTACTAGGGCACTGTAATAGTATGCAAGTGGGGTAGGTAAATAGGTCAAGCATAATAGTAATTATAGTGTAGTGCAATTAAAGATGGAAACGCGTAGCGGAAGGATGTTAAGCATGCGGGATGCGTCGGATACGGAGACGATTTCCGCTCGCGATGAGGACGAGGAGGGCCAACGATTAGAGGAATTAGAAGTAGAAGGGGAGGGGAATATTGCGATTAATACGCAAGGGGCAGATATGAGCCAGACTACAGGTGAAATTGTTCCGGAGGTGCAAGATGCACCTGAACCCACCCTTTCTATGCTGCTACGTTTAATGCAAGAAATGAGAGGTGATAGCGCGAGGTTAGAGAACAATTTACAAGATTACAATGTCAAAAAAGAACATTAGAATGGAACATTTAAAAAAAACTCATTTGCTTCATTTGCATTTTCATTCAAAATCAATTTGCTCGTTTCCTCAATCGAATCGTTTATTTCAGAAACCAGTCAAACACCCAAATCCTCATTTCGAGAAAAGTAAAAAAATGTGTCCTTGCGATGTAGTGTTGTTTTTTTCTGATTTCAATTTTTTTTGTATTAAAGCAGTTGATAAATGAATAGTTTTCATGTAAATCTTTTTCTTTCTGATCTCATATTTTTCAAAAAAGTTTAAACCCGTGCATTTGACGGGTTTCTGCAATAAATGACCAGAAATAACTTGTTTTGATTTGTAACCTAATTTTTTACGAGGGTTGATCACTTGTAGTGAAATTGTGAGTGATGTTATTTATTGTTTATTACATTAGACAAAATAATTTTAGAAAATAAACATTTTTTTCCACAAAAATTTTGAAAAATCTGACTTACTATTGGTGAGCAATGAGTTCTCTCACTGCTTTTGAATTGTCATTTAAAGTTTTATCTCTCAATTTAGCGTTTAGCCTTTTACGCCCATCACAAACGTCAACCTGAGACCGATCAAATGAATATCCAAGTGTTCATTAAATATTTAATATAAAAGCTGTACTTCACTACATCCTTCAGATCAGGGTTGTCAGTGATGAACATCTCGTGCATTTTGGAGACATTCAGAGTAGAATTTAGACACTTTTTAGGTTTATTACCGTAGTGGGATTCTTTAACTTCTAACTTCGAAATGTGGTCACGGATACGAATACAAACAGCTCCCGACACAGCATTACCACTCCTGGTCTTGCCCCTTACATCAGAAGGGGCCTTGTTTTTAAGCAATAACTGACAAATCCTACTTACTCTGTCTCGCTGAAATATCATGAATTTCGAAAAAAACATTATTGCAAACTGGTTGTAATGTACCGTTTATCTTTAAGTGATAAACATATGAATGATCTTTCATATTCGATATTGAACAGTTATTATCGTCCTCAAATTCCTCAAGATCTTTCTCATGGCCTAGTTCATCTTCTGGGTTATGTTTCTTACGTCTTCGTCTAATGTCTTTTGCCTCTATCAAAGTTTGAATACATGTATCTTCAATGTGTTTTTTTTTTCTCTTGAGAATAAAAATAATTCCAGGTCTTATTTATTACTTTTCATTAATATATAAAGAGCATTTAATAGTGCATTTACACGAGATGCATTCCGACTTTGTTTTTAGATCTACCTTCTTACCAGTGTACGAAACATGCCTCGCCTTTTACTCTGGCATTGCGCATATTACGCTGATAACTCCGCGTCTCCTTTTCCGTACAGGATCATCGTCAGAACTAGACATGTTCTCACAAAAAATAACTTTTTCTTACTCACTAATCACAGCAAAATCAAATCACAAAAACAACTTCAAAACGCCACTCTGAGCAGATGCTACTTACAACCTGAGAACAACAATCTCACTACTTTTAGAGGCGTTGATAGCGATCACGGCGACACTTCTGTACCTTTCTTAGAAAATTTCCCCTCCCGAACGTGTAACTTAACAGACCCCTGAGGTGGTGCTGATAACCCTTCAAATATCTTGGATTACACGTGACATCCTGATTCTCGTGGTGGTCCGCATGCGACCACTGCAGGGTTAAAAAAATTCCTTTTGGTTTTATTTATTTATTTATTTATTTAGTCAAAAACTGTATGTGACGTATGGGGGAGAAAATCATCTGCGCACGCTTTCTTGAGTTTCAGAATCCCTTCCCAACAATTTAACTATTAATAGTTGAAAGATTAATAATAACTAGTGAGAACCCGTCAAAATATGACGGTGTGATCTAAGATAAATGTAAAATACTGTGCCCAGTCTAATGTTCACAATATGTTGCATTGTTTGAATCTTCAGGGTATAACGAAGATAATCTGTGATGTGGAGTTCACAAAATGTTGAACACGTATGGCCCATGACCAGGTGGCAATGCAATATCGGCACCAAATTACACAAAAGAAAGACCACTATTATACTGACGGATATTATTTCTAAAGTTTTTTGATGTGTCATAATCTCCTATAAACAACTGATTTCTTCTGGCATATTGCTCGAAGGTAAACTTATTTTCCCATGTAAGCAACACACAGTAAACTCGTTTACAGAATTTCTCTCACATGGGAAGTACAAAGTAGAACAAAACTGACATTTCATAAACAATGACTCAACAAAAAACGAAATGACCTCACTATCACGACACATACGCTGACTATCTCTTTCCCTGCCCCCAGCCAATGTACTACGTTTGCGTCTTTTGGGGTGCGTGGGCAACGATTCGGATTTCGACATAACATGTGAACAACTTCACTACTTCAGTACAACCGAACAAAACCCACTGTCCGAATGTTCTCTACAAATTACACTACAAAAGGAAATACATGCAAACTGTCTTGCAAACTTAAAGAATGATTTAATTAATTAATTTACATCGTAAATGTTGGTAAATCAACACAAACAATATCTGATAACACATCTAGGGATCACATTCTTTCATTTAAAGTAAAAAATACTACAATCGGTTTAGTAGAAGCTCTAAAAGAAGCCATGGCAGAATACCTTAATTTTTAAATATATAGACTAGTGAGAACCCGTCAAAATTTGACGGTGAGATCTGAGATAAATGTAAAATACTGTACCCAGACTAATGTTCACAATATATTGCATTGTTTGGATCTTGAGAGTATAACGAAGATATTCTGTGATGAGTTCCCAAAATTTTGAACACGTATGGCCCATGACCAGATGGCAATGCAATATCGGCACAAAAGATATAGCACTATTATACTGAAGGATATTATTTCTAAAGTTTTTTGATGTGTCATCATCTCCTATGAACAACTGTTTGATTTCTTCTGGCATATTGCTCGAAGGTATACTTATTTTCCCATTTAAGCAACACAAAGTAAATCGTTTGCAGAATTTCTCTCACGTGGAAAGTACAAAGCAGAACAAAACTGACATCTTATAGACAATGACCCAATAGAAAACGAAACGACCTCACTGTCACGACACCTACGCTGACTTTCTCTTTCCCTGCGTTCAGTTAATGTACGTTTGCGTCTTTTGGGGCGCGTGGACAACGATTCGGAATTCGACATAACCTGTAAACAACTTCACTAAAGTATTACAACCGAGAAAAACCCACTGTGCGAATGTTCTCTACAAAATACACCACAGAAGCCAATACGTGCAGTCAACACCACAATGCAATTATTACGCTGAAACAAAACTTTGACGAATTGTAAACAAATCTCAACAATCAAAACAAAACATCAAGCAGCGTGCCACCCTTTGAACACCCACAAAACATCAAACTGCCACCCTTTGAAAGAAAACAATTGACTATTGATAAGCGTACTTTTGAAGAATGATTTAATTAATTAATTTACACCGTAAATGTTGGTGAATCAACACAAACAATATCTGATAACACATCTAGGGATCATATGCTTTCATTTAAAAGAAAAAATACAACAATCGGTTCAGTAGAAGCTCTAAACGAAGCCATGGCAGAATACCTTATTTTTTTAAATATATAGATTTTCAAACAGCCACCCTTTGGAAGAAAACAATTGACTATTGATAAGCGCACTATTAAAGAATAATTTAATTAATTAATTTACACCGTAAATGTTGGTGAATCAACACAAACAATATCTGATAACACATCTAGGGATCACATTATTTCATTTAAAGGAAAAAATACTACAATCGATTCAGTAGAAGCTCTAAACGAAGCCATGGCAGAATACCTTATTTTTTTAAATATATAGATAATAATAATAATAATAATAATAATAATAATAATAATAATAATAATAATAATAACAACAACAACAACAACAACAAATTTAAAAAGCGAGAGATTAACATTTCAAAAACTAGATATTTTCGTTGCCAAATTATAGAAACTTATTTTTAACGGTAAAGAAACGAACAGACTTGATTTTTCTGTATTGTTAAAAAAATAGAAACTCACCCTAAGCTCTACTATCACTACAAGCAAAGGAAAGTTCAACAAAACGTGCGCATAGTGAAGCTACATTTACGTCCAGAAGCAAATCAAGGGGCCATCTCAGCATTTGCTCAATGGATCAGGGAAACTGGACAAAAACCTGATCGAGATAGGGGTCATTGACCCGGAAGTACATTATTCGTTACAGGCATATTGAGTCTTTTTTTAAAATTATACAATGCAAATGTAAACTAATTCATTATACTATATCTTGTTTTTGTTAAAGTAAACAATATGTTTCTTTTTGGCGATCAGTATAGTCTAATTGTATAGAAACAGTTTTGCAGCAGAAAAGATTTTACTTTTAATTTAAATTTGTGTACCAATTTTAATTGTTTAATTTCATCTGGCAATGCATTGTAAAGTAGCGTACATGTATTGTATGTGGATTTCTTGTAGTGAGCTGTTGATACTGACACTTAATGAACATGATTTCTACGTCGAGTATTGTAACTATAAATATCAGTATTACATGAAAATATGTTCCCACCGTTGAGTAAGTCAGTTTTGACAAATACTACAGACTCATAAATAAATAGGCAAGGCAATGGTAAGATTCCAAGCTCAATGAAAAGAGGCTTGCACGGATCACGTGGATGGGATTTTTTCATTATTCGGATAATTTTCTTTTGCAATCTAAATGTCTGGGAACTAAAGGATGAGCTTCCCCAAAATATTATGCCATATCTCAGGCGGGAATGTACATTTATTTATTTATTTATTTATTTATTTACGTCAAAAAACAGTTAAAAGCTGCGTATGACGGGCTATGGGGAAAAGTGAATTGTGTGCACATTTTCAAAATTCTGTGATCCCTACACTAAATCATATACTACTTAAGTTTTGAATTTTGAAAGGGAGAAAAAAAAACAAAAAAACTCCCATGTAATAAAATCGATTTTCAAGGATAAATAAGCAATAAATTTTGAATTTTGAAAGGGAGAAAAAAAACAAAAAACTCCCATGTAATAAAAATCGATTTTCAAAGGATAAATAAGCAATAAATTTTGAATTTTGAAAGGGAGAAAAAACAACAACAAAAAAACTCCCATGTAATAAAATCTATTTTCAAGGATAAATAAGCAATAAATTTTGGCTCTTATTACTTCCTGCCGCGACAACATGGAAACGATAATTTGAATAATTGTCTTTCCCACTGAATTCTAGAAGACGTGCACAGAAAATGAAGTTACATTTATGTCCAGAAGCAAAACAAGGGGCCATCTCAGCATTTGCTCAATGGATCAGGAAAACTGGACGAAAAACCTGATCGAGATGGGGGTCATTGACCCGGAAGCTGTGTTACAATAGTTGTTACAGGTTGTTTATATTCATTTATACAGCCAAATGGTAATTAATGCATTATGTATCATTGTTAAAATTAATGTTACTTTTCTTGTTATGCTCAGTATAGTTCTAATTGTATAGAAACAGTTATGCAGGGATTTTTTCATTATTCGGATAATTTTCTTTTGCAATCTAAATGTCTGGGAACTAAAGGATGAGCTTCCCCAAAATATTATGCCATATCTCAGGTGGGAATGTACATTTGCAATTTGCAAAATAAACGCAACGAGCTGCATGAAGGCTGACAGAATTAGAAAGAATTCTGAATGCATAACATAATGAGCTTAATTTAGTGTTTAATTCTGTTATATGTACATTCCATTTGAGGTTTGATTGAATTGAGAGACCTAGAATTTTTTTTAATTTAATAGGTAATTTTTACAGACAAATTAGAAAACTTGATGCAATGTGGCTAGGCCGAAGGCCTTTAAGCCATTACAATACCTACATTCTACCGCGTTCTAACCTTTCGAATTCTGGTATTCACCCCAAATGGTCTCTCCTTCGCTACAAAGCCGCGGAAAAGAGACCATAAGGTACGGCTGAGGGAAAAACCCCTGAAGGGGGAAAAGCCTGCCGTCAGAAGCCGAGTACATGCTAATCTATCCGATTTTTTTAACTATTTATTTATTTGGCGCGGGCGTCAGGCATTCTCCTTCCAGTGTTTGGCCTCCTCCGCACCTGAAAACAAACAGCACCACAGAAAATCGTCCGCACCAACGCCTCTGCCCTAACATTTACGATTCCTACTTCCCTTCGCCTCCTAATGTGTTTTATTTTAACCGTTTCTTTTTATTTTATTTTAATTTAATTTAATTTAAATTTATTTAACTTATTTTAATTAATTTAATTTTAATTTACTTAACTTATTTTAATTATTTTAAGTTAATTTATTTATTTTTATTGACTTATTTATCTATTTACACTTAACAATTGACTAAAACTTATAACTTTTTTTTTACTGTTTACTAACCTAACATAACTTACTGACTAACTTAATTATTGTTAGTTTATTGATTTATTATTTATTTCTCTCCAGTCTAGGCTCTGCTCGTACTAACTAGTGCTGTTTTCCCACTCCCTAATTTCAGTTTCTCTAATGGTCCGAACCTTTCCTAGAAACGTTCCTAATTCTTTCATGAAGTTAGATCTTTTATCACCTAGAATGTTTTGAGCGAGCGTTACGTTCCTATGTTGGAAGTAGTAATTTCCCATTCCCGTCCATTTTCCTCTCCAAGTTTCGGTCGCATTGCAAATTAAAAGGATGTGGATCCAGTCTTCCATATCACCGCAAAGCACACAGATGCCATTACCATTAGAGTCCTTTAATCTACGTTGCATCCACCCCCGACCCTGAACCAAGCGTATCCCCCTCTTGCGTCCTTTCGCAGTGTGTTTACGTAACGTTCGCAACCCCATAACGGACTCGCGTGAATTTGCGCAACTAGCGAACGTTTTTCGGCCGTTGCTGCCAGGATCTCTTGCCTTTTAATATCCGCAAGTCTACCCGAAATTAGCCGTTCTATCTCACGTGTTCCCCTATCTACCACCATCTCCGGAGAAACATCTCCCAGACCTGCACGTTCCAGTAGCAGTTTAATTTTATACGACCAGTGGCGTTGGTTGCTTCCCTGTAACTGCACTCGAAAACATCTATGTATAAGTGTGTCAGACTGTTCACCTGCTAATTTAATCCAAAGTTTAATGGGTTTCATTTTAAAATCTTTCCAAATTCCTACACTACCGACCTCTCTTAGGGCTCCGGCATTTGCTGCGAATCTAGAGACTCCGAGAATTAATTTGAAATAATCTGTTTCGACGCTTTCTAGTCGATCTATCCTATCCACTCCCCAAATTTCTGCCCCATAATTCATTGCTGGGAGAACTAGCGATTTAAACATTGTATCGCACACCTTTAAAGGCAATTCCGGAACCCTGCGCACTGCGCAAACGATTTCTTTGAGCGCAATTCTTCCTTTACTGTGCGCCGCCACTATGTGATTATTCCATCCCCCATTCATGGAAAATTTTGCCCCAAGATATGTAAATGTTTTGACCCGGTCGATCTCGTCCTGAGCGTAAAACCATTTCTCTTTGTTACCCCAGATAAATCCATTCCTAAAGACAACTACTTTAGTTTTTTGAATATTTATTTTTAATCCCCAAGTTTCACTATACGTTTCTAAGAGATTTAAACTTTTCTGTAAGCCGTCAATAGTCTCCGAACATAAAACTAAATCATCAGCATATAGTAGTCCGGGAATGTTCAGGCCCTCAATTTCCGGCGCAGATGTATCCGCTTCCTGTAACCACGTCAATAAATCGTTTATAAACAAGATAAACAATAGCGGTGAGAGAGGACAGCCCTGTCTTACTCCTACTGTCGATTTTATTTTTCGCGTTGTACTTCCATCACCGCACCTGACACAGAAATTTTGTTACCTTAACATCAGCTAATTGCATATTGTTAATTTTTAATGGAGCATACGATTGCCGATTTGAAACGCAAAATTGCATTGAGACCGTTTTTCCTTCGTTAACTATTAATTTGTTATTACAAAACCAATTTGAAACTTCTGAAATTGGACTATTTATTGTTTCTTTTTTGCAAAGAACATTCGTGTCGTCGGCAAACAGAACTGTTCTTCCGTTTTTAATAGATGAGGGCAAATCGTTTACGTACAACAGAAAGAGGATAGGACCTAAGATGGAACCCTGTGGGACCCCATGCTCAATTGGCAAAGAAGTAATTGGAGACATAAGTAAATAATGTCCTTTCGTGCCAGTACGGTATTTCTACTCTTTGAGATCGATTTTTAAGGTACGAGGTTATCCAATCTACGGCAATACCACGAATTCCATAAGAAGGTAATTTTGAGAGCAAGATGTTATGGTTAATAACGTCAAAAGCTTTCGAAAGATCTAAAAATATCCCAATGGGTTCTTCATTTTGATCCATTGATGAAGCAACATCTTTAAGGAAAGAAAAAATGGCAGTTTCCGTAGATTTTGATTTCCTGAAACCGTGTTGTGAGTCTGAAAACGCTTCGTTTTTCCTGAGAAAAGTTTCCATTCGTGTATAGAAAAGCCTCTCTAATATTTTTGAGAAAACTTACAAAAGATAAATTGGCCGGTAATTTTGAATATCATTTTTGTTCCCTTTTTTATAAAGTGGCTTAATTTTTGCTGTTTTGAAAGTATCTGGAAATATTCCTGTGCACAAGGAAGCATTGAAAATGTGAGTTAATGGGTGTATAATGGCAGGTGCATACGTTTTTAATAAACAATCCGGAAATTCATCTAAACCTGATGAATATTTATTTTTTAATTTACTGACTATTCTGAGGATTTCGTTAGAAGAAGTTTCGTAAATAAACATCGTGCCGAAATTTTTTTGGGAAGCATATGATGTTGAATTTTGTGGTTTTAGTCCCTTCGTGAGATCTACCGCAATTCTAGAAAAGTGTTGGTTGAAGAGATTCGCAACTTTTTCTGGATTTCTTGTTTCTCTTTCATTATCCTTTAAAACAACATTCTCTACGAATTGTCGTGATTACGTGGTCGAATTTTTAACGATGTTCCACATTGCTTTAGTTTTGTTTCTAGCGTTCAAAATATCCTCATTATTTTTCATTATTTTTGCCTGAACTATTATTTTCCTTAAAATTCTTTTATATTCTCGGAAGTAGACGTGGAAACCGGGTGATACGTTATGATGTTTAGAAATGAAGTAGAGAGTACGTTTATTTTTACACACTGTTCTAATTCCTTGTGTGATCCAAGTATTACTTTTTCGTGAAATGTTTAATTTTCTCTTTTTGATAGGAAAGCATGCGTTAAAGAGAAATGAAAGCTTTGAGAAAAATACATTATATTTTTAATTTGTGTCAATAGCGTTATAGCAATGCGTTATAGCGTTATAGCAATTTGTGTTAATAGTGTCAATAGCGTTATAGCGTTTAGAGCAGAAACCCGTCAAACGACGTCACTTGACGGGTTTCTGTTCTAAACGCGATTTTTAGTCTTTCTAACTACATTTCAAGAGTTGCAAATAGCTGATTTTAGTACTAAACGATGTATTTATCATCATAGAACAATATCCTGTTGCTAACGCGTTTTTTGTTTTTGGCGCTTGACAGGTTTCTGAAATAAACAATTAAATTAAGAATGCTCATTAAGTCGCTCAGAAACTCATGGAAGCGGATTCTTCTTGGTAACAATATCGAAAGCGATAAAGCATACAAGCTCAAAAGACGCGATAGCTCATTTTCTCTTCCTAAAACTACCACTGAATCTCACCCTTCTTGATTTCAATGCAAACCCATTAGTTTAGTTTATATATTAGGCATACATTATGATAAATTTAAAATTGTTGACGGCACTTTATGCAGATTTTTCTATAGTGGCCGATGATATTATGACATTGTTACATCTCCAATCTTACAAAATGAACCTTTTGAATGAATTTGCGAACTTCCTTCTCAAAGGGGCTCATGGCCTCAGAAATGTGCTTACCACAGTTAAAACGATTCATTTTATAAGGCAGGAGGTGTAACAATGACCTAATGTCATTGGCCACTACAGAAAAATCGAAGTATAGTCATTGTCACAAAACGGGACATTTTGGCGTCCCGTTTTCCTAAAAAATACGGGACAGGAACTCACAAACGGGACTGCCCCGGCTAATACGGGACGTTTGGTCACCTTAGTGGTTTCACACTGGAATCCAACTTTAAGTGTTTCTAGCAACTCGTGCCACGGATTGATGGAGCCCTCAACAATTGTAAAAGAACGTCCAAAAAATTCTCAATCCACGGTTTAAAAATCTTAACTTGCCCCTCACGAAAAGTTTCTTTTTAGGATGCATCTTTTCCGAGTTATATACTACGATGACCAACTGGGTTGCAGCGTATTGCGTTTTGCGGCTTGCATGTGCACCTGTTAATCCAAATATCAATGCACCTGATAATCTGCGAAGTCTTATATATTCAGCCTTAAATCTAACTGATGCACCCCGGGGGTCAATACCCGAACCAGAAGTAACAATTTACGGGGTTTTGTGTCCATGGTTTCGTATCAAAGAGAATAATGCAACAAATCATGTAGAAGGGTTTATTTGTGACGAAAAATGATTTATTTTTACTTTGATTACTAGTTTATGGTTTAAAATTAACTCGATTTACAAAAGCAATGTGCCAGCTGGATGAAAAGAACAATAAATTTCAAAATGTTCACATAATTAGTCTCCTCCAACGGAAATCGAAGCTCAGTGAACTGAACTATCGAAACGAGCAACGCTTTCATTGGTTTGCTGAAGTTATTTGATATTCAATTGTCCGTTCCAATAAGGTGTAAGATGTATTGTGATAGAATGTAATTTCAAGCTCGTTGAGTGACAGGATATAAAGAACTTATTTTCATTTTAATCACTAACATGTTTAAATAAAACAAAGTAGCCCAAAGAGGCCATGTTTAGTTTTAGTTAGTTTAAGATTAGGTTAATTTAGTTTATTTAAGATATAACCCTCACGAAGCTCCACAAACCTCACGGTTGGAGCAATATTGTACCCCAATCATTGAATAAATTCCCGCTTTGCCAGGGCAACTGACGAGGGGAAATAGAAAGAAAAAAAAAAGAGTGACAGGGTGGTGACAGCTGAATAACAATAGCGATGTTCACTTGTTTCTTTATTCCCGCGGGTTTTATAAGGATCGTATAACGATCTACTGGAAACAATGTGTGAAAAATCAGGGAGAAAATTTGTACGGTCGTTGCGATTTGATAACGATTCTAGTGATAGTGAATCACAGTTCGAAAAGAAAATGGTAGTTGAACAGAGGAGAAAGAAAAGAAAGTATGTAGAAGAGAGTGTTGACGACGATGTAGAGAACGATGAATTGGAAACGAAATCGAAGGAAGATCATGTTTCTACTGAATTATTCCAAACAGATTACTCAGAGCTCACATTGAGTGAGAGAAAGAGATATTTTGATATATTTGCTACAGGTAATAGTGTGAATTATTTTAAAGTTTTATACTTGCATTGGTGTGGTTATTATATATTTTTAATGTTGTTTATACGTAATATTTCGATTGTCTTAGCAAAAGGAATAATGTTAAAATAATTCTCTCTCTCACAAAGTTTTGCCTACAAATTAACTGGAACTTCATTCAAGGAGAATTTCTCTGAGTTCAATGACATTTAAAAACTTTGAACATTGTTATAAGAGTTACAGAGGAGTAATAGCAAAGCTCAAACTCATTAGTAAATCATATGAACTAATTGGTAAAAGGAATTAATATTTGATTTCATTTCCAGATATCTGCATCACTTTTCAATTACTTATATTCTTCCTCTGTATATTTTTAAAACATTTCCTAATGAATATGACAACCCTGAAAGCATATTTTCAAAGTAGGTACTGAGCACCAAACAATTGTCAAAGTATGATTGAGTACAACTCCCATTCTATTCATTATGTGTAGCTTCACTGAAACAAGCTCATTTGCTGCATACCTACTGGGGTATACACAAATTTCATGTGATAAAAAGTACCACATTATATTGAACTGGCTGAAAGAACTTTGCTATTGATTTATTTTCTGTAATTGGGAAATCCCCATTACAGGGGTAGTCCCAAGATCCTTCAAAAGAAATTTAATATTTCAATCAGGGCTGGATTTACTGTTGTGAGAAGGGGAATCTCAGGAAAAAGATTTCAAATGCTTTAAAATTATTTATATTTATTAATGTTTGGTAAATTATTACACATGCATTTACCTGTGTTATAATTATTAATTTTTGGCAACCATAAAATGCATGTTTTTAAAAATGTTAGAGGCACTTTCCTCGTCACAAAACAACCATTTAAATCGTCAAAACTTATTTCTCTCAGAACAAATACAATTAAAATGTTGGAATACAAATGTGGTATTCAAATGATAAAAATATATGAATTTAATTTACATCGTATGATTTTTGTTTAAACCCACAATTTTTTCCTCATGTTTTGTAATCAGTGGGGGCCCCCTGGGCCGCTGCCCACCTTGGCACCCTTAACACATTTGTGTTGCTGCCCATAGAACCTTTGGGTTGCCAACAGGTTGTCTTAAATTACGACGCCCGTAGAATCCATGGGCGTAAAATTCATACTGTATATTTGCTTATATATTCCATTTTTCCTATCGCTGACTATACATGGAGGTTTCTTCACCAAAGAAGTACCTAAATACACTGTTAGATTTTCTTTGCTGTCATTTAATTGGTAATAAATCACTTTGGAATACGCTGATGAGCAGGCCCTCTGCAGTGACACCTACGGAGCATTGTTCAAAATTACTACACCAAAGCCAATTCTTGGGAATAAAAAGTAAGGTTTTCTTCATGATTGCAATAGACACAAATGTAACGGTATATTTAATGTTTTATTGTTAAGCAAATATGTAAGAATTTAATTAAAATAAACATGTTAAACTTTTTTTGGACTCAACTTTTTGTGTTATGTTAAAAAATCATTTAAACTATTAATAGTTTATGTTTAATTTAAATTAAACATAAAACTGAAGTGAAAAAAAGTTGGGCAGAGGCTTCAACCTGAGTGAGTTAAATCCAGTCCTGATTTCAACATAGCAATTCAATGAGATATCAAAGAAATACTTTCAGTATAATTTGGTCTGAAGGATCAGACCTCATGAAATATTTTTTTATTTGAATTCCAAACATTTCAGTCTTAATACAATCTATGAACATACATTAAAGTCCTTCAATTCAGTTTCAAGAAAAAGTTTTGTGTGTTCTGAGCAATCAGTTACAAACATTTTGTTACAGAGGCCAAGAAAGCATTTAAATATAAAGTTAAAAATCTTCAAACATTCTATTCAAATCAACAGAACAAATGCAATGAGATGGTTGCCAATGTGGGATATCTTAATGCAGAAAGCATCAAATTCATAGACAACTCTAGACCAAAGGTGAGATTCTCAGCAGAAAGTTTAATAAGCCATGAAGTTATTAAATTGTATCTTAATGTATCTCAGTGTTTCGTTCAATGACTCCATCTTGAACTGGTTTTATATCCAGTTTTCCTCAATCTTTGGGCAAATGTGGAGACAGCATCTTATTTTGTTTTTGAAGATAAATGTAATTTCTCTCTTTGTGCACGACTTCTTGAGCTCAGCAGGGAATACAGTTTTGAAGCAATTGTTCTTCTCTACATTGCCACAGTAAGTCAATTACATCATGTATGATGTACACAGGACTCCTACTCCATACTAATTAAGATAGCTGTTCTGTTGGGTGTTTTGAAGTTCCAATACATATGATGACTTATTATGGTTAATAAATATGTAGACAAATGTGCAATTTGCTCAGAAAAAAGACAGGAAAAAAAAGTTGGATTTGTATAGTTTGTGATCTTTGAAAACAATTCATCCAAAGGCTGCATGATTGATTTTAGTAGTATCCACAAATGTTTACTGATAGTCAAAATGGGGCTGCTGTGTTATTTATTAAAATTATTTTATTTACAAAATTTCTTGCAATGATTCAAGTGGCAGGTGCACATGCATCCTAAGACAGACCTTCGTTTTATGAGAACAATGATTTCTCACAATTTCTCACAATGATTCACGTGGCAGGTGCACATGCATCCTAAGACAGACCTTCGTTTTATGAGAACAATGATTTCTCACAATTTTAAACTTAACTAAAAATGTGGACTGTTAATATGTAAGAGGAAATAAATAAATAATATTCATTGGACAAGCCTTGGTCAAGTTTTAACCCCATTCAAATAGACTAGGAAGAATAAAAAGTTTATTGGGAAAATCTGTAGCTGATTTGCAGGTGCAAATAGTTTATTATTACATTGGAGCAAATATTTACTTATCAATTCTTGCCAAAAACACTTCTTGCTACCTGTGTTCATAAAATTTAATATGTATATAAGTTAGGGTAGGAATCCCAGAACTCAAGAATATGTATACAGATTTCACTTTTCCCTATGGTAAGTCAGTTTTCAACAGTCTTGGGGTTTTAAATAAATAAAGATAAGTCACAATCAAGTTCAATATTTCAAAGAAGTTGTATATTTCTGTGAAAAACATTCACATTTATTTGCAGATGTAATAATTTGGAATTTGTAAAAGATTGTCGTTGTTCTTCATTTCTGATTCTTGTTTTCTTCCTCTGCTTCCTCAACCACTGAATCGCAGATTCATTGTGAAATCTTTGATCCTTCGATCACAGTTTATATCTTCCATCTGACCCGTTTCCTAGAGAATACAATTACATGAATTCTTTGGGGATCCTCTTTCTATGCATTCTGTTGACCTGTGTGTGTATGCCTTTCTGTATCAGTTTTTATTTCTTCAATACACAGAAAGTTGTCATGCTGCAAAAAAGTCAGTGTTTTGATTTTGCAAGATATTTATAATGTCATGTAAAACTTTTTGTAAATATAATACAGTCAACTCCAGTGAAAGTGAACTCCAGGTTATAGTGAACCTAAGTCTCTTGTCCTGTCCCATTTACATTATAAATAAACATAAGAAGTAGTTTTGGAGAAGAATGAGAATTGGAACTGAACCTCGCCTGTGTGAATATAAGTAATATGTTGGAAATTAATTCCCTCCTGGAAAAAATTTATCATCTCAGTGCCACTAATTCCAACACAATTCAACTGGGAAGAAAGAATCATTGGCCAAAGTCTTAATCGAAGAAATCTCCCCTGAGATGGAGGTAGTGACCTGGAATGTTTCATCCAGTGATCAGTTTCATTAGCTGCTTGCACCATATTGCTTCGGAAAGGATCTCATATGTTAATGGGCGAGGAAATGGGCCTTTGGAGAGTGGAACGGAGTTCTAACAGTACAAGAGGCGTTGAAAGGTGTCAAGATTGCATTACACACTTAAAGGCAGTGGACACACTTACACACTTAGTACGACACAAGTAATTGAAAATAATTGATTTTTTAAGGTGAAATAAAGATATTGAAATTTTGAGTTAGTGCTGTTAATGTATTTTGCTGTATCTCTATATTAATAAAATTAATAACTGTGGAGAAATTCTATTTAATTTTGACATCATTGGATATACTGAACCTGAGATTTAGTGAACCAAAAATGTTAGTCCCCAGAAGTATACTACAGGTACTGTATAACTAGAGTAAATGTATTTTAAATATTGTTTGCATAATTTTAAATAAAATAGTGACAATTTAAAAAAGTGCATTTAAAAGATTTTCTCAAAAACAATTCCAAATGTTTTCTGTAATTCTTTTTTGCTCAAATAATATGGTATAGGTTCAACTTTCATTAAAAAGTCTAGAATGTCGAAAATTGCAAAAGTTTCAAATCTGTGCTTCACTTTCAATATTGGAGCTAGAGTTATTTTGAAGCTATCTACTCCTCATTATATGATCTTAAATTATTTCATTCAAATATTTTTGAAAATATTAGTCGATTTTGCATAATTCTTAGTTATTTGGTGACAAAATTAAATTATTTTGTGAACCTGTGCCACACCCTAAACTGTTCTCATATATCTGTCTGTTAGACCCCAGAAGAAACTTTGTGATGGTTTCTCGAAAATTATGATGTACACAGGATTCCTACTCCATGCTAATTAAGATAGCTGTTCCGTTGGGTGTTTTGAAGTTCCAATACATATGATGACTTATAATGGTTAATAAACATGTAGACAGATGTGCAATTTGCTCGGAAAAAAGACAGGAAAAAGTTTGTACAGTTTGTGATCTTTGAAAACAATTCATCCAGAGGCTGCATAATTAATTTTAGTAGTATCCACAAATGTTTACTGACAGTCAAAATGGAGCTGCTGTGTTATTTATTAAAATTATTTTATTTACAAAATTTCTTGCAATGTTTCACATGGAAGGTGCTCATGTATCCTAAGACAGACCTTCATTTTATGAGAACAATGATTTCTCACAATTTTAAACTTAACCAAAAATGTGGAATGGTAATATGTAAGAGGAAATAAATAAATAATATTCATTGGACAAGCCTTAGATAGTTTTAACCACATTCAAAAAGACTACACATTTGTGATCAATTTCTCATTTCCCCATAAAAATTGTGTTGTGTAATTAGGTACATAAAATCCTGTAGAATTAGTGAATTACATTTACAGTTATAACACTAAAATCTGTTCAAAATATAGGTAAAAATGTAACAATTAAGGTCACAACAGTTTAATTTTTCAAACATAATTTGTCCAAAATTCTCAAAATTCAAATATATTTCTGGGGTCTGAGAAACTCAGCAAGTATGAGGGAAAACACTATAAGTCTTAATGCAATCTATTTTCCAATATTAGATGTTTACATGATTTCATGTTTACTTTCTTCAATATATTAGGAGTAGATTTCGCGTAATATTGAGTATTATCATTTGCATTTTTCAATTAATGACTAAAGAGTAGGATAGAAGGTGCTAAATAATAATATTACATAACTTTTATAATGAAAATTAATCTACCATTTTGTAGCACCACTGTTTTAACTCTATCTCTGCAAATCTTGACACACATTATCTATTTAATATTTCAACAAAACCAGTAAGATATCATTTGCTGATGTTTTTGTGTGTATAACCATCTTGACATTTGCAATTTAAAATGAAAAAGCAAAAACACATTTTACTTTCTTGGACTTCATAAGAAGAGAAAGTTATGTAATCGTGAGTCGGAAAAAGGCAAATTTTTGACAGAAAAATTCATATTGTCAGGCCCTGGTAACAAAAAGGTGGATAAGTCATGTTCTTATGTACACTAAATTACTTCCTCTAACATGGAGAAGGCTTCTTCTGGTGTAATCTGAATCTTTTTTTTGTGGGTCCCTGATACCGAGAAATCAATTATCGACTAAACATCTGTCCGATTGTGGTCAATGCTAATGCCTAAACTGTTCAGCCGATTTTCTCCAAAATTGATCGATCTGAGCGAACTCGATGCTTTTGGAGTTTCTAAAGGATTTTTTGATTTTTGAGTGTACTTTACATGAATTTTCAAAAATATTTTCAAAATAATCTCAAAAATGGCTCCAAACTTTTTTATTACTTTGTCCTTGGAAAATGTAGGGAACACTTAAGAGAACAGTGCAAGTCTCATGTTTGTTAAAATTCTTGATTTTTTAAAAAGTGCATGGGGGGGGCGACTTCTTGCAACTGCAATATTGAAGATAGATTTTTTTCCTTTATGAAATTATTCTTAATAGACAATTCTTGAAATAAGGTCATGTTCAATTTTTCGAAAATATAAGTAGTCTTCATGTTATTTTCCGCAGAATACGAGTAGAGGCAATTTTTAATTTTTTCTTTAATATTTTCTCCTCATTTGCATCAATAGCTGGCAAAAGATATGGTTCCATTCCCATTTTTTGGTGAATTCTCCGTACTTTCGAAACTGCAAAAAGTTAACATTTCGAAACTAGAAAATTGAAGAAAGAGATGTTTGCCTTAGATAAAGTTTTTGAAAAAATCAGCTTTTGAAAAAAAAGTCATTTACAATTTTTTGAAGAAACGAATAGTTTTCCCATAATGTGTGCTCGAAATTTATCTCAAAAACTGATCCAATTTTTTTCCGTCGGAAAGAACAAGGAACGCTTAAAAGAATGGCGCGCGTCTCATTTTCCTTGAACTCTCTGAATTTTCGAAAATTGCAAATTTAGAAACAATGCGAGAAAGAATGCGCTGTTGTAGCTCCACTTGTTTTGTATTGCTAACAAAATAGTAACACACATCCGGCTCTATAAGAAAAACAAGAGCTCAAGAAAAGTGCGCATAGTGAAGCTACATTTCCGTCCAGAAGCAAAATAAGGGGCATATTAAATCTTTTCTACAAATTATACAAGTAATGCATTATGTACCATTGTTAAAATAAATATTATTTAACTTTTTGATGGTCAGTATAGGTTCAAAGTTTAGAAACAGTTATCAGCAGAAAGGATTTTACTTTTAACTTAAATTTGTGTATCGATTTTAATTGTTTAATGTCATCTGCCAATGTGTTGTAAAGTAACATACATGAATTGTTATATATGGATTTCTTGTAATGCGCTGTAGATCTTGACTCCTGATTTTATTTAATTTCTACGACGTGTGTTGTAATTACAAATGTCACATTGCTTGAAAATATGTTCCCACCACTGATTCCTAAAGAAATAGGCAAGGCGGTAGGTAAGATTCCAAGCGCATTGAAGAGAAGCTTGCAGGAATCTTGTGGATGACGTTTTCTTAATATTCGAATTCTCGATATTCAATCATATCTTAGGCGAGAAAGCCTGTCTGTGTGTACTTGGCGCGACAGCCCGCGTACAGGTCGGCCGGAAGACATAAAAGAGGCATTAACAGGAAAGAAAACTGCCTATAAGAAATGGCTACAGGAAAAAACAAGAAAGTGGGGAAATATATAAAAGAAAACGTAACACTCCTAAAATTGTGATCAGAAATTTTCGCAGAGAAAGCTGGGAAAACTTCATAAGCAGAGTGGGGCATGATGTTTTTGGACGACAAGACTTTGCCTACAAACTACTCCGCAACTTGAACAGCCAAGAAAGAGATACTGCCAGAATTAATACAATCGAAGAAAAGTGGGTACAACATTATTTATAATTGTGATATGATTCCAATCCGGAGATTTATATCAAAGATATGATAATGGAAGGTGTAGATGAACTCAGTAAGAACGAAACGGGAACAGTTCAGACAAGAAAAGCACCAGGAACGGAGATGTTGAATGCAGAACTATTTAAATATAGTAGCTTTTTCTTTAAACTTAGGCTGTTACATTTTCTGAACATGTGCTGGAAAATGGAATAGTTCCCCAAACCTGGTTGACTGCAGACTTTACCCCCATTTTTAAGAAAGGAGATCGGAGTGAACTCGGAAACTATAGAGGAATCAGTGTTCTCAATACCGGTTAAAAGGTATATGCCAGAATCCTATACAATAGATTAAAAACTATTAGTGAAGTACACCTATTAAATGAACCACACGGATTCCCACAAGGCCGCTCGTGCTCTGATAACATCTTTATTCTGAGACAGATAATTGAAAAGAGAAGAGAATATAATTTGGGAACCCATTTTCTCTTCGTAGACATTGAGAAAGCTTTTGATAGAGTGGTAAGAAGAAAGCTATGGCAGATATTAGAGACCAGAGGATATCCCAAGCAAATAATAGCAAGTATAAAGTCATAATGGAACGGAGGTAGTTATAAGTATGGATCACCTAAAGAGCAAAACATTTTTAGTAAATCAAGGTGTACGACAGGGTTGCAGTTTGTCCCCAACACTTTTTAATATATATCTAGACGACGCTGTTAGAGGGTGGAAGATAGAATGTTTAAATGGAATCTATTTGGTAAATGGGAATTATTTAAATACTCTATTTGCAGACGAACGGGTTTTAATTGCTAGGAATAAAAATGAATTCCAGAAAAACGCTCATATATTGAGTAATATATTGGAAGATTACAACCTCAAAATCTCTATCAAAAAAGGAATGGCTTTCCAAGGCAAACAAACCATCAGATCAAAAATATGTATTTATAAGTCAGCGTTGGAACAAGTAAGACACTTCAACTACCCTGGCGGCGATGTGAGCTACGTTTACGAAAACGACATTGACATCAAACTCCATCGATTCCAACAAATGTGCGGCACAATAAAACGAACGCTCTCAAAGAAGACAAGAAGAGAGACACAATTAAAAATGTACAAAGTGATGGCGGTACCAGTTTTACTGTACGGGATTGAGTCATGGGTATTGACGAGAAAGAAAAGTAATATACAAGCTTCCGAGATGAGATTTCTACGAGCTCCTGGCTGTAGACTCCTTGTTCAGTTCAAGAACGAAAACATCCGAAAATACCTCAACATTTTCTCCATATTATACTAAATACAGGAGAAACGTACAGCGTGGTCACAACACCTACAATGGATGGAAGACGACAGGGTCACAAAAGCGACCTACCATTATCGACCAACGAGAAAGATCCTGGTCGACCAAGGCAACGATGGAGTGAAGTCGGAACAGCCGTGGCCTAAACCGTGAAAGAAAGAAAGAAGTATATATCATTTTTGTTGAACAATATATTGTAATTGTCAATTACAATAAATTAGTAATTGACAATCATACAAATTTCTGAACAATAAATGTAATCTACATACATGTATAAACACTTTCAAATATAAAATAATATAAAAAATATGTCTAACACAAATAAAGGGAATTGTCTTTTAAAACGACTAATTTTTCAAATCATCAGGCAATCAACCCCTAGTTGGCAAATGTATAAAACCCACAAAGGAAAACAGTCGTTCTACTGGTGCGGATGAACATGAACGATAAAAATTATTGTTATTAAAATGTGTTATAACAAATAAACCCTTTTTTATTGTCCAGCATTTAATGATTTAGATTTATCATTTAAAAATGAAAACAATTGAAATTCAACAGCTGAAAGAAGCTTTTATTTTTGTATCATTGAAGTGCATTTACTGGCGGAATAAAACAAAAAGAAACTTATCCTCGTTATCTTCTCCTTCATCTGCATTTAAAGTATTTTAAGTATTTATTTAAATACATCTCCAAAATAAGTGTCAAAAAATTAAAAATAGTTTTTCAAATTCAAAATGTATTTAAAATACAAGTATTTAAATATTGCCCAACCCTGATCGTGTATGTATAAAAGAAAAAGTAAGACCTAAAATCCAACCTGGCGGGATCCCACACTCAATTGACAAGTAATTAGAAAGATTAGTAAATAATGGTCTTTCGAGATAGTACGGTATTTCTGCTCTTTAAGATCGATGTTTAAGGTACGATATTATCTAATGACGACAAAACCACGAATTCCGTCAGAAGGTAGTTTTGAGAGCAACATGTCATGGTCAGTAGCGTCAAAAGCTTTCGAAAGATCTAAAAATATTCCAGTAGGTACTTTATTTTGGACCATCCGACTGACATCCAGTGAAGCGAAGAAAGCGTTCTTCAATCTTCCATCGTTTCTTGCATACCTCAATACTACAGTCATATGGCATTTCATTGTATATCCGACGTTTCATCTAAAAACAGTGCAAAAAAACACGATATTTCATATTTTATTTTGCGAATCATTACCTCGGAAATAGAATCGAATTATTTTGAATGTCCGGGGAAGATCCACAAAAACCTGTTGAAGAATGCACGTTTGTAATTGATTATCAAAACAAGCTATAAGTAAGTCTAAAATCTCAACATAATTCCTTAGATTTGAAGACTAATTGCTTTCATCATGTCCTCTAACTGGTTGCCCTTGGGAGCCGAGAAAACAAAAAGCATTCATCTAATGATCCTTAATTTTCTGTTCTGTTTCAGTTTCATTATGCTTTTCAACAGCTAAATTATGCTGCTCAGAATTATATTTGTCCGGTCTTTCCAAACAAGTGAAGTTCTTTCAGGCTCACAATATGTTTGAAAGAATTTCTATGGCGTTTCTCTGCGCTTATGTGTATATTTTTTAAATTTGTTGCGTCTACAACTTGACACAACGCGTCTCCAAGCCCCTTAAGGGGCGTTGAGCGCGTTGCGCTGGGAAGTAATCCTTCATTACCTATAAGTCATGTCACGTCACGTCACGTCGCAGTCAGTTGTCAAGAGGACCGCCAGGTAGCATCTCCGCGTACGCGCCTCCAGAGTCCCTGGATACAGGGATTCTACGCGCCTCCTGCTACGCGCTCCTGAGTCACTACCCAGCGGCCAGAATTGGGAAGGAATAAGGATAAGCGTGGGGTTTAGGATACTTCACAGGGGTTGGCCTAGCCCTTGTGAAGCAGCCAAACTCGGTTTGTTGGAACAAATTTCACACGAGATTCGACGGGAATCGAACCCGGACCTCAGTGATGAAAAGCTATCGACTTCGCTATGTGCCACGAGCATTTAAGTTTTGTATTAAAAACATTCCTTCTTTTAGAAAGTAAAAGATAGGACGAGCAGAAGAGTTTATTAAAATGTTGCAACCACAGCCAGGGTATTGAAGAATAAATGCTTTCGTTAAAATGTCGAGTAAATGATTTTCTTCTTTTTAAAGAGAGGTTGTTTAAGAGCACAACTTTCAATGATTTTTAATGTCTCATTAAAAGTTAATGAAGAGAAAGGAATCTTAAGAAGTTTTTCAACCCACCACTCGCAAGCACTTAATGGCCCGTTTCACCACTCCTACTCGCCGAATTCTTGGCATATCCATGTTTATATTTTTTTTTATAGGGATGCCATATTTCTATTATGGAAGAAGAGGCCACTTCATGTAAAAAATTTAATGTAATAATTTATTTTTCTTAAAGACAAAATACCTTCTGCGGACAAAATAAAGATCGATCATTGTCATCACTTTCACAATCACACAATAGGCCTACTTCATTATTAGGATATTTTCCAGTTTTATACCGGAAATATTTGGTGGATGATGAAATATCCCCCAATAATTAGAACTTTGCTTTGCTTTGAACTTTACAACAAACGTTACGAACTTTTCTTTAAGTTTGTCATTAAACAAGGCTTTTCTTTTTGGCATCATGCTCGATATATTAACACCACAGGTATTACTCGCGGAAAAGTTCTTGAACAATGACCTTGCTTCCCCCTCCCTACAGCAATAAACAGTTGAAGACCAAAGCTCGCAGCGAGCACTAATGACAAGATTCCAAACACATCTTCATCGGCGTGCAACAAAAACAAAATATCTTTACGACAGGTATTCTAACACATGTGGAGCTTTGTTATACCTAGACAGCAGAAGTTTAGGTGCTAAAACCGATGGTTTAGGCGCCAAAAATAGGCTCATTAATTAGGCTGATCATATTTCCTTAAGATAAAAGCGGGACAGGGGACTGCAAAAACAGGACAAAGTTAAATTTTCTTTCTGAATACATTAGTTCAAGAAGACCATTAGGGGAAGGTCGGGTGGTATCGGCCACCTTAGCTTTAAATATGATTTCTTTATTACGGTTAGTTGAAATTATTCGTTTAATACGGAATATGAAACTTCAATCTCACTCACACACTTTTCAAAGCTTTTTGATTGGAAAGTAAAATTATTTATTATTTGGGGATACTAAAATCGCTGACAATCTGGAGTGGTATCGGAGAACTAAAGAAATAATGGTAAAATAGTCATAAATAAATAATGGAGTGTTTATCACAGCTATTCTCCAAAGTGTAACCGGCAGACGTTTTCTCGAACGTTCGACGGGCCCGGCAGAGCTCGATCGGTTGGGCGCCATCCAGTTCTATCAGTTGAGAATGCGTGGAGGAGGAAGGATGTTGTAATAATAATTTAGAATTTAACGACAGGTTTATTTCTGGTCCAAAACCAGGGAAGTTACATGACAACAAAGACACTGGGTGAAGAAATGACTATCATCCTACCCGTTGAGCTCAACTTGTTAAATGGAATTCTTAAAATTAAACATAGTTTGGGCCATGCGCGGCCTCGCTGACATTAACTCAAAATAAAAAATTAAACAAACGTTACAAGTCTGCTTGAAGAGCAATTTCTTGATTAGGTACCCAATTGCGTGGGTCTAGGGCATACACAATACAGTGGTTGCGAGTTGATCTCTCGCAGGCTGCTGGGAAGGGCCGGCAGGCAGGTCAATGGCCTCTCTCTAGGGCGCCTGGAGACAGCTGATGGGGGCGAAGTTTCCTGGGCAGGCTGGCCCGCCGTCTTGGGTCGACCGTCTCCTCCGCTCGTTCACAAGATGCCTCACGTGACGTATTGGCCCGGCCCAGACAGAAGCAGAGGGCCGCAAACACATGTGGGTGACTGACCCCGATACACAAATGTGTGACGCTTCGCGATTACGTCGGATTAATGTTCGTGAACGCTCACAATTGTTCACCGCGATTGGATAAGATCTACTGTCCCTTGAGCAATCTTTCGCACAGCAATCGCCTCGGCGGTTAGCCTCATTCCCAGAACACCGGTCCACTTCGCGACCCGTAGTGCTCTTTTCTATCACAAAATCTACGTCCTAACACTTTGACGTCTTTTTCCAATCTCTTTGTTCGCGTCTTCGCGCAGCGCTGCAGAGCTCGCCTTCCCCCCGAGTTATCCCTTCTTAAGAAAAACGCTCCCTCCCAACGTTCCTATAATTGTAATTGGCCAAAGTATACTACGTTCTAAATTTCTCTCGCCCAATCACCATGCGTGGATCTCTGGAAATTTCCACAAGATTTAAAATGTTCTGTCTCTCTCTCACGCTGGGTGCGTGCACGTGTGAGAATCTGTCAGAGTTCGTAATTTTGAAAGTTATTTTTAATGATAAACATGGGCTAAGTGGCACCCTCTCGCTGGGGCGAGCGCAGGTCAGCGGGTTTTGTTTATAGGACGCCTGTGGTGCCGGGGTGGCGAGGGTGCGCCGTGGGCCAGGCACAGACAGCTGCCTATCGTAAACCTTTCGCGGGTCTCTGAGAAGGGAAGTCCCCCCGGGCGAGTGGCGTCTTACAAAGGCTGCATTCAGTGACCGTAGTTTCTCAAAATGTCATAATCTCATTACAATAATTCCGTCGATTCGAATGTGCCGCCACATTTTGCCCTCGCCTACTGATAGAGAGAGACATCGCGTTTTTCAACTTATCATTCATGGAGGACGAGATTTCTCTCTCGTCAAAAAAAATCAAGTGGTGGCACGAAGAACCTAATCGAATCTAACCAAGCAATTACTGAATTAATCTACCTTACTGTCTATTTTCTAATAACACTAATTATAACTTAGTCTAAGATGTTCAAAATTATAGAATTCCTACAGTTAATCTAGACTAGATCGCAGCTCGCAAACATTCCGGGAGAGCCCAGGGTACCGGTGAATGGTGGTCAGAGATAATTATCATAAAACCATTAGTGTCTTCAATCTTTAAAAGGCCTGGGGTTAAGGATCAATGGCCTCAACTTTGTTCGGGTCTATCTGTACGCCATTTGTGCCTACGATGTACCCCAGAAAAGAAATCTGTGACGTGCGAAACTGAGATTTGGTAATATTCAACTTCATATTATTTACGCGAAGGCATTCTAGAAGTTTTCTCAAATGATCTAAATGTTCTTCAAAATTTTTTGAAGAGATGGCAATGTCATCAATATAGGGCGTTATAAATTGTTTAATTTTGTCCCCTAATTTCCCATCAAGACATCTAATAAACGCTGCGCCACTGTTTTTTAACCCAAAGGGCATCCGTTTCCAGACGTAAGTTAATCTGTTATACAGGAATCCGGTAAATTTTCTATTATCTGGATGGATAGCGATCTGCCAATATGGACTGGAAAAATCTAATGCCGAAAAAATATTAGTCTGATTAAATTTCCACAAGATTTCATCAATATTTTGCGGTGCTTCATTTTCAGGCACTGTTACTTCGTTGATTCTCCTTGCGTCTAAACAAATTCTAACCCCCCCCCCCCATCTTTCTTCTTTACAACTACTATCGGGTTCAAATATGCTGTCACACTTCTTTCAATAATCCCATCTGTGATCATATTCCTGATAGTTTCGTCTACCTCTCCCTTCAACGATTGTGGAATGGGATAATTGCGCATTTTAAATGGGGCATCATCAATAACCTGAATCCTAAAATAAAAATCTTTGATAGGATGAACGGGTCGAGCAAAGACATCCAAAAAATTCATAGGTATCTGCTGCAGCTGGGAGCACTCGTGATCATTTAACAAGTCATTATGCTGCACATATTGGCACTTACGTCGTCCCCCGCACTTCGGAAGGCGCACAGAATACTGGGTTCAAGTTTGTCTCTATCGTCATCCTCAATCACAATTTCTCTACCCCTACCAAAACTCATAACACCCCTCCCAAACTCAATAACTCCCTCATTCACTTTTAGGAAATCAACCCCCAAAACAATATCATGATTTAAACCCTCCATTATTAGACAAGGAACGTCAAACAAATTTTCGCCCACCTGAAATGAAATTAATGCCTGTTCCGTGATAGGTTTGCTTCTCTTGTTACCAATGCCGACAACATAGCACTTCACCGTCGGTAAGGTTGGCACAGGAATTCGCTCACTAATAAAACGCGAATATAATTTTAGTGAAATGGCGCTTACTTCGCTTCCCGTATCTACAAGAGCACGGACTGGGATATTACTGATTTCCAAATCTAGGATCGGAAACTTTTGAGCACATTCTTTGATAGGACTTAAATTATCTTCCTCGAGATCGTGAAGGGCGTAACTAATAGATAAAATTTCATCAAATGGTATCTCTGATACAACTCGCTTGAGGCCCGGATACCCAAAGAACTCAAACGGTTTTAGTTTGACGAGCTCGATCGATTAGTGTTACCGCTATTGTTACCCTGGCCATTCCGGTCGGGCGGTCGGTCGGGTCGGGCCGTAGGTGGTCCCGAGGGAGCGCGTCTTTCGTCCTCGCCTTCGCCTGATCTCCTCCCGTCGTGGTGCCACTGCTGACGATTCCGGAAACCTCCGTCCTGGAAATTCCTATTATTCCTTTCTCGATCATCATCATAATAAGTTGGTCTCGTGCGATCAAATTGAGCCAACAATTCCTGGAATCTATCTAGATTCTCGCATCCGACACCGTTAATTAAATTTTGTACATAATTAGGGAAATGGGCAGTTAATAACCACACTATCTTATCACTGGCCTGGGGGTCACAGAGTTTGATAGCTGATATTTTCCCCATAGCATAGTCCAAGTAAGACATATCACTGCGCTTATCCCATCTGCTTTCCAAAATTTTCCTTTCAAATTCATAACGTGTTTGCTCTCCCCAATACCTAGCCAAAAACTTGTTACGGAATTCATCATAATCCTTAGGAAACGGGGTCAGCGCCGTCAGCCAGTGCGCTGCATTGCCTCGTAACAACTCCTGCATAAATTTGGGTTTTAATGAAGGCGGGACGGCTTTCGTCAATGCCATGTAATTTTCAGCCCTATCTAAAAATACCTTAGGATTTTCGCCAGGGGAGCCCGAAAAAAAAAGATTTTGTGGTGGAGCCCAGGAGAACCTCAAACCTGTTCCAGTACTTGAAGAGTTCCCTGGATTTTGGTCTCTTTCTCTTTCGATTTCCTCTTTAACAATTTCTTTAACATCTGGATCAATTTCTTTTAATTTACATTGTATTTTCCTAATATCCTCTTCCTTTGTGATCCCAATTAAATTTACTCTTTCATGGATTTGGCTAACTTCCGAACATAATTTATTATCAATTTTATTTAAATCTTCTCGTATTTCTTGTTTAACACGAGTGATTCCTGTCGTTAAAGATACGTCAAGAGATTCAATCTTGTCATCGCATCCCTTTAATTTGCGATTACTCTGAAGTTCTAAGTGATCTAATTTCCCTTTAATTTCAGCTTCTGAACGGCTGAGATCTACGCCTATTTTCCCAACTTGATTTTCAATGTTGTTACATCGTTCACCTAATTGTTCTTTTAAGTTCACAATTTTATGAACTATTCCCTTTTCTAATTGTTCAATTTTTTTTGCTTGCTGATCAAAGCAGCCCTGCAATTGATCGAAGCGCTCATTACAATTTTGCTCATGTTCAGCGAACCGTTTATTAAACTTTTCTTCTGTTTCCCTTGCGCTTTCTGAAATTTGGCCCGTAAGTTCGCTTTTTAATTCCCTAATATTCTCATTTAACTCCTGAAACTGTTCCGCCTGCTTTTCCATAAATTGAACTAGTAATGCTTGGACATCATTTTTGTTTTCTCCATGTGTTTGCGATCCACTGGAATTATCTGAACCCGCCACTTCAATCCCCGATTCGTCTAACATTTTGACGTAGTTCTTGCTACAAATTACGTTTTTACCTTGTACACGATAACACCAACACACGCAACACAATACAAAAAAAATCACAAAACAAAAGAAGTAAACAGTGACATCATAAATAGTCCACAAATTAATAATTGCTTTGCAACGTTCTTCCATCCACGTTATTTGGCTTCTGAATAGTTTTAGCCATCCCAACTAAAAGAACTGGTTTGTTTTTGGTAAAATTTTGAAGTGCATATGAAACTTAATCGCGGGTCGCATACTGGGTATCCAAATAAAATAATTAAGTTTAATCGAGCCCCACGGTGTAACCGGCAGACGTTTTCTCGAACGTTCGACGGGCCCGGCAGAGCTCGATCGGTTGGGCGCCATCCAGTTCTATCAGTTGAGAATGCGTGGAGGAGGAAGGATGTTGTAATAATAATTTAGAATTTAACGACAGGTTTATTTCTGGTCCAAAACCAGGGAAGTTACATGACAACAAAGACACTGGGTGAAGAAATGACTATCACCCTACCCGTTGAGCTCAACTTGTTAAATGGAATTCTTAAAATTAAACATAGATTTGGGCCATGCGCGGCCTCGCTGACATTAACACAAAATAAAAAATTAAACAAACGTTACAAGTCTGCTTGAAGAGCAATTTCTTGGTTAGTACCCAATTGCGTGGGTCTAGGGCATACACAATACAGTGATTGCGAGTTGATCTCTCGCAGGCTGCTGGGAAGGGCCGGCAGGCAGGTCAATGGCCCCTCTCTAGGGCGCCTGGAGACAGCTGATGGGGGCGAAGTTTCCTGGGCAGGCTGGCCCGCCGTCTTGGGTCGACCGTCTCCTCCGCTCGTTCACAAGATGCCTCACGTGACGTATTGGCCCGGCCCAGACAGAAGCAGAGGGCCGCAAACACATGTGGGTGACTGACCCCGATACACAAATGTGTAACACTTCGCGATTACGTCGGATTAATGTTCGTGAACGCTCACAATTGTTCACCGCGATTTGATAAGATCTGCTACTGTCCCTTGAGCAATCTTACGCACAGCAATCGCCTCGGCGGTTAGCCTCATTCCCAGAACACCGGTCCACTTCGCGACCCGAATTGCTCTTTTCTATCACAAAATCTACGTCCTAACACTTTGACGTCTTTTTCCAATCTCTCTGTTCGCGTCTTCGCACAGCGCTGCAGAGCTCGCCTCGCCCCCCGAGTTATCCCTTCTTAAGAAAAACGCTCCCTCCCAACGTTCCTATAATTCTAATTGGCCAAAGTATACTACGTTCTAAATTTCTCTCGCCCAATCACCATGCGAGGATCTCTGGAAATTTCCACAAGATTAAAATGTTCTGTCTCTCACGCTGGGTGCGTGCACGTGTGAGGAATCTGTCAGAGTTCGTAATTTTGAAAGTTATTTTTAATGATAAACATGGGCTAAGAGGCACCCTCTCGCTGGGGCGAGCGCAGGTCAGCGGGTTTTGTTTATAGGACGCCTGTGGTGCCGGGGTGGCGAGGGTGCGCCGTGGGCCAGGCACAGACAGCTGCCTATCGTAAACCTTTCGCGGGTCTCTGAGAAGGGAAGTCCCCCCGGGCGAGTGGCGTCTTACAAAGGCTGCATTCAGTGACCGTAGTTTTTCAAAATGTCATAATCTCATTACAATAATTCCGTCGATTCGAATGTGCCGCCACAAAAGGTACATTCTTTATTAGACAAAAAATACATTGCACAATAGAAAGAAAAATTGAGTATTTGGTTACATGGGAAAAGAACAATTGTAGAATTAAAAAAAAACCGAACATAGCATGAGTCCCGTGAGAAATATTGTACTTTTATGTTCAGCTTGTAGCTATATCCCTGTAGGTTTTGGCTACAGGGTGCATTTTTGAATTGTGTCTTCCTTATTTTTCTGGCTTTACCCTTTTGTTTTAACAATCTTTGTTTTCATAACTTTTCTTCAGAAGCTGATTTTTCTAAGGGTGGATGTTAAAATCTCACTTTTTTCACGACGGAGTTTTTTGGTAATGGAGAAATTTCTTCTAAAATGCATTGATTCATTGATGTTTCTGAAGAAGGCACTGCGTTTTTAGTTGATTGGTGGGCCAAAATATCTTGTTGATGTGAAGTCCCAGGTAAATTGCGGCACTTAGAAATTCCTGATGTTGAAGGCTGAAAGCCTATTTCATTGGCAGGTTGTTTCGAGGATCCAGATAAATCTGCAAACACTTCGAAGGAATAACACTTGTTAGTATTGGTAGTCTGACCCAAGGAAGTGGTGCGTATATTCTTCTTCCTGAGACTGGGTACAGACCGAAGCAGTAAAGTCTAAATCCGAAAATCCATAGCGATTCATTTAATAGATCCCAGTGCAACTGAAGATATTGTGCTAGTTCCTTCCTGCAGATTCTGGAAAAGAATGTTGGTAAAACCACCAATATACTTACGAGGAATTTTCATGTTAGGGTACTTTCTCATCCATGAACGTGCCTCATTGTAGATATATTGAAGTGTTGTATGATTGTCCTGTCTAAAGGGTGGAGTGTGTGAGATGTGTGTGTGGCTGTGTCAGGGGGGTATGGTTAGCATGTGAATGTGATGTTCCGTGGCATAATGTATCACATCAATGTCCTTGTGATTTGTGTGACTATCCACGATTAAGAAGACGGCATTTTTCGCACTGAGATTTACCCGTTCAACAAAACTGTGCCATCATTTTAGAAAACTCTCCTTTAGTCCAGTCATTACATGTTCAAAAAGACTGTTCTAAAATAAACTGTGGTGTAGTTTTGATTTTTTGCTCCTTTACATTTTTGGGGTGCTGATTACGGTTCTGAAGTGTGGCAAAAATATTTCCGTTGGGATTTGAGTTATAGTAAAAAAAACATGAAAAAATAACACTTTTTTGACTGAATCTAAAAAACTATGAAATTTAGGCAAACAATTATTCTTTACTAAAGTATTTACACAAAACTATCTACAAATTTGTTTCTTTACAACCTTTTTCGGTATGCGCACTGTTTAAGCGTAATTTGATAACTGAATTGTGGCATATTTTTTTGGGTCTTACCATTAAGTAAATTGAACGTGTATGTTGTGTTGAATCATCTCTAGTTTAATGTACTGATGACAATAAAAATTATTTTGTTTTAAAATTTATGAATGGTTTGACTGTCTTTAAATATTCTAAAGATACCACTGACCTAACAAATATAGAATTCATTGATTGATTTTAAAGTAAGAAGAATTATTGACTTTTTCGGTATCACGGACTCACAATACTTGTTTTTCTGTCCAAAACCTGCCGTTTTTTCCCGTAGCAATACTATACTTTCTTTGTACTATATAGTATGTGAGAAAAAATTAGACAACTTAATTATTTCTACACTATAATCAATTTGCAATATTTTGTTCTTCATTACTCATTGCCATTTCTTTCTCTTCAGGAACATGCATTTTTGAAGGCCATGAGGCAGTTGTTGGAAGCAGCTAAAGAAAAACGGCAAAAAATGAAAGAAAACCTCGACACACTGGAGAAAATCCATGAGGTTTACATGAAGGTGACAAATATAATTCAACATACGTTGTTTAATTTTTCTGCAAAAGTGAGTGTACACACTTTTGCGTGTGCACATATGCGTGTCTCTTACATAAGCACATGCGCGTGCTCTTACATTATTTGATGAGTAGTAACTGTTATAAAACAGATTGTCTCGTCATGTAGATTGGGAGAAATACCAATAGTCTCTTTTATCATACTAGGCAATGCTTCGTTCGTCCAATCCCACTATGGTTTGAGAGGCACATTTTTGTGACCAAAATTATTAACTGTAAATAGTAACAAATTTATTAAGTACAGAAGCACCACAGGAATTGTTACAACTACACCAAACGTAATTCTGAAGAAAAAACGTACAAAACTTACAAAATATGTATACTTTTTAGTGAAATGTCAAATTAACTCTTACTATTTGCTGTCCAAATTAATGTGTCAACCTGGAACAGCCATGACAGCACACTCGAATAACAGCTGTCAAATAATTAATTGCCACTTATTTTCGTTGAGAAAATGGGTGTGAACTGGCTTGATGCAACGCCAGCACACATGTTAAATTCGAATTCTAGCTCGACGGAACTTGGATATAATTTATTGCTAATTATATGCCACAATTTGGAATTAATTGCTTCTGATTGAGCAAAAGACGCATAAATAAATGGCGTAGGTTACATTTTCTTTGCTTTTCTAAATTTTAGAAAATTGCAAAACCTCAAAACAATTCCTGTGTCATCCTACACCTAGAAAGATGGAGACTGATTTTTTTCTTAATGAAATTTGTTCATAAAAATATCTTGAAATAATGCTATGTTATTGTTTTTGAAATATGAATAGTTTGTGCGTGAATCAAGGCAGTTTTTAAATTTTAAGCAATTTTCTTGAAAACTGCTACAATTTTTTCTTTAAATTGTTTCCTCGTATGTTGCAAAGAGTGGCGCTGGTCTTATTTTCGGCGAACTTTTTTTTTCTTCGAAAATTGCGAAAAATTGAAATTGCAAATTTGAACTTCCCGCGTTTCGCTTGACGCGCTGTCAGTTAACGAAATGGTAAACCGGCGATAAGGCGGTTTGAAATTCTTAGAATTCTTCTCATTGATGGCAGTCGACATGAATGGAACCATAAGGATGTTTTATTTATTTAACCTTAATGCTACAATATCTCTACGTTGAATACAATTGTCCATTCATCTATATTATATTTGGGAAGAATATATTAAGTAGAAGTAGCATAGTCCCACAGCTCTTTACTTTTTCCCTATGCTGAAAATAAGCTCTGCTTTAGATGCGGAATCACTAGTGCCCCAAGTGATGAACAAGCTGGCAGAGTCTTCGTGCCATTAAAACTTACTGGCTTGTGAGGGCAAGGGCAAGAATTTAACGTCGTAATTTCATTACATCGTCTCCTACCATATTATTTCAGTAATATAGATACCTTTTGCGGCTCTCACGCGCAACCAATCTTTATGAATGAGATCTCTAAAGAAAGATAATTTCATGCAGTCGTGACGAATTATACTTTGACTTAAAAAATATGAAGGATTTGTTGCAACCCGCAACACTAGGCGCATTGTCCAAATCTATATAGTTAAATAACTCCTAAACGAAGCGTTCTAGGGTTTTAAAACCTGGAATTTTGGGGCCATGTCTCAAGTAGTCTACAGAATGAGTTATTATTAGACATATTGCATTTTTGCTGGTCCGGCGCTAATCGATACTGCGCAATACCGTGTGTATATATATATATATATATATATATATATATATATATATATATATATATATATATATATATATAGTGACGTACCAAAATGACGTACATTTTTGTCTAGGCAAATAAAGGTCAAAATATTGCAAAAGAAGTGGGTTTCTACGGTGCAGATACGCAGAGGGTACTCCATAGCAAAGCGTAAAAAACAAGAGGAGAAAAAAAACACAGCGAGCTTTGAAGAGTGGATCATATTGGGAATTAGGGCATTCCGACTCGTGTCGTGGTGGTGAACGGATCGCTTGTGCGGTTTTTCCTGAGGTTAATTATCTAATCAGGACATGTAATATTTCGTGAGAGTGAACATTAAACTTGAACTTAGAATATTTCTGCATTAGGTACACAACTGGGGGGGTCAAATGGCTGTCATGGGTCTGGCGGGGATTACCGATGTCCATAGGTAATCACTACTAAATACCAGTAATACCTCCCTGTAATGGGGATACCCGATTTGGGTGAAAAGTCAGCAAGTCCTGTTCTCTCCTCCTCGCGGCGGCCCCTGGGTGCTCTCTGAGGCGAGAGCTCAGAGAGTAGCTAATGAGAGCAGGGCGAGGGCGAGGTCTCCGGCGCTTGAAAACGGGAGCATTGGACTGAGGGAAGGAAAACCCCGACAGAAAAAGCAAGGGTGGGGGGGACTCTCCAGGTGTAGTTAACCAACCTCCCTAGGGGAAGGAAACCCCAAAATCAAACCCGGTCCACCAGAGAGGGGGTTAAGCATAGGGTTGGCGGCCCTATCTTGTAAAAAGAACCTCGTCACGAATCCTAACGAGATGCCTCGGAATACGGTACATAACTCATGGAGACGACTCGGCAAAGAAACACGGCTAAAGAATAAAATAAAAATGGGAACTTGGAACATTAGAACTATGCTCCAACCAGGTAAAATGATGGAGATTGCGGAAGAAGCTAAGAAATTTCAGTTTGATATTATTGCCCTTCAGGAGTTAAGATGGGAAGGCCATGGTAGTATTGATAAAAAGGATTTTACTCTGTACTATTCGGGACCTGAGAAACAAACTGGACTATATGGAACTGGATTTATAGTCAATAAAAGGTCGAAGAAAAGCATCCAGTCCTTTATACCATTAGGGGAGAGACTATGTAAAATCATATAAAAGGGAAGGTTTCGAAACATCACCATATTTTCTGCACTTGCTCCAACAGAAGAAAGACCTGATGATGAGAAATTCGCCTTTTATGACAAATTGGAGAAACAATGTAACAAAGTACCAAAATACCATATGAAGCTAGTATTAGGCGACTTTAACGCAAAAATAGGTAAGGAGGAAAGTATATCCATGGTGGCAGGAAAATATTCTCTCCATACAGAAACTAGTGAAAATGGACAAATGTAGACTAACTTAGCATTAGCAACAAACCTATTGATTATGAGTACATTCTTTGAGCATAAAAACATACATAAGCACACATGGAAAATACCCGGGTCTTCATCTTTTAATCAAATAGATCATGTTTTAATAAACAGACCACACTTTACATCAATAGTAGGTGTTAGATCAAAAAGGGAACCGGACTGTGATTCAGATCACTACTTAGTCCAAGTACTACTGAGGGAAAAATTATCTGTCGCCAGAAGTGGGCAAGTGAGTAAGAGAAAGAAATGGAATACTGAATTGCTTCAGAAGAAGGAATATATGGAAAATTATAAGAAAATAATGGAAAATAAACTAAAGACAGTTACAGAAAATGAAGAGGAGAATGAATTAGTTGGAAATCAGTGGAAATGCATTAAAGAGGTCATAATAGATGCTGCAGAAAATACCATTGGAAGTGCACAGAGGAAACGAAGTAACGAATGGTTTGATGAAGAATGCAAAAATGCATTAAACAAGAGAAATAGAGATAGAAAAAATTTGATGCAAAGAGACACTAGATTAGCAAGGGAAAAATATCACCAGAGTAGAAAGGAGGCCAGCAAAATAATTCGAAGAAAGAAAAGAGAGTTTTTGAAATGTAAAGTAGAAGAAATAGAAAAGCTAAACGACACAAATGAGAATAGGAAATTTTATCAGGTGGTGAAAAATATGACCAAGGGCTATCAGGCAAGGAATAATCTTTGTCGGGACAAGCATGGAAAACTTATTGAAGACCAACAAGGAGTGTTGGAAAGATGGGCTGAATATTATAATGAGCTCTTAAACAACAATGATGAAGACTGTCATGAAGGAGAACTACAGAAAGATCAAAGTAGAGAAACTGAAGCTGAGATAGAAACACCTACAATAGAAGAGATACGGGAAGTTGTGAAGATGTTAAAAAATGGCAAGGCACCTGGAGAAGATGAAATACCTGGTGAATTAATAAAAGCTGGTGGAGTGGAATTATTGAAGGCATTACATAAAATAATATGTAAAATATGGGAAAGGTATGAAATACCGAGAGAATGGAAAAATGGGCTTATATGTCCAATATATAAGAAAGGAGAAAAAACTCGATTGTAAAAACTATAGAGGAATTACACTCTTGAACACTGTATATAAGATATTTTCCAGTATAGTTCAGAGGCGATTGAACAACTTCGCTGAAAATATAATTGATGAGTATCAATGTGGATTCCGGAAAGGTAGAGGTACTACAGACCAGATATTTACTATTAGACAAATAATGGAAAATGTTATGAGTATAACATTGATTTACATCTACTCTTCATTGACTATCAACAAGCATTTGACAGTATTAACTGGAACTAGCTGTTCAGAGTGCTAAAGGAAGATGGAATGCCAAGCAAATTGATAAGATTGATCCAAACTTGTTTGTCTGAATCTCAATGTAAAGTATACATTGCAGGGAAGATTAGCGACCCATTTAAAATAACATCGGGTGTTAAGCAAGGTGATTCGCTATCAGCTACACTATTCAACATCGCTCTCCACAGTGCTGTGAAAACATTAAATATTAGGGGCAACATCCTCTATAAGTCTAAACAATGCCTAGCATATGCTGATGACATAGCACTAATAGCAAGAAGTAAAGAGGCACTAGAAGAAATGTTTACAACATTGGAAATAATAGCAAAACCATAGGCCTTAAAATTAATGAAAAAAAGACCAAATACTTGAAAATGTCAGCATCAGAAACTAGAAGAAAAATACAAACAATGGAGATAAATGATTACTACTTTGAAGGAGTCAGTGATTTCACATATCTTGGAGTTAATATTAACAACACAAACAATGTATCTGAAGAAATCAACAAAAGGGTGATGAAAGGTAATAAGGTCTATTATGCAAATATACCACTCCTAAAATCTGCTCTCTTGACTAGGAAAACAAAAGTCAAGTTGTATAAAACTTTAATCGGACCAATAATAACTTACGCAGCAGAAACATGGGTCCTGAGCAATAATGACATCGAGACAGTACGTAGATTTGAAAGGAAAATTGTAAGGAGAATATATGGAGCTGTAAAAGATAGAGAAAGATGGAGGATAAGATCTAATGAAGAAATAAACAATATACTTGAAGATCAAGATATAATTAGATTCATAAAATCTCGCAGAATTTCGTGGTTGGGACACGTGCAGAGAATGGGAGTGGAAAGAATGCCTAAACATATACATAAAAATAACATTCTGGGCGTACGAAAACGTGGCAGGCCCAGAAAAAGTTGGATCCAGGATGTTGTGGATGACCTGAAAACAATGAAAGTCACTGGATGGTGGGAGAAGGCCGAAAGAAGAGAGGAATGGAGGCAGATCGTGAAGGCAGCCTTGGCCCACATTGGGCTGTAGTGCTTTGGAAGAAGAAGAAGAAGGTATACAACTGGAACTTCTAAAATGTATGTGTTGTACTAGGACTTGTAATATCTTCAAACTAGGACTTGTAATAATTAGGACTATCAAATTAGGACTTGTAATATCTTCATGAGTGAACTGGAAAGTGAACTTAGAATATTTTCGCGGTGAAGTTACGAGACTCGACTTAGAAATTTTATCAGCGAATTGTGAGGTTAGGTGATAGTAAATAATATTAGAAGGATATTATTCCGACTTGGAAAAAATAATCAGTTTGAAATAGGTGCCCACCTGAGGCGTAAGATAAAGAGTATAGGCAGTGAAGTGGTTGGAGGAAGTTTCGACTTGGTCGCTGATCATCGTGGACTTCAACAAGAAGGAAGATTGATCTACTACTCGCGGCGACATCGAACGACGTGCGCACGAAGAGGCAAGAAAGGATAAAAGGTTCTATAACGCTGTTATTGCAATAACGAGAAAAAAAATGGTCATGACCTAACTATAAATTGTAATAATTGATAACAGTTAACAACTTTTGGCATGCATAATAAATTATAATTCATAGTTTGAAAGAAAGCTGATTCTCATTTGCCATTACGTGCAATCCTAGAGTAGAGAATTTAAAATTATTTTCAGATTCCTTGCCACTCCGTATGGATAGTAGATTGAGTAATTGGTTGCGGAGTAAGTAGCAACAATTATTTCATAAGAACCCGACGACCGAGCTAGCGGGATTTGCATTTATTTGTAATATATCTGAAGACAGTAATCGATAATCAGGAATTCAAGTGTAACCTTTTCCTGGCGCCCAAATCTATAAAAGTGAATTCAACAACATGTTATCGACATCGATTCTACAAAAATGAGTGTATGAATAGATACGAAATATTTACAGGTTTTTCTTCAGGATTTGACGCAGTGTCCTTGCAAAGTTTGGTAAAGATTAATACAACACAAATGCGGAAAATAAATAATTTAAATAATATGCTGGTAGTTGCACCACAGTCGTTATTTTTCGCCTGTCGCTAAGAGACGGGTTCATGATATATTCCGCCAGAGGCCAGCAGCGGTGCAGTAGAATCACAGAGTAAGCATAGGGGGATGGCCGTGTGACTAATCTCCATGAAAGTTGGCACATCTATGTGTTTTCATGGAGATTTTTATGCTGTTCACTTTTTTATTAACTCCACTAGCAGGCGCTGCTGCACAAGATGGCGCTTCAGTTAAATGCAATTCCCGAACCCAGCTTCATTATTGCTGGGCGTTGTCGTGTGACGGGGGGCGAGGCCAAGGAGGCAACGAGGAACCAGCAATGCAAGATGGAGAGAGAAAGGAGGGGAAGAGAGAAAGAAGGGGAGAGAAATAGAGAGAGAAAAAGAGAGAGATGGAAAAGTGAAGGGAAAGAGGGGGAAAATATACATGTAAAAAGACGGAAAAGAGAGGGGAAAGAGAGAAGAAAAAGGAAGAGGAAAAGAGGAAAATATAGAGAGGGAAGTGAGAGGCAAAAAGAGAGAGAATAGGGAAAACGAGAGAGGGAAAAGAGAGGAAAAAGAAAGTTAAAAAGAAAAGGAAAAATGTCGAAAAGGGAGGATGGGGAAAGAGTGAGTAGGGTAAAAGAGAGTGGAAAGAGAAAGCCAAAAAGAGAGTAGAGAGAAGGAAGAGATTACGGCAAAAGGAGGACGGCAAAGAAAAAAGATAAGAAGGGAGAAAGAGGGAAAAGAGAAAGAAGGGGAAAAGGGAGAAAGGGTAAATGAGAGAGAGGGGGAAAATGACAGGGGGGAGAGACAGGAGGGAAAAGAGAAAGAAGGGGCAAGAGTGATGGTGAAACGAGAAAGGGGGAAATAGAAAGGGAAAGATAGAGATGGAAAAGGAGAGAGGGGAAAAGAGAGGTCGGGATAAAAGAGGAAAAAAGCGAGGAGGAATGAGATGGAAAAAGAGGGAGAGAGAATGAGGGAAAAAGAGAGTGAAGGAAGAGAGAGCATGACAATGCCTGCCGGGTTCTGCTAGTTTTGCATAAATTCGGAAATTGGTTACGATTGACATTTATTATTAGTAATAAAAATAATATAAAAAACGTTTATATATAGTGACATACCAGACTGTCACACAATATTTTGATGGGAATTGGGGACAAAAGTTTATTAAATCCATCGTAAAAAAGTGTAAATGGTGAGGGCATAGGCATGCAGGCAGGGCGTTCCTTAGCAACCAGGGAAGCGGAAGTAAATAAACATAGCGCGGCAAGTAACGGACAGAAGATTGTGAGATAAGGGCATGTAGGATTGGTGGTAAACTGGTAATGGGGTATGACGTAGAAGGAAACTCGAGATTATTTTGTAAACAAGAGACAAGAATGTTTGAAAGTTATGGAGGGTTGAACTTCGTAATATTTGGGGAGAAGAGCTTTAGACCGAGTACCGTACGCATTGTACTGCAGAGGTTATTGTAAATGATAGATGCGGGACTTGGTGGAATTTTGCGGGAAATAATTGAGCAGTGAGGACTTATAAATATTTTGTGGGCGTAATTCTATTTGGGACTTTGAATAATTCTGGAACCGGGAGTGCGCAAATCGGACTTGAAGAAAACACAGACGTGAGAGCAGGGAAGAGAGGCTCGAGACATATCTTGTAGTTTAGGGGATGAACTTTATATTTTATCGCGTTAAAAGTTGGAAGAATTAATTAGAAGAAATAGACTTTCGTGTATCGTGGATTAAGTAAAACGTGACAGTCTTGGAGTTAGTGCCCCTCTCTTGGCAAAGAATAGGGAAGTAAGTGAAATAATTAATAAGTTGAGGAGGACATTGACCCGGCAGCGGACCGAGAACAAGATACAAGAGAGAAGATGAGAAGATTGGTCGGAGTGGTGGATTCTTCCTGGCCTCATCGTCCAAGAGCGCATGGATATCTAAAATAGTAAGAATAATAGCGCTATAGACACTTTTTCCGATCGGTCATGACCAAGGTGACATTTTATGTTAAAAAGGATTAATCGATGAATATACTTCTAGCGTTCTCATTATGATAAAGAAAAGCTGATTATCATTTCTTTATCATCTTGTGCAATCCACAGTTTAATAATTTCTTTCCAGAAACAAATTTCAGATTCCTCGCTTCTTCCGTATGGAGAGCGGATCGAATGATCTTTTGCTAGGAAGAAAGTAAGTACCGGCGACGATTATTTTCGTAAGAACCCAACCGTCAGCGCTAGTAGGATAATTATTTCCCATTAGATGTGTTTGCGGGATATTTAAAATCGCAACCCTTTCCTAGCGCCCAAAAATGATATAAATTCGGAAAGCCGTTGCAGAAATAATTTGACAGAAAAGGAGAACGTTTCAATATATATATATATATATATATATATATATATATATATATATATATATATGCTCTTTGTGACGTCATGCTTAGAAGGCTTAGGCTCTTCCATCTTATATTTACATCATGGTTTGCGTCGAATGACGAGATTTATTCTCATAATCATTAATTCAAAATTCGTTCTCGAAGCAGCTAGAAGTATTAATAGTTGCTTGATACTGATGAAGATTGTTCTTAAGCGTGTAGTGCAGCCGTTCACTTCCCATTTCTGTAAGGACTGTGAACCCCATTAAAGAAGGAACGACGATCGAAACGGACCACATGTTTCGATATTTCATTTTCACAATACTGTTATAGTGCAGTCGAAGGGGAGCCAAAAGGGGGTCCAGCTTACAAAAGATGAGGTAGAAGATTTTATTTTTTTCTTTTGTTAATATTGTAATTAATAAGGAACGGAATTTATTGTAATAAAAATGCAAAATATATGTACTTATCCATGTACTTATTTTTCCCAAAACATGTAAGAAAAAAGAAAATATGTAAAATAAAAATTCATTATTTCAGTTTATTCATTCAGTTCTGGCAATGGGTCTGGAAGTTGTGGCTGAGAAAGTTTAGAGTATACTTGCAAGGTATACAGTTTAAAATCATCCCTGACTGCTCGGCCTTCCAAAAAACGATGAACAAAAATAATTTGTTACCGAAGATTACACGTAGGGCTCTGGAATTGGGGAATATTCTTATATCATTGAGTACAGATCGGGCACAAGAATGAAGCATGTGGATGCTTTATGTCACAGTATATCCGTACTATTCGGTATCGCCGACAGCTTCGACGCGAGAATCAAGAGGGCACAAGAGAAAAGCGAAGGATTAATGGCAATAAGAGATCCAGTAAAATCTGTCTAAACCGGAACTGTATAAGCCGGAAATCTGCCTAAACCGGAAAATGTCTCCGGCCCGTGAAGTTAAATGGCATTTTACACAGGATAAAACGCAAACTCATCACGGAAACGGAACGGATTTTCATGTCATGCAGGAAAAACATCTTGATGAAACGGAATTTCTATCAATTTAATGCAATTGGCAGAGAGACGCGATATGTTCTTAATGAAATGAATCCATCAGCATTTTTTTAATTCTTTATCCCTGTGACAAGCGATTTAGTTGGGGCAACCGAACATTGAAGAAGAGAAGTCTTCAGCTATCAGAGTAGAATCCGACCTTGGGTCACTTCTCCCACAATGCGCAAACCTTACGGGAATTCTCTCTCCCCCGACACTCTGAGCATGGAAAGGTGTACGGGCAAAGCTATTCACGCATCTCCCTGCTCCGCGTTGAAAAGCATAACCCCTCGACCAAACGCGCAGTGCTCAAGCCCATGCGAGTGAATTGTGGCATCATGGACAAAGCACACAGACGTTTAAAAGTATGTACAAGTTTTATTTACAAAGAATGTACAATAATTACATTACGTAACTACACACTTTTCGGTATTTCCCAACCGCCCGACTGTGAATACATTACATATTCTAGGAAGCCGACTCACGAACACGCTCCAGCCTGGGCGTAAATTTTGCGCAAAGCGCAAGGTTTTCAGAAACAAAACCCGTGAGCTAATCGGCCCCACTTTATACCTGCTGTCTTGCTGTCACGTCACCGCCGTTGAGTGTGGGAGGGAGGTTCGCATTCTACCACATGACAGTCCAAGCCACGCCGTCGTCCACCTGGTCTAAAAATATCCGTACAGCAACGCCGTGGCGCCTAGGCTAATCAGCTCTCAGGTATGTGAGACTTACGCTCTTCCTCCCACGCAGGGCCGCCAACGTGACGCTACAGTATTAAAAAGTCATAGAACTGGGCTATGACACATTGTGAGTTGAAAGAGTATGCAAGCAATCCGAATACAGCCAGGAAGGTGTGTATTTTTTAACTAAAATAAGCTTCAATGAAGAGTGTTTAATATCCATTTATTGATAATTCCTTCCATAAATACGTTATATGTTCATGTACTTTGATAATTATAATAAAGTCGTGTAATTTACTCCTATCAGGGCAGAAACGTCAATATCAGGTCATCAAATGGACAATCTTGGATAAAATGGAAACCTTCGTAAACAGGAATTTTTTGTGCCCCTATCGATTCTGTCTTGGGCAAATTTTACTGTATTTTCAAAAACCAACCGCACGAGAACTTTGGCGTCAGAGATGGACTTCTGTTCAAGTTCGTCGATGGACAGGAAACTAGTGATATGTCGACAGATGCAGAAAGAAGTAATTCGAACTATTCACGGAAAAGGACATTATGCCGTTAAGAGAGCAAAAGAAGAAGCGAAGCAAGAGAATTACATTCCAGGGTTGTCAGATAATATAAAGAGAGTGAATTCCATTTGTATTAAATATTTAGTAATCAATAGAAAATGAGGCAAAAAGGAAAAGATTCTCCATCCACTCTTTAAGGAAAGTGAGCCGCTCCACACTTACCATCGGATCTATCCATTCACCTAACAAAGGGTACAATCATATCACAGGGGTAAGCACTGTCAACGCCTTTACCCCGTGAAAAAGGTGAAGACAGAGATAATCAAAAAGATGGAGCAGCGGAAAAAAAACTTCCTGTTCAAATTATCACCAACTGAGAGACATAATTTACATGGCAAGAATTGGAGGTGTACTCTACGGGACAGGTGCAACGGATCAATTCCATTATAACATCCATCATGAAGTTGAGTGTTGATGATCCCTCGAAATAGTATCAGGTGGTGCCAACAGTCCTACATTCCATCAATTCTACATTTCAGGGAAGAATTTTAAGATCCCCATTTGAGCTATTAACAGGAGTTAAGATGCTCAGAAAAGCTGATCTAGACGTTTATTTATTTGGCGTACAGGATTGCTAGCGGGGAGACTGCCCTGAACTGTTCCTCGTCCTAGTTTTCGACCCAGACTTCCTTGAAAGCCTACTTCCGACGCGGGCCTGAGGACCCTACCGAGAAGGCGCGCTTCGTGGATGGTCCCCTGGTACGCCTGGGATTTGACTCTCCCGCCAGATGTTGGTCTCAGTTAACTCTATCCGAGCTACCTAATTGTGAGAAAATGAGATCTCGTTAGGGCGGGATATTGTCGGAGGGTTTTAATTGTGCCGGGCATCCGCCAGGATTCTTTTACATGCTAATGTGGATTTTCCGCCCATCGAAAATCCACGCATCTCGACAGGGATCGATCTCGCGCACTGAGGGTTCAGGGGCCAGTAAGCTAACCCCTCACCCACCGTCCGTCTACACATTGTCAAGTTGTAAGACGAAGAATTCATAGATTCCTTCGAAGGGCAACGCAATGAAAAGAGAGAAGTCACCAAAATCGAAATTCAAAAAGTACAAGAAGAAAATCGGGCAAATTTCAACCAGCGAAGAAAGAGGACTTGTAAGAATACAGTTGGTGATTTATTAGCGATTAAGCACATCCAGTTTGGGCCAAATTTGAAGCTTAAAGTAAAAAATCTCGGACTATATCGAATTACAAAAGTAAACAATAAATCCAGTGATGTGTGTCGGGAAGGTGATTATTACGAGGGTTTGCAGGAAGTGTAGGTACACTTTCTCGAGAAGATCCTTTTTCTCTACAATAAAGTAGTATTTTTACAATAACCAAGTTGTGTGCGGCAGTGGACCGGAACGGGAGATACAGTAAGCATTTTCAGTTACCCGACTGTTCCCAGAAATGAGGGAAGTAAAATTATAGCGTCCGCGGATGAAAGAGAATAAAAGTAGATTTTTGCTTTGAAGTGAGAAAAGTTAGACGATTATTTCAAATCAATAGTGGACTCTTACAGGTACCAATATCTTCGTAATTTGCATTTTAAAGGTCTAAATTCTAAACATCCTGTAATTCTCAGAAGTTTCTCCGTAAACGTATGCAGATTTTTCACATTTTTGAAATAATATTGAAACATGCCTGACGTTGACTGATGTCAATTTGAAACAAGCCCCGTCTTTCTATTTAAAAACAAGCCCCACTTGGAGGGACATTTTGAAACATAATTATTACTGATAAATGTTGTAAGACGAAGAATTCATAGATTACTTCGAAGTGCAACGCAATGAAAAGAGAGAAGTCACCAAAATCGAAATTCAAAAAGTACAAGAAGAAAATCGGGCAAATTCGGAAAATCGGGCGCCAGGAAAAGGTTACACTTGAAACCTAATGATTCCCGCGTAATTTAAATATCACTCCTTCCAAAATTATGTTGTGCTAGCTCAGTTAATTGGGGTTCGAAGTTCATAATTGTTGCTATTTACTACGCAAGCAATTATTCAATCTGCCATCCATACGGAGTGGCAAGGAATCTGAAAATCTTATTAAAATGCTGGATTGCACGTAACGAACAATGATAATCAGCTTTCTTTCAACTTAATAAATTGGAATTTATTATATTGATAATCAAAGTGAATTCATCTTTGGTCATGTTCAGTTTTCTCTATATTACAATAGTTATAAAACCTTTTTATTCATTCGTGGGTCTTCGCGCGCTCTTCACTTCTTCGTTCGATGGCGCCCCGTAGAACCTTCTCCATCGACGCAGCAGAATCTTGCTTCTGGATGAAGTTCTCGCCTAATGTCCGTGTCTGGTTCCAAATTCTCCCGGCAATTATAATCCGTGACTTCCCTCGCTAACGTCTCGGGTGGACGCCTAGATACGTATTTTTCTTCTTACAAGAACGCTCTATCCTAATATAAGAAACGATAGTTAACTTTATACAACTGTCAATTACAGTCCTTCCTCGATCTAGTAAAATATATCAAGAGCCGACCCGCTCATCACCGCGTTGCTCTAGGGAATGAATGTTCTTTTAAAAACTCGGAAGCATCCGAATTTTAATTTTTTTTTTGTCTCTCAAAACAATGCTTATTCCGCCTCTGCTCTGCCATTTCAACCTAACGAAAATGATCCTTAACGCCGGTTTGTTTGTCACATAGCGACCCCTCGCGATCGTCTATTGACAAATTCTATGTGAAATAAAATGATACTTCCATAATAAAAATGGTTCGTCATTTTGCTGTATCACAATATAAACAACCCACTAAAAAGGGTATAGTTTCCACAATAAATAAGTTATAATTAACATACATTGTCTAAATGTGGTGCACAAACGCAGCATCATAACATATATGAGTCATTATTACTTGACCAAGTTGAGAATGATGTTTACTGGAGGGCGTCACTGTGTTTACAGCCGAAGTGACAGACGAAGATATAAGGATACTCAACTCAAAATAAAAATGAGACCGCGCCAAACTTGCGGGAAAAAATGCGATTTATTTCGTCGCAAATCTGGTATCTTCCCAATTCATATTTTAACTGTTTTTGAACATGTCTGCACCTCATATTGAAAAAATAAAAATTTATTTTCTCTGCAGAATGATGCAACTTTGGATCGAATTCCTTGGATGATCAGAAAATTTGTACTGTAACATTCATATAAATGTTCAAAAAAAAATAATTGCCGGGCCCTGACAACGAAAAAGTGAATAAATCTAGATGCTAAATTAAGAAAAAAATCCCCTAACACGTGGAGAAGCCAGAATCCCAGTTTTATGGGTCCTTGATGCCGAGAAACCAATTGAAAGTAAAACGTCCGTCCGTCCGTCTACTAGCGCCTAGACCACAAGTTCGATCTCTTCCATATTGAAGAAACCCCTGTCCATCTGGCTCTAGTGTATGCTTTGAAATTTTGAAAAACATTCTTTAAAATTTCGGGGTACTTAACATGAAGCACCCGGATATTTTCAACATTTTCTCAAAAACGTCTCCAAATTTTTTCTTTTAATTTCTTGTAAGAATAGAGTAAAATACATCTATAATAGTGGCATAGGTCCGATTTCGACGGTTAACTCTGAATTTTCGAAAATTGCAAAAGTTTGAATTAGCGTCTTTTTTGCGAAATTTTGCGTCTTCTTACAACTACAATATTGAAGTCGCAGATTTTTCTTTCAAATGACATTTATTGCCCATAAATAGTTTTTTCACTAAAGTCATGTGGACTTTGTGAAAAAGTTTGGAGTTTCCACAATAAATAAACGTCTAGATCAAACAAATTACTAATTCAATTAACAATATTTTCCCTAAAAAAATTATTTTCTAAATCTCTAGAAGTAACAGTCTAGTGTGTTAACGTAGTAATTATTCCTATAAAAACCTTTTAGATGGGTGACATTATGCAAATATGCAATTTCACACTCCTTTGTGATATCATTTTTACGATGACAACAGCAAAAGGATTTTCAAGAAGTTCAATATCCCTATTCATCGTCTTACAATTATTAAAATTATTCAATTGCTTTCGAGTTCTATTCACCGTCTTGCGTGTTTACACACACTGTTCCATACGAAGGTCGGAAAGCGAAAGATAATTCGCATTGCCCTTCGTCTCACGCGCTTCGGATCCTATAGCTGTGATGTTTCTCCTGCCGGTGAGTGACGATCATCTCCTCGTCGTCACAACGCAGCTGGCCGGCAAATTTCCGGGCTTGGGGAGCAACTGATAGAGTTGGGCAGGCCTGGCAGCCACTCAATATCCTACAGTCTTTGTCTTTCAAAGTGTTCGTGTCAGTGAGAGTCTATTTGCCTAAGTTTTCTAATTTAACACTTCCCAGTTAGCGTATCAATTTCAATAATTTATAATGAAGCGTTTTGAAAATGGTTGTGCTGAACGTAAGAAAGCTAAGGAACGAGAAGAAAATATTAAGAGAATCCCGAAACTAATTAATTATTTCAATTATACTGTCAACAAAAATGATAATACTACTAATGTACCCATAAATCACATTCCTGGGCCATCAACATCGAGTTCGCAGAAAAACAATTTACAGAACCAAGCAGAAGTAACAAATAGTGTGCTAGAAAGTAAAGATTTTATGACGTACAATGAAGAAGATAATCAGGAATAGGTGAAGATAATCAAGACACAAGACCAGGATTGTGCTTCAGGAGACTATTTAAGTACCATTAATTCAGAAAATAGTCACTATACAACATCAGACCCCGGTCTTTGGCCACATACTGATGACATCTTACGTGATTATTGGGTAGAAAAAGGATCTTTTGCTTGTCAAAATAAAGAAAATAATTTTGATAAATCGGCCCGCATATATAAAACTGGCGATAATATGGAAGAAAGACGACTTACTCAAGCAATGTTCTCGCGACAATTGCCAAACAAAGAAATTGTACAAAGGGAATGGCTTATATATTCACCTGCGAAGGGAAAAGTTTATTGTTTTGCGTGCAAATTATTTTCTCACTCCAAATTTCCATTCAGCAGAGATGGTTTTAATACTGGAAACACACTCTGAAAGCTGCATCAGAACATGAAAATAGTCAAGAACATAGAAATTGCATGGTAGCTTTTTGTAGTCGATCAAAAACACTCAGGCGAGTAGATACTCAATTGATCGTCCAATATAATAATGAGCGACAATATTGGAAAGAGGTGTAGAAAAGAGTTACTGCATTAATTAAATTCTTAACATCGAGAGGACTCCCTTTAAGAGGTTCTGACCAAAGACTTCGTTCAGTAAAAAATGGAAATTATTTGGGTATTTTGGAACTTATAAGTCAGTTTGATCCATTCTTACACGAACACATAAAGAAATATGGTTATACAGGGAAAGGGATGCCATCATACTTGTCAACCACCATTTCTGAAGAGTTCTTGGAAATAATGGGTACTAAAGTTCTTTCAGTAATAATTTCGGAAATTCGAAAAGCAAAATACTATGCTATTTCTGTAGATTCCACTCCGGATGTGACTCATATTGATCAGCTTACTTTTATAGTAAGATATGTGATAGATGCTGTTCCAAAAGAGCGATTTTTGCAGTTTATTTCCATTCATGGTCATAATGCAGAACATCTTACAGAAGTTGTGACACATTCTTAAAAACCAATAACATAGATATCCTGAATTGTGGGGGCCAGTCTTATGACAATGCAGCAAACATGTCAGGGCGATGTTCAGGCTTACAAGCGAAGATAAAAGAACTAAATAAGTATGCTGTGCCATGTGCTGGACACTCACTCAATTTAGTAGGGGCACATGCTGTCAAGTGTATTTTAACTGTGACAATTTATTTTGATTTGGTACAAAATCTTAACACCTTTTCATCGTCAACACACCGCTGGGAGATACTTTGTTCATATTTAGGTCCTCGTCGTAAAGTGGTGAAACAACTTTCAGGTCAAACAACTAGATGGTCTGCGCAGGCAGATGCAGTAAATGCTTTGTGTGAAGGCTATAATGAAATTAGATTATGTCTTCAGTCTATAAGAAATGATGTGACAAATCAGTCGTCCGAGACACGTCTTAAGGCTCAAGGATTAGAGAAAAAACTTGATAAACTTGAAACAGTTTTTTAACAATATTGTGGAATGAAATCCTCAGTAGATTTAACACAGCGAGTAAACTACTGCAAAGTGAAAAAGTTAATTTGTCGGCAGCAGTTAAGATGCTGAAGTCATTAACTGTATTTATTTGGGAGAAGAGAGATGATTTTGACGATTGTGAGTCCAAATTAAAAGCGAAATCAGTTGTGAAAGAATATCATGATACACAAAGGCGTTAAATAAAACGTAGCTCCATTCTTGCATTTGCAGATAGTGGATGTAGTAATGAGAAACTTCTGGGAAGGGAAAAGTTCAGAGTAGAGACATTCCTACCAATAATAGACACTCTGGTTTCTAGTCTAGAACTCCGAAGTAAAGCATATGTAGACATTGTTGATAGGTTTGGTTTTTTGGAATGTATAAATGAGTTAGAGAATTCAGAAATTTCAAAATATTGCGAAAATCTTACAAATTTTTATAGTGAAGACTTAATAACTTCAGAGCTAATACCTGAATGTCACCATTTTGCTGCATATCTTAAAACAAATATAAAATATTTTCAAGAATATGCTGGAGATAATGAAAAAAATATCAATATTCAAAACATGTACAGTTACATGAATAATGAGAATATATTATCAGCATTCCCCAATATGGAAATTGCTATGAGAATTTTCTTAACTTTATTTGTAACCAATGCATCTGGAGAACGTTCATTTTGTAAGCTGAAAATAATAAAAGACGAGTTACGAAATAGCATGGCACAACCACGATTAAATAATTTAAGTCTGATGAGTATTGAACATGACATTTTGGCAGAAATTGATTTTGAAGACACAATTCACGATTTTGCCATCTCGAAGTGCAGAAAAGTTATTCTCTAAAGAAGACTAATAATAATTAATAAAGGAAGAGTGGAGTGTTAACTGTAAAGACATCAGAAAGTTTATTATTATTATTATTATTATTATTATTATTATTATTATTATTATTATTATTATTATTATTACATTGAAGTCCCTTATTTATTGGTAGTAATGCAGCTATAACTTCTGGAGGTGTATTGTGCGCGCGCGTGTACACGTGTTTGGGGCCTCATCATCGAATCCGCCAGGAGCCTCAGAGGTTCAAGAAGCGGCCCTGAGTGTGGGGGTGATCGCAGGTTGCGAGGGTGGCCACAGCGGATGCCGGGAGCGGTGCTACAAGTTAGCACGCTGGGTCAGGCTAGGGCGGCTTGCCTAAGGAATGATAGTGCTGTGGAGTGCAGCGGTAGTTTCCGGAGTAGTATGTAAATAAACAATGTAATATACAGTCATTGTAAATAAACCTGTGCAAAGAAACACCGTGTCTATGTTGTTTTTCACATCACGATGACGTCACAGTATTACCAACGTGAGAGACACGTCAAAAAATTACATTTTTTTAATATTTGAAAGAACAAAAGAATAGAGCAATATGGTGTTTGTGTCATCGTATAGGGTTCGTTTAACACTAACCGTACCAAAAATTTAAAGAAAAAATGTGGAGTGCTTTTCGAGGAAATCTTGGTTTCGTAACCTTTTAAAACTGAAAATATTGCACGCACTATTGCACGAAAACTACTAAAACTTACAAAAAATCAACATAATCTAAATGAAAGAACTATTTCTGGACAACAAATTTAATTTGAAGGAAAAGTCTCTATCTTCAATATTGTACTTGCCGAAAAAATGCATAATTTTACAATTTACGAAAATTCAGTTACTCCTGAAAATCGGACCTATGCCACCTTTATAAGTGTCTTTTCTAACAAGAAATTTAAAGAAAAAAATTAGAACCTTTTTTAAGAAAATTTTGAAAATGTTCCTTGGGTTGCATATAAAGTTCGCCCAAAAATTAATGAATGTTTTTCAAAATCGCAGAGAATCTGCTCACGCAAAAATGACAGGGGTTTCTTCAATTTGGAAAAATCCTACGCAGGGTTTAGGCGCTAGGTTTGTTCACATTCGACAGACAAATGGACGGACGTTTTGCTTTCAATTGGTTTTTCAGTATCAAGGGCCCACAAAACAGGAATTCTGGTTACACCACGTGTTAGAGGATTTTTTCTTGATTTAGCAACTGGATTTATCTACTTTTTCTTTGTTATCAGGGCCCGGGAATAATTTTTTTTGTGCGGAAAATCCGTGTTTAGTTTGTGCATCATTTACATAACTTTCTTTATACGATGTATATTACAGGGTGGCCGGCGAATCCTTGAAAACCGAAAAAAAACGGGAATTTGAAAGAGCCTGGGAGAACCGGGAAAAAACCGGGAATTTGATTTGAAAACCGCTATTATCTGTTATTTTCAGATTTCCCCCAACATTTAGCCCAAATTCACATACAGCATCGTATTCAGTATCGTGCAGAATTCAGCTCAGTACATGATAATGACGAGTGTTAAAATCGAAGTATGTATGAGAAGTGTGACAAGTTTTCTTGAGGATTGCAAAGTTTTTGACTCACGCATAACACAACTTCAAACACTGCCGCTTATATAGGTATATAGGTGCCACATGGATAAAGTACCTAGCACCCGATAACACCTATATGGTTGCCTGTGGGTTGCCCGTGCATGGACGAGATATTTGTGGAACAAACGTCTCACTGGGAACTCAATAGCTGACTTTCGATTAGTTTTTTTTATTATTTATTAACACTACTACAATACATGTAAGTTTGAGTTTCGATTAGTGTCGCGCCTATTCTTTGGTGACATCGGCGGTACCTCTTTGCTATTTTTTCGATCGAAACGACCATGTTATGTCTATCATATTCAACGGGAATTTTATCTTCTTTTGTAGAAGAGCGCAGTCGAAGCTATCTCTGCTTATAGCCTACGCGGAGATTAAGAGTGACAGTGTCCGAATTGATAGGGAGCACGAAGAAAATAATAATGTGGAGATCTTGACGGGGTTGCCCACCAGGAAATTCCAGTAGACCAATTTCTTACGCTGCATTATTCCCGGGTGGCGGGTAGGCAGCGCAGGTAATAATATGAAATTAAAGTTAAAATATTGGTATAAATTTCTGGTACTCAATTTATTCAATTTTTCTTTCATGTAAAGTATTAGAAGTTGTCCTAATATAATCCAAACAAAACCATTTGAAACAAAGCGCTTGTGGAGAATACCAGCATTTATTTCGAAAGCCAGGAACAGTAGTAATTTCAAACTTGTACAAATGAAACATACCATAATCAGCGATCACAATTTCTTGAAGTAAAGAAGTAATTTGTTAGTTCGAAGTTAATTTTCACCAATCTACTTTCTTTTATAAGAACAGCAATAGCTTCCAAAAACCTCTCAAATTATGTTCACGAAGCGCAGTAAATTCGGAGTGGGAAACTATGTTTGTCGCCAAATTACATAGAAAATACTCATTTTCGAAACATTCAGCATGATCGTTTTTGAAAATTGTTTTGGATTAAAGCATTTCATTTAAACTAGAGGTGCTACTGAATGGCTCAGACTTTCTCGTAGTAAAGTTTTCTAATTTCCTTGGTGTGGACTGGCTTTACGGTATTACCCCATCCTCTTGCCAGTTGCCGTTTATCGTCGCACAAAGATATTTTTTTGAACATTTTGTCAACTTTACGGTTTCCTAATAGTAGAACCGAAATATTACTTCAAGAATATTAAAGAAAAGTAAAACCTTGTCCTAAATAGAAATTTTCATTAAAAAATTTGAAGCCGCTTTTAAGAAAATGGCGATTAAACATTACCGTAAATGCGAAATTTGAAGCTCTTTTTGATAGGAATCTATTCCGTTTACGAAAAACTTCATTTGAAGTAATTTAAAGAACTTGTACTGAGAGTAAAAAAATGTATCTTCACAATTGAAGTTGTAAGAAGACGCAAATTTTTTTTGTTTTTCAGTTTTCGAAAAAACGGGCGAATCAACCAACATGAGGCCTGCACCATTCTCTTAAGCGTCCTTTACACTATCAATGGTCCAAATTTAATCCAAACAAATTGTGCCGTTTTTTTAAAGAAAAACTGTGTACAAAAGTCAATGTTTGACACAAAATTTCGCAAAATATTCTCATATTACATTATTTAAACATCTGTTTTTGATGAACACATTTCACTAAAAAAGAAAAAATATCTTCATAATTGTAGTTGCCGAAAGACTTTTTGCAATTTTCAAAAATCCAAATTTTCAACGAACACGAGACCTGCACTCTTAAACGCCCTACATGTTATTCGGGGCGAAAATTGAATATAAATTGTTGATGCCGTCTTTGAAAAGAAAATTGTTTAAATAAAATTAAAAATTGCGTATATTTCACACAAAATTACGCGGAAAGTACTCAAATTTTCGAAAAATTGTGTATGACCTTATTTCAAAATCTATGTTTAAGGAACAGATTTCATTAAAGAAAAACTCTCTATCTTTATAATTGTAGTTGTAGAAGACGCTGAAAATGTTGAACCTTTGCAATTTTCCGAAAGTCAGGATTTTCAACGAACAAGAGACCTGCACTATTCTCTTAAACGTTGTTTTAAAGGATAATGAAAGAGAAACAAGTAATCCAGAAAAAGTTGCGAATATCTTCAACCAACACTTCTAGAATTGCGGTTGATCTCACGAAGGGACTAAAACCACAAAATTCAACATATGCTTCCCAAAAAAATTTCGGTATGATGTTTATTTACGAAACTTCTTCCAACGAAATCCTCAGAATAGTCAGTAAACTAAAAAATAAATATTCATCTGGTTTAGATGAATTTCCTGAGTGTTTATTAAAAACGTGTGCACCTGCCATTATACACCCATTAACTCACATTTTCAATGCTTCCTTGTGCACAGAAATATTTCCAGATATTTTCAAAACAGCAAAAATTAAGTCACTTTTTAAAAAAGGGAACAAAAATGATATTCAAAATTACCGGCCAATTTCTCTTTTGTCAGTTTTCTCAAAAATATTAGGCTTTTCTATATGCGAATGGAAACTTTTGTCAGGAAAAACGAAGCGCTTTCAGACTCACAACACGGTTTCAGGAAATCAAAATCTACGGAAACTGCCATTTTTTCTTTCCTTAAAGATGTTGCTTCATCAATGGACCAAAATGAAGAACCCATTGGGATATTTTTAGACCATTCGAAAGCTTTTGACGTTATTAACCATAATATCTTGCTCTCAAAATTACCGTCTTATGGAATTCGTGGTATTGCCGTAGATTGGATAACCTCGTACCTTAAAAATCGATCTCAAAGAGTAGAAATACCGTACTGGCACGAAAGGACCTTATTTACTTATCTTTCCAATTCTTTGCCAATTGAATATGGGGTCCCACAAGGTTCGATCTTAGGTCCTATCCTCTTTCTGTTGTACGTAAACGATATGCCCTCATCTATTAAAAACGGAAGAACAGTTCTGTTTGCCGATGACACGAATGTTCTTTGCAAAAAAGAAACAATAAATAGTACAATTTCAGAAGTTTCAAATTGGTTTTGTAATAACAAATTAATAGTTAACGAAGGAAAAACGGTCTCAGTGCAATTTTGCGTTTCAAATTGGCAATCGTATGGTCCATTGAAAATTAACAATATGCAATTAGTTGATGTTATGGTAACAAAATTTCTAGGTCTCTCAATTCAATCAAACCTCAAATAGAATGTGCATATAACAGAATTAACAACTAAATTAAGCTCATTATGTTATGCATTCAGAATTCTTTCTAATTCTGTCAGCCTTCATGCAGCTCGTTGCGTTTATTTTGCAAATGTATATTCCCGCCTGAGATATGGCATTATATTCTGGGGAAGCTCATCCTTTAGTGCCCAGACATTTAGATTGCAAAAGAAAATTGTCCGAATAATGAAAAAATCGCATCCACGTGATCCGTGCAAGTCTCTTTTCATTGAGCTTGGAATCTTACCATTGCCTTGCTTATTTATTTACGAGTCTGTAGTATTTGTCAAAACTGACTTACTAAACGGCGGGAACATATTTTCGTGTAATACTGATATTTATAGTTACAACACTCGATGTAGAAATCATGTTCATCAAGTGTCAGTATCAACAGCTCACTACAAGAAATCCACATACAATACATGTACGTTACTTTACAACGCATTGCCACATGAAATTAAACAATTAAAATTGGTACACAAATTTAAGTTAAAAGTAAAATATTTTCTGCTGCATAACTGTTTCTATACAATTAGAGATAACATTGATCGTCAAAAAGAAAAATGTTTACGTTAACAAAACCAAGCTATAGTATAATGAATTAGTTTACATTTGCATTGTATAATTTAAAAAAAGACTCAATATGCCTGTAACAAGTAATGTACTTCAGCATCCGGGTCAATGACCCCATCACTATGCGCACGTTTTGTTGAACTTTCCTTTTGCTTGTAGTGGTAGTAGAGCTAAGGGTGAGTTTCTATTTTGTTAACAATACAGAAAAATCAAATCTGCAGTTCGTTTACCGTTAAAATAAATTTTCTACAATTCGGAAACGAAAATATCCAGTTTTTGAAATGTTAATCTCTCGCTTTTTTAAATTTATTATTATTATTATTATTATTATTATTATTATTATTATTATTATTATTATTATTATTATTATTATTATTTCATTTTTCAACTGTTAATAGTTAAATTGTTGGGAAGGGACTCTGAAACTCAAGAAAGCGTGCACAGATGATTTTCTCCCCCATTCGTCACATACAGTTTTCTGACTGTTTTTGACTAAATAAATAAAACGACCTTCACACTATCCAACCACAAAATTTAATCAATAACAACGGAGCCATTTCTTTGAAAATGACTCAGGGGCGTCATGTAAAGTAACCTCAGAATTAAAATATCGGTTTTAAATTTAAGGGGCCGCGACATCGCCAGATCGATAAAGGAATCAAAAAAGTTTTCAAGAAAATTGGCTGAACAGTTTACTCGCTAGCGTTGTCAGATGGACGGACTTTTTGCCATCAACCGAGATTTCGGAATCAAGAACCCACAGAACATGGATTGTGACAACACCACGTATTAGAGGATTTCCTTTCTAAATTTAGCAACTGGTTTGATCCACTTTTTCGCTACCAGGGCATTGCAATAAGAGTTTTACGGCGTAAGCGGTAGAAGATAATATGTTGTAATGTGCGAAAACTTGGAAAGAACCTGGAAAATTTATATTCTCAGACCTAGAAAACGGAAAAAAACTCCGTATGTACGTACGTATACGAGAAAGTAACTAGAGATGCTACAGAATTTTTGCCATTTTCTCAACTTTTCGGTTTCCTTATATTGGAACCGAAATATTATTTTACGAATATTAAAGAAAAGTAAAACCCCTTTCTAAATGGCTATTTTCAATTTTTTAAAAATGAAGCCGTTTTTAAGAAAATGATGTTTAAGCATTACTGTAAATGCGATGTTTGAAGATCTTTTTCACAGGAATCTATTTAGTTTTCGAAAAACGTCATTGAAAGTCGTTTGAAGCACTTCCACTCACAAATATAGTATTGTATACAAATAGATGGAAATGTGCATTTTAAAGGCGTGAAAGACATTTAAAAAAAATAGATTTGTGTAATTTTTGGAAAAAACAATAGAATACACCTAAACGAACTTTACGTCATATTAAACAGTGCAATCAGCACTAACCTTGAGAAAAATTTGAAAAAAAATTAGGAACCATTTTTGAGAAAATGGAGTTTGTGCGTTTCTGAAAATGCGAAATTTTGAGATAATTTTCACAGAAAACAGTTTAGTTTACGAGAAAGTTTATTGGACATTATTTAAAGCATATGTACTGATTAATTTAATAATGTAAAGAAATCGCCTTTAATGTAAATAATACCGCCGTGATAGACAAGTCAAAAACATTACATTTTTGTAATTATTGAACAAAAGAAAGAATATAGCTATATGGCGTTTATGTCATCGGATAGAATGCATTCCGTACTAACTCTACCAAAAGTTTAAAGAAAACATTTAAAGCCGTTTTTGAGGAAATCTTGTTTTTGTAACTTTTTAAAATTGCAAATATCTTACTCTCTTTTGCACGAAAACTACTAAAATTTTCAAAAACATCTATATAACCTATTAAGGTTATATAGATGTTTTTGAAAATTTTGAAAATAATTAAAATTTGAAATTAATGAAAGAACTATTTATAGGCAACAAATTTCTCTTGAAGGAAAAATCTGTCTTCAAATTTTATACATGTAAGAAGACGCAGAACAAATTCGAAACTTTTGCAATTTTCCAAAATTCGGAGTTAACTGAAAATCGAACCTATGGCATATTATAGTGTATTATACTCTATTCTTACAAGAAATTTAAAGAAAATATTTGGAGCCGTTTTTGAGAAAAATTTTTAAATGTCCGGGGGCTTCAAATAAGGTATCCTCGGGGACACGGAATCGATTTTGGTTGAAAAATTCAATTTTATTTTTATTTCATATTCTTAATGTTTGGAGTTTTGTCTTTTAAACGGTATATATATCAACGCTCTTTCACAATTTTAACTGTGTTAAATATTAATTTTTGTGAAAAGGGACGTGCCACGCCCCCTCGCCACCCATCTGTCAGAGACGCCCTATGTACTGTCAGTTCTATATACACAAATACTATTCAAATTCCCGCTGAAGTTGCACTTTTCCAGTGTCGACAACGTGACTTCATGTGATGTCACAATTAATAAACTTGAGTGTGTCGGACATGTACAAAAGAGGATGGGTGCTCGATTGAGGAGATTAAAATTAACAATGAAGGGGAAGAAGCTTCGTGACGGAAAGACATTAGATGGAAAAGGAAGGTTGACAGATGCCATGATTGACCATTTGCAAAAAACTGCTATGGTTTAGCAATTAGGCAAAATACTACAAATGTAGAAGACATGAAAAGAGCTGTTTGGGCCTTGTTCTTTCATACTGCATCTACCGATGAATTTCCTCATCACAATTTATGTCCTAAAGGTGAACAGAGCTGGTGTAAATTCAATCGTACAAAGATATCTCATGAACCCTTTAAACACCAACATAGTTTACCACCAGCCATAATAGATGAGATAAAGCCCATCTTTAGAGACTTAGCTGATGGAAACCTCAAGAAATGCCTTCATGGACGAACACAAAACCCTAATGAGTGTGTCAACAGTATTATTTGGAACAGACTTCAAAAAACAGTGTTTGTGACAATAAACACACTTCATTTTGGTGTCTATGATGCTGTGGGAACATTTAATGAAGGCAACATAGTGAAGTGTAAAGTGTTTCAGAAGTTGGGCATTGGAGTTGGATCGCACACAGCACAGGCTATGTTGCGCATTGACCAACAAAGACTGAGATATGCTGACAATGCCATTAAAATGTTGTCTAAAACAGCAAGACAAGATAAAAGGAATGTCAAAAGAAGCCTTCAAGATGCATTTGAGGAAGATGAAGATTATGCTGCAGGCATGCACCGATGATATAACATTAAAACATCATTTCCCGTAAGTTTGTTTTTTTTTTTAATTTAAAATTCCTTTTCAAAGAATCTATAAATCCAATGTGCATGAAATATTCAGGATATGTTGACATGAGTGTTGTTCTTATACTGAAACAAAAATTTTTACAATCAGTAAATATTTGGCAAACTTATAAGCTTAAATGTACTCTAAAATGTATAAAATTACAAAGAAAAAATAGTTGATGAAGAAAATAATTAATATCTAAAAAAATTAAAGGTTTTTAATAAAAGCCATTGTTTCAGTATAACCACAAAATACGTACAAACAACCAGTAAAAAACTCATTAACCTAGCTTTAGTAGTTTTTGAGAAAAGGTATATTTTATAACTCATAATTTAACATTGAGAAGATAGACGATTCCGTGTCCCCTAAACAAATAATCAATTGTTTTACTTCTGCTGTTCACTATATGGCGATTAAAACAATTTTGAAACAATACACACGTGGCACTAACAGTTCTGTACCACAACAAAGAGCCGAAAACATAATCGAGGAAAAAACCTGAAGAAACTCTGCTGCTATATATTGTTTCCAAAATTGAGTCTCTCAACAATAATGCTAACAATACATGGGTTAACAATGCTTCCATAAATACAGTCAACGCTGTAACTACTACCGCGACCCAATCGAAGAGCGCAAAGTCAGACCAATTGGAACGGAATCGGCTTTCGTATCCGCACGCACCGTTTGTCTCAGAGGTCCGCTAAGTAGATTAAATCTATACAAACATGGAATCAGGGGCAAACAAAACATAGTATGCATTTCTGACATAAATTTCCGACGAAAAACAGACACATTAGCTTTTATCACTGCAACAGACGTACCGTTATTAATCCCTAATATCCTGTTCACTCATTCCCAAATGAATAAGAGAATAATTAGGCAGGTACACGCCGCGAGAATATTGAGGTCAATGGAATTGGAAGAACAAATGGATAGCAAATCGATACGCCCCGTTGCGGTTCACAGTGCCCACAGGTGCTGTCGGCACGCCGCCGCCACGGTGGGCTCCATCCACAGCAAATCTAATTAAATTTTGAATTAAATTACCGCGAAAACGGGTGCAGATAACGTGCAGAGTTATGTTACGATCAGTAGCGTCGTTCCCGCGGGAATAAAAACATTGTAATCAAATCCCCCCCTGGTTTGCTCGCAGTGTGATCGCGCAAAATTCTGCGCTGGATTAGGAGCACGAGCCTCGTTTGGCGAAGAGCGAACGGTGGGAGGAAATTCCCTTTAAAGGGGAGTTGTCTTCGCCGCTCGTCCGTCTCCGGGTTCAGTCGTCGAACAGTTCGCGCGGGAGAGGAGACTGTCGCCTTTTGGACGTCCCGACTCCAGCTCGGAACTCGCACTTCCCAGAACTCGATTCGCAGAGGCGGACAACTATTCCAATAGAGACGTAGATTCCAGAGCAGGCAACAAGGGCGGTATTTCGTTGTAATTTTAGCGTCAGATTCCTTGTTGTTTTTTTTCACGTATTATCTATTTTCTACGATTTACATTTTTTGTCGGTTAATGACACAAATCAACACAATAAAATAACGTCAAAAGCACAGAAAATAATATTTTAATTGCGATCGATTCGGTTGAAATAAGATTCACAATACATTTTTTTAAGTTTTCGAATTCTATTTCAATAAAATTTAAGGGAAGAATTTCCATATCTGATTACGAGGATAAGAGAAGATGCAACAAGAAAGCTCCTAAGCAGCACACATCTTCAGAAAACTAAAGCGCAGCTCTGCATGCACACTACCACATACCAAAACAGCAGTTGCATCTTCACGTTTTACATCAACATCAAAGGATTGCAGTGGTATCTGATTATCCGGATCGATGGAAAACAAGAATTGCTATTATTGTTTCAACTCGTATTCAAAGACATTCAATCTCCTTGAAGTCTGACATTTAACTAAGCCCATTCTCGCCTCTGCATGAATCGACACATTGAAGTACAAATTCCAAGTAGGTTTGAGGAAGATACCGCAAGTTCCTTCTGTTGCAAGGAAAAAGTACTCGGAGAAAACTGAAGCAATGAATTAGATTTTCGAACGTAAGAGTGTCAGGCGTTTCCTGGAACTACGTTTTAGCTCTACTCGACCACAACCCCCAGGATTTTCATCATACAATTTTGCTGGGAATCAACACAAGCAATTCAGGAACACGTTCTTCCAATATTAATCTTAACAATTAACCATAAATTAAGCTTTAACAAATAACTTTTCTCCAATATTAATCTTTAATTGATAGATATTAATCTGACAATTGTCACTATTTACAGTTCAAAACAAATAGACATCTGAAAAAGAATTAATGAGTCTATTAGCTCTTAGATATATATTTTTTTAAACTACAACAAAACCATTTTACTATGTGCAATATTAATTTCAGTACGGAATTTCGAAAGTCTTGCTTCACTAGATAATTTTATCGTGTCAATTTTAAGCAGATAACTCAGCTCAGAATCAACAATTTTTAAAAGAATTGAAGCCAACTATTCCTGGCTTATCTCTGAAATTTAAAATGAGTTAAACTTCAATTAGTATCATTATATTTTTCATACAGGATCTTCTTTCCAGACCCAAGGATACTTCTACCTTCACTGAAAACGCCTGCCTCATTAATGAGCCGACTGAAAGGTGTTATTTCCAATATTGTCCACTCCTGAAGTTTTGGTCATCGGGAGGGGGAGAAACGCAGCTTCACGACTACCTCTTAAAACGTTCGAATACTGAGTGACGAAGGTCCCTGAGCCAGCGAAGTGACTTCACTTGGGAAGAACTTGCCGTATCTGCGCGCGCGTGCGGGCGGTCAGGCGGGCGGGGTGCGGGGGCGGGCGAGGGCGGGCGAGGGCGGGTGGGGGTAGGGCGGCACCTTCGACGGGCCGATGCGCGCCGTCGCCTCCGCAGCAGCCGACGTCTCCCGCGTCGTCGCCGTCGTCGTCGTCCTCCGACGAAGACGAGGTGAGATCCGAGTTGGAACTGCTGCCCGCCGACCACGTGGCTTCCGCGCCGGCCGCGCCGCCGGCATCGGCCGCGCCGCCGCCGGGGCCAGGGCACTTAAGGGTGGACTCGTCCTCCCCGGGGCTGGAGTCCCCGGTGCCTGCGAATCGCCCTCACTCTGTCACCCCGAGGCGCCCACCCCCGACGGGCAGCCCCACGCGGGAGGGGCGGGGGGGGGGGAGGCGACCGGCGAAACAGCCCAAGCAAGTTGGACGGGCCGAGGAGGAGGAGGAGGAGTTTGAGATAGGAGCGATGAGGGTAGACAGGCGATGGGGACCTCTAATTGAGTTAAGTAACTGCAGGCGAGAACCAGGTGGCACACTTGAGATCCATTTGAAACTTGTTTCCAGGTCTTTAGCTCAGTCAATGAGCAATTGCACTTTTATGGCGATTAACCGCACTGTTCTCGCTTTTTAAAACCACTTTGCGATTCTCGTCAATTACATGCAGATAAAAAGAAAGAGAGTTATTTAACTTAAGATTTCCTAATTCGAATCGGGTTACATTCCATAAACTAAGATATCAGAGAGTTAACCAAAACTGATAAACGAAATCCTCATGAAAATAATATAAACGGAGATCAAAATACACGTAAAATGTGCGTATCTAACATTGCGCATCTACGGACATATAAATTCCATGCACTAACTTCATCGACGTCATATCGCGTAAAACCCCCCTTTATTATCCAAACGATAATATATATCTGGAAAGTAAAGCGGAAAAAGTAGCAAAAAGAAATAAAAATAGGACGAATACGTGGCAATGCAAGTACGCTTACGAGCCAAAAGAAGCAGCTGAAGTTCTAGCAAAGTGCCAAGGAAAACTAATGTAACAAGTGTAAAAATGGGTGTTGGCCGGACAGAGAAGCAAGTACCTCGTAAATTCATTTAATTGCTTTGCGTTGCCATCACGGAACTTCCTTCCAAACATTCGTGACTAAGAGGATTGAAGGCAACGCTACGGTCTGCTGATGTTCAGCAATAGACCAAGGAAAAAGCAATAATGTTTGTAATGTAATAAATCTTTCTCCGCACTCGAAGCAAAGGTATTCTAGTATTATGGCTCTACTTTGAAAATGAATTTGGTTATTTCTCCATGAAAATACGTTCCTAGAGGTTCGAGTAGATTTACGAACGAGAATACATTTTCTACTAGATAATTCACTGATGAACCGTATAACGAAAGCCAGCTTTGGCATGGATATCACTGAGTTTGAAATCAGGAATATCAAGAGCTTATGTCTTCGAGGGCATCACCGTTAAAAATTACCTAATGAGACACGGTAACTGACAACACTCAGAACGAGGAATTAAGGTAGTGGGAGAACAACCGCGAGGATACAGTTAAGATGACGAAGAGAATGAGATGAGAGAGTAACGATGAAAAACAAGAGAAAGAGAACGTGACAGATTGTCAAATCTTATCGATTGTCACATCATCCTGTTATGAGAGGAGATGATCCTCATGCTGGCCATTAAATTATTTTGTTACGCTATTTCAACTAACGTGACACTAGGGCACTACACGTGAAGTGTTCAGACGGCTAACCTTCCACTTCTGAGAAGCGGGATTCAAAATTCGGTCGATCCATTTGGTATTTGTGATAGATAAAGCAGGTTCGCGGCAGGTTTCCGTTGAATTCTCCCGTTTCCCCTGCCTCACATTCTACATTTGCTCCGTCATCATGCAAGACATCATCATTCATCATCTACAACCATTGATGGATGATGAAAGTTGATACGGAGGTATGGCCTAAAGGTTAGGGACTGAAGGTCATAATAAAGAATAAAGTAAGACTTACTAAGTAAGTACTTCTTCGTGACGGGGCTAGGCCTATCACTACAATTCTATCCGGACATGAACACGAGGTAACATATTACTTTGTGCAGGAAAAAACTATTGCATTTTTTACTCAGAGACATCTTTCAGTGTCAAGATTCTTTAACATACCGTAAAACTAGTCCCGAAAAAATACGTATGAACTTACGGTTTTCTGCTGATTTTGAATTAGTTGAGCCCGCAATCGGAACGACGCGATGTCCACCTGCGAACCGCCACACAAATTGAAGTCGGCGCGAGAGAGATAAAAACAAATTCTGGATTAGTACAAGTTTTTGGAATGCCTACTTTCTTGGAATAAGAGAACTAACAATGTATTTCGCGTTGTGTGAAGTATTAATTCAGTTTCTGTTTCTCTGTTTAGCCGATGAACGAGTTCAATATAAAGAACGTACAACGCATAGAGATTTGTTCGGTTTTAATATTGCGTGACGTTTGAAAGAAGAAACACATCACGATATCCTCTTCATTTTGCTTTACACATTCATAACATCTGCGACAGTACTCTTATCATTATCTTCTACAAAAATGAGAACAATTGAAAATAAAGCTCACTCACTTGAATTGGCCTTCCAATTTTACTCGCTAAATCCAGTTCCGATTGACTGACATTTCATGACGCAATAACAAGTAATTTTTTACTTCTACGAGGTATACGAGTATCTCGGTACGGAATTTTATCTTTCTACAATACCAGATGTGATACTGACATAGCAAAATCATAGCATCGCAAATATTGCGATCAGGAAATTATCTCTCGGTATCGCGATATCGGTAATTACAATAATAGAAAAATAATAGAAACCAGTCACTGATTACCACAAAATCGGGACTCAATACAAGCTGTATTCAATCGGGACTCAATCAAGCTTACATTGAGATCTCGGTATTTGTTAACACTCCAAGAGAAAACAATAGATTCTTTCTTTGTAAAAAAATTATTTGCGTGCACTAAGCACTCTTAATTTTCTTTCAGGAAAAACGTGCATGAAATTTATCGAATTGCAGAAATTCAATTAGAAAATAATTATCTCTAAAAAGTAAGCATACGCATCATTAATGCATTCTCCGAAAGGTTCCTATTCTTTAAAAAAACCTTGTCTACAGTAAACAGGAGAAATAAGAGCTTAAATACAAAATAAATTTCCAACATGATTCGAAGTAAAAATGAGTTAAGCCACAAAAACACAATGCAAATCCTTTATAAAAATATTTTCGCAGCGCCGGTTTCACATGAAGCATTCCGCAAACGCCTCCGATCACAATAACATATGTTGGAGTGCGACACAACAGGAGAAATAAACCAATGAAATTACGTTAGCAAACTTCACGATACGGGCTCATAAAATCGTCATATACAATTCACTATTTTGTTGATCTAAAACTTCATCTCTGGATGCGCCTCGAGGAAGTGTATGGGAATAAATGTTGAACACAGTTTGGTGAATGTCTTTTGGTTCAGATATTCAGGAACGCAACTACGAGTACACTACGAAAAAGGGAGATTTTCTTATTGGATTTTGTTTAATACAGCACATCGAATTTAAGAGAAGTGTCAATCAGTGAAACAATATTTCTGATGTAAAAAGGTTTTATAATTGGAGCTGTCGGATACCGATTAGGAAAGTTGGCGTAAAGGAAAGTAATGTCATGAACTTTTTTTGGGAGTTATTTGGTTCAGGATTTAGGCAACAACTAGGCGAAATGAATTACGAGAAATAGTCACGTTACTTCGTCGACGTAGAGTTTAATGTGTATTTATTCGTAAATGTTGGATCTAACTTACAAATTGTTGGATCTAACTTACAATCTGTCTTGACAACTTTTGTCAAAATAATATAGGTAATTTTAGAAATGTATGTTTTTGGGGTTATGTTGCCAAGAAGCTCTCAACCACTTCCGCATAACAGCCTTTCCTGTTGTTGTTTTTTTCTGAACGGGGTGGCAACGCTGCCACGGAACAGAAGCAGCCTCGACATCTCGTGTTTGTCAGCGCCTTTTTGTGGCCCGTCCAGAAGGCAGCGCCCCCGCCGGCAGTGTAAAGGCGTGCAAAGGGGGCGATGCCTGCGCAGCCGGGCGACAAATCGACGCGGCGGCTTCCGCCCACCCGCTCACTCACTCGCCCGTCCTCCAGCACGCCCGCACGGTCACCTTCCTCTGCTCGCCCGCCCGTCCACCCGTCAGTGAGACCGGTCGTCCGACCGTCCGTCCCGTCGTCTGCTCGGTCGTCCGTCCGTCCGTCCGTCCGAACACTCGCCCGTCCATTCGTTGCGAGACGGTGGGGCGAGACTCGAGGCCGGCGGGGTGGACCGCAGTCTTCGGAGAGGTCGGAAAGGCGTGTGCGATGATTGCGATGTGGAGGGAAGAACGTGGCGTCGAACGAGTGGACACGGTGTCGAGGCTGCATACTGCCTCGAGCGGTAAGCGCCGCAGGGGCGGCAGTGTTTGGCACAGCGCAGGAAGAGAGATCTGGTGAAAAAACGAAGGCGTCGAGGGCGAAAGGAAATAGAACCATGGAGGATAGTGGGTCAGGGGACGGCGTTGTGGGGTGGCAGCGCGTCGGCAATGGAAGCGAGGGATGCGAAGGTGGTCGTAAAGTCAGCAGTCAACGTCGAAGATGGAATGAGCGGCTGGATGGGTGGCTTGGCGAGGGCAGAGAAAGAAGTAACGGCGGGCGGGGTGAGATGTGATGGGGAGAAAAGTGACGGGACAAATCGTGATGAAGTGAGGGCATAAACACGAGGGGGAAGGAAGAGGATAGAAGGGAGAAAAGAAAGGAGGAGAAGCGGAGAGAAAGAGGTGGGTCGGCGGGGACGGGACAAGGGGTGGGGTGACATGAGATGGGAAGATATGTGGCGAGACAAGATGAGACGTATTGAGGAGAGCAGAGGCGAGGAGAACAGAGAAGATACAGAAGTTAAGAAAGGGAACAAGACGTGCATTTCAAGCGAACGAACAGGAGAGAGAGGGGGAGAGGGAGGGAGAGAAAGAGAGAGAGGAAGCAAAGGCGTCGAGAATGAAGGCAGGCGAAGTGAGGCCGAGCGCGCCAAGGCGGAGAGAAGCGGGCCGGGGTGGCGTGAGGCGGGTGGGCGTGGGCGAGCGTGGGCGGCAGCGGGTCGGGGTTGAGGCCGGCGGCGCGTCGATAATCCCAGGGGAACGCGCCTCGCCTCGCCGCGCCCCGGAATCTGACCCCGCGATCTCATCTCCGAGGCTTCTCCTTCCTCTTGCGCGTCCCAGAGGACTTGCGGGTCGCAGGATGCAGCGCTCGCCGCGCGCGCGTGGATTCGTTCGCAACGCACCCACGCGGCAGGGGGCGCTTTCACATCCGGATACACGTAGGTGCGAAAACAGAAAGATTTATAGTCGTTGGGATTTTTTTTCTTCCGAAACTTGATATACTACAGGCGTGCTATCGGTATCAATGAATGAATGTCGTTCACTTTTCACTTTATTTTCGCCGCTGAAGATACATCCTCAACACAACACTTAGTTACCGGTAGCATGTGCCAACATACTACACTCGAAAAATACTCGTGTTTCAGAGATTCTCATAAATGATATGGAAATGGAAACATCGTTTCATTTCGCAAGCAAAAATTATTACCTAAAAAATACATTTAAAATATTTATTGCTTCGATATGTTTTGTAGACCCCACTAAATAAGGATCCCCCCACAATTTGCATATTCAATTTGATTTATTGTATTATGCTCTTAATTTTCTGAATATTACAAGAAATAACAGCGAAACCGTAAATGCCTTTCCATGGAAAAGTACTTTTGGGCTGATACGCGCCCTAATGTTTTCAATTTTTGAATCGGCGTCTGGTCTCCGCTGAACACCATATAGTTAAATTTTAAAAAATCGTTCATGACACATTCAGTATGAAGAGCCAAAGTCTACAGCGCTTATGTCAATCGACATAAATAACATCACAGCAAAGTATAATAAAAATTTCGACAAAAATGAATGTAAGCAACAGAACAATGATAGTAATATTTGCATTAAATTTACGGGATAATGAATACATAGTAGTCCAATTTCATTGTAGACTAGCTAGATACTGAGGCACAAAAGAGCAGTAATATTCGCAACTTCATGTTTTCCTCCGTTTCTCTCACTCGACTCTGGCGATTCATTCTGGAGTTCTGAGAATTTGAAGAATTCCTCAGCAGAGCCAGAAATAACAGCCTCCAACGATCCTTCTTGAGAAAGATCAATAAAGCTCCGAAATTTCTACGGAAATATTCCCACCCACTGAGTACACTGTTTCAAAACACAGTCACAAGGTGAAAATATTTACACCTTACGCTGGCTGCGGCTCTACAACCCTAACTTAGTGTGGATGCCGTTGCAGCCGTCTTTTCGAGGATGAACGTATTGGAATGGGGAACAGCTCTTCATCCAGCTCTGACACGAGTGAAACATTGGGGAAGGAAGAATCGCGCGTATTACGTTGTTTAAGATACTGTTTGCTGCATTAGGCCGGAAAGGATCCGAGGAAATCACCTAAACGACTAATCAGAAGAGCCGCTCAACTTTATAATGTAACTATCGAAAATGTGCAACCATCAGGAGTCGAACCTAGAACATACCGGATCTATGAATATTCACCGTCGGACTCGTAAGTACATTCGCCAAAGCACCCAACCGTATTTTGTGTTCCGGCGTTAATTCTCGCCGTTCCTGAGAAGAAACGCTGCGGGGCGGAAAACTGAACAGACGAAAGCGAATGATACTTTGGATCCTTCCCCCTTTGTGGCGCCGCTGCCGCCGCCTTCGCTTCCCCTCCCCTCGGGGACGTCGCACTTCTGTAAAGGCGGTTCGCGATGAATGCAATTAGATCGAAGTCAATCCAATCACGCCGCCCGCCCTCCCGCGCCCCTAACGGTCGCAGCGCACACTCCGCTGCCGTCCGAATGAGTACGCGAGCGTCCGTTGTCTCGTACACTTAGAGACAGAGAGAAAGAGAGGAAGGTGAAAGAAATATGATACAGGGAAGTGCAAATTGCTGCTTAGATTACGTTATCAGAAAAAACTAAAGATTGTTCATTCAGAATACAATAAAAGGATGATATACATTTTATATTTTTTGAACCTTCACATCATCTCTTTTCCTCTTTGAGCAATTTCTAGATATTGCGTCAATGCCTGGGCTGATTTCATCTAAAAAATATTTGTTACTTTACAATAAGGAATCTAAGGGAAGGAAATTAATAAACTTGTTCCTTTGTAGAACTTTTTAAGCGATCTACAATTCAGGTCCAGAAAAGAAATTTATTTCTCTGAAATTCATGTTGAAGCACTTCTAAATAATGGGACTTTCTATTTCCGAGCACTTAGCTTCTCGTACAAATACTAATCTGACTGTCAACATTTTCCGCCTCTGAAATCAGTTAATTTCTTCTTATGAATATTTATAACATGCCAATAAATTATTTTAAAGAATGCTTCTTTTTCCAAATTATAATTATAAGTGCATGTGGAATTTAAATAAGAACCGTGGTCCAATTTCACAATATACAATAATTACTCTCAAAAAACAAAGTACATGAGAAGTCTCTTACCGACTCCTGCTTCATGCAAAGAGAAACACACATGGCATGAAAAAAAAATTCTCCATATCCCAGAATATTAAGCACTATAATCTCCACACCCAGCCACATAAAAAAAAGCAAAATAAAAACAGGATCACACTCGATTTTTCCGGCTACTACTGCTCACGCCCCGACCCAAATGCAAAGCTCCACCTCGACGACGCGAAAAAGAAGACCTAAAACGAAACAACGCCGTGGCCTAAAATCGCAGCGCTCTTTTCAAAAGCGACGAGCCGCACTCGACTGGAAAAGGCCCATTGAATGGTCTGTTTGATGCATGTTCTCTTCTTCCTACTATGACACACCCTGACATGCCACCTCTGTCATCTTCCTGAAGCTGCACTTTGAGGTCCTGCCCAGAACTGGTCTCATTTGGTACCCAGCCAAACCTAAGGCTCGGGTGAGGGATGGGGTGGGGATGGGATGGGGATGGGGTGGGGATGGGGTGGGGGAGGGGGTGGATGAGCGTAGCCATCACCGCTATTCCTCTCTCGGTTCGCCGCCAACGACACGCCGACTCACGCCGCTCGCAGCCGCTAGCGGCCTTCCCAGCTTTTCAGTTTCCACCCTCGTCACCACCTCAAAACTCCGCATCCTCCACCTCCGACACTGCACCACAGCCACCGCTGCCACTGCTCCTCCACTCGCGCACTATTCTTTCGCGTCATTACGCCTCGTTTCCGGTACTCCTCGTTTTAACGAAAAGGCTCAATCGCTTCCAAGCCGCTCGCGTATTCTCGCGCGTTGAAAAGACGCGGGATCGCCGCACAGACGAGGAGAAGCAGGCCGAGAAAGAGAAAATAGGATGGGAGGGGGGGGGCGAGAGCATCGCTCTCGCTCGAGCAGAAGGATAATGAGAACGGAGAACAACGGCGCAGAAGGAGAAAGAAAATTGTGACGTGCGGGTTTAAGACAGTGAAGAATGCAGCGTCAGGTGTGGAGGGATAGGAGTAAATGTGTCAAACGCATGCAGGGGAAATAGAGACATGCGAAAGAGGCATGATAAATCAAGAACAAAGAAAGTGCATGGGGAGGGGGAGGATAGCACACAAGCAGAATGAGAGGGCTGGGAGGGTGGGTGGGGGGGGGGACGAAAGGTCTCGACCTCCGCGGCCCATTGTTCAGCCGCAGTAATTACGCGAGGGTGGGTGGCGTTCTTCGGGGTCTCGGCGGGGCGGCGGGCGAGGCAGGGCAGAGCAGTGCAGTGATAGCCGGGGCATAGGCGGACGCGCTGCAGCCGCGGGGCCGCCACCAGCAAAAGGAATGGCGACGACGCCAGCACAGCAATGGAGGCAGAAAGGGGGTTGATCGAGATGACAGGAGAGAGAGAGAGGGGGGGGAGGAGCTGGGAGAGCGGAAGGAAGGGACATGAAATACTGATAAAGAAGAGGAAAAGAAAAGGAGGGGAAAGGTGATTTATAAAGGGAAAGAGGAAAAGTAACACGGCTGGTGGGAAGGATGGAGGCAAGATGTGGGAGTGATAGAGGAATGTATCGAGGGTGTGAGAGTCGCAGACGAAGAGAAAATATGAAGAATATTGGTGGCACTAAGGGTTTAGTTTCAGTGCAGGAAGAAGGCACACACACTGTCGGCGATGAGAGCGACGTTGACACCTAGACGATGAAGGGGATGATGGATAGGGCTGAGGGTTGAGTGTGAAAGGCGCAGGATAGAATGGCGAAGCTAGCGGAGAGAGGAGGCGGACCGTTCGAGGGAGGTTATATTTAGGGGCGGCTGAGAAAAAAGGCAAACATCTTAGAAACGAATCTTGTTATAACGCTACATTAACGCTGGCAAAGACCCCCCCTTCTCCAATTCACGTGTTACGTAAATTAGGAACGGCGTTTTGGTCCCTAAATCACTCCGAGATCCCGATCAAGTGCTACCTTTCATCACCGAAAGCTTTCGACTATAGTGTACACCTCACCGCCACTGCCTCCTCTCTCCCTGTCTCTCTTTGTAACCACTAAGTTCGCATGCTTGCTTTCGCAAGCCACCACAACTTCTCATAAAATTTGAGACAGCAAAAACCAAACACAATTCATTTCATTACGACATTCCTATATCAATAGATATATTTTTTTTAATAATACTTAAAACATGACACAAATACTGCAAATCACTTTTAAACCTGAAGCCGTATAATGAAACCAATTTGGATCCATTTATCAGTCTAATGCCCTTCCATCAATAAAGAAAACTATTTATCTGAACACGTGGCGAAAATCCTACACTTTGTAATCGTGAAGTAACTTAATTGTCAGGGTCAATTTCAAGAAGGCAAACGTCGAAATGTACAGGCGCAAATGTACGGGGACGATAGAATGCACGGCGTGATGATGGGGAAGGGACGTTGGTGGAAGGGAGGAGAGGAGGGAGGGAGAATAAGAGAGGGGGAGGGAGAGTGAGAAGAGGGAAGGGAGGGAATGACAATGCGTGCCACGGATGGTGTGAGAGGTTGTTGTTGTTGTTATGATTATTATTATCATCATCTCTTGGAGGAAGCCTGCTCCGGCTTCGCCGCCGGAGGGCCAGTGTGTAAGGGTGAGCGGTGGAGGTGGAGGTGGAGGTGAAGCCGCAGGGATCGATGGCGCGGCCTGGCGCCTAAGACGCGCTCTCGCACGCGCCATTAAACGAGCAGCCTCGAGGCGGGGGCGCGGGATAATCTTCCTCGGTTGATTACGGCGCCTATATTATTTAGCCTGAGCAAGCTGCCTCAGTGAACTTGAAACTAAACCTGCTGTTCCCTTAAATGTAATATCTGACAGCGAGGCAACAGCCTGATTTAATATCAAAAGATTATTTACGACTGCTAAAAAATGTATTAACGCGGAGGGTGAAATGAAAATGAGGAAAACCTACCATTTTCATGATCTTTCCCTAGACGTATCATCTCGACATCATCATGGTGTCACGACCAAAGTTTAAAAATTTAATTCACACTAGACGTTGTTTGATAATAAATAGCAAAAAGAAGTCTTACAAATACTATTACCACTTCTGTACTTCACATGAAAAATTGCTTCAAGGACATAAATTAATATTTTTCGTCAACATAAAATTTATCCATTTTCTTCTTGAATGGCGAATGCCACACCTATATTTATTAATTTGGGGCAGAATTTAAGATTTGTTCAACAATACTTGGTCGACAAAACGAACGTGAACACACACGAACAAGTCTACAAAACGACAGGGCGCACAGGTCATTCGAAATTAAAGAAGTTCTGAGTAATATAATTCAGAAAATGAAAAAAACAATGCCAATTGCTTTTGCCCAAAATAAAACAAAAAGAAGAAAAATCACGCAAAATGTGTAATCATATGTGTACGAAAAAAGTATTCAAATTCGAAGTCATTTCATTCAAAAAACTTTCGAGTATTCAAGTGTTCGAGAGAAAGACGTTCGACAAAAAATAGTTGGCATTTCTACTATATTACGTCACGACGAGAAACAACGAAACGTTTTAGATCGCATTTCGAACCTTTTACAGTTCACGCACGCGCATCTGCGGGAGCGAACTTTTTTGCTGGTGGGCTTAGCTGCAACCACAGATACCGAAGTTGGCGAATATGAGATTTTCGACATCGCGACTAACTTCGTGGCACGCCGACGGGGAAGGACGGGAATTCAAAGAAAAGTTTACCCTCCGTGACAGAACTGCGGAGGAACTTCGTTTCTCGTCTCGCGACGTCCCCTCGAGCGGTCGGCGCCGCGCCTCGCACATGCGCCCTCCCATTTCCATGCTTCAGCCTCCCTGCCACACCCCTCCCTCCCTCCCTCTCTTTTCCTTGCCTCTCGACATGCCCTTCTTTCTCCATTCCTTCTTCTTCACACTTCTTCCAATTCCATCATCCCTCTTCCACCGCATCCAGTCGTCTGCGTCTCACCCCATCCATCCCTTCTTCCATTTAACGATACCCTTGCTCTCTCATCTTCCCCTCTTTCTCCATCATCATCACCTAACCTATCTTCTCTTCCTCCAAACTCATCCCTCCCTCCCCTATTCCTCTGACCCCATCCAGCCGCTCTTCATCTCGCCCCATCCATCCCTTGTTCAACTCATCGATCCCCTCTTTCTCCCTCACCATTTCCTCTTCCTCCAGCCCCATCCCTTCTTCCACCCATCAGTTTCCTCTTCCTCCCTCACCATCACCTATACCTCCTTCCCCATCTCCTCTTCCCCCTCAACGCATTCTTCTTTCCCTCCTTCCTCTCCACTTGCCCTTGTTCCTTTACATTTCCTCCCTCGAAATGTCGCCTTCAAAACTGATTGTTATGCAGAAAACAGGAGCAAAGTGGAACTCGTTTTGTACAACTGGAAAATATGCGCCCAAGATCTGTAGGAGTAACTAGGAATGCACCACACAAGTCTAGGTGATGTACGAATAAAATGGGTTATGCAACGACAATAGCATAATTTGCAAAGATGTTGGAAACGTGAATCGTATTCTAGGAAGGAACGTAGTCTTTACAAAACAGTACCTACAGAAAATAAAAATATTCCAAAACTAGTCGAGAAAACTCTTATTTAATGCTACCTCTCACAAAGAAACTCTGCGTACGACTGAACAATTTCATTAATGCTTCACAAGATTATTTGCATTAGAAGCAAGAAATCCGGTAACTATTTCTTTGCTCATTTGCATTAAGAGGGGAGATCACATTATCATTCGGCAGTTGCGAGGGCGACGTATATATTCTGCAGACACAGGGAGCACGCTGGATGCCAGTAGTAGCAGGGTCAAGGCGAACGCGCAAAAATGATGTGGTACATACGCGACGGCGCCCGAAAATTTACAGAGCGTGAGGGGTGGAAGGCGATCGACCATATGTGAACGCAGGGACAAGGAAGAATACTGACTTGCGGAGAGACCACGACTCGAGTAGCGAATAGCATGGGGTGAACACAGTATCGTGCGGTTGATTATCGGAAAGGGAGATATAGGAAATTTGTTCATTTCAATGTGTCGCGATATTTCAAATAGAGTTTCGTTTCACTTTGAAAGCAGTGATTGCCATTCACTGTTCTGTAACAAATAACACGCGACGTACCTCGTCTGCATGGACACGAAATTAGCTTACGAAATCATTCAAACAGAAGCATCAACATCATTGTGAGGACATATTGTGAGGATTAAACACGAGATTCACGTTGCCATTCGTAATTTAGGATGCAAACATCAAAACAAAAGAACTGACAAAATAAAACAAATGACATTATTGTAAGGGAAAAAAAACAGTTTGATAGCAAGTAGTAAATACATAACGGTAATTTCGGAATAATAATTCTTCTTTTCATCAACTTACTTCATTATATCTTCTCTTTTCGTCTGAGTGAACTGAGATATTGTCTTTCCTTCTTCAATGACAAGATGAATCGAAAGCTTGGAACTTGAATTTGACGATAGTGAGCATGTTAATCACTGTGAACGATACAAACAAATAACCCAAGATAGTAGCAAACTTTTAAGTTCACGCCTCGTTTACGATAATGTTTTCATGCGAAGGTGGCCTAATAATGTTAATGTCAAATGTCACTTTTCCGGAAGGGTTCCTCACTAAAACATTTACAGTCCTGAAGAATACCCCTGATAGCGAGGGTGGTAAACGCGGCCGCCGCGAAAGTGAGGAGGGCCAGGGCCAGGCAGCGGGTGCATGGGCGGGCGCGGGGCGGGCAGGAGGCGGGGGCGGAGGCGGGAGCCGGCGAGGGGGTGGGCGCGGGGGCGGGCGCGGGGGCGGGCGCGGGGGCGGGCGCGGGGGCGGGCGCGGGGCGGGCGCGGGGGCTGGCGCGGGGGCGGGCGCGGGGGCGGGCGCGGGGGCGGGCGCGCGGGCGGGCGCGGGGGCTGGCGCGGGGATGCGGGGGCGGGCGCGGGGGGCGGGCGCGGGGGCGGGCGCAGGGGCGGCGGGCGCGGGGGCGGGCAGGGGGCGATGGCGGGTGCGGGTGCGAGCGCGGGGCGGGAGGCGGGGCGGGAGGCGGGGCGGGAGGCGGGCCGGAAGGCGGGAGCCGGCGCGGGGCGGGCGCGGGAGCGAGCGCGGGTGCGGGCGCGGGCGCGGGCACCGACCGCGGAGGGAACAAGAGCATCTGGTCGGTTGGCGCACAGGCGCCGCCCCTTATCGCGCCCTCCACGCGCGCGCTGCCTCAGCCACTTTCCGTCCGCCGGCACAGCGCGCACCGCGCATCACAGTGGGCCACAATACTAAAAAAAATCGCGCCACATCCTAACGCTTCCGATATTTATAATATCAGTGCTTTAACAACCTTCATCAATAAGGCAATTTGAGAACGACAATGTAAACGTTCTTCACTGACAATCCTTAAATTGCTTTACGGTTCCATTGGTTGCTAGGGGATGAAGAACCTTGCAGGTTTATTCGAACAGAAAAATATGGTTACAATATTAGTCACAATCACTTATAATGATGGAAACTAGGAAACATTGAACAATGCAGAAAATAAAACGCGAAGTCTATTCTACAATTTTAGGTATAATCAGTATGGTTTAAAAATGTTTTAAATTATACTTTTGCGTGCTTTTCGATCCATTCTGGAAAATTTTGCGTCCCCTACCATTCCCTTCCCTGCCGTTCCACATCTTGTCCCATATCCTCCCCTACCCTACCCTGCACTTCCCTACTTTGCCCCGCCAAGTCCAGTCCGGCTCAGACAAATCCTGCCTTACTTTGCTTCGCCCTGCCCTGTACTGCTTTGCCCAGCGCAGTCCTATTTTGCACTGCCTTGCTTTGCTCTGCCCCGCCCCTCCCCACCTGCGGCCCCTCCTTCCCAGCTGGGCGCGAGTGCTCTCCCGCGCAGCGACGCCCGCGGCCTAATGGGGATTTGAGGGCCCGCGGGCGGCGCGCGCCGGAACTGCTTCTCCACCGCCCACGCCCCGCCTCTGACCCCGTGCGCCACGCGAGCAAAACCTCCCCGAGCGCCCATGCACCCGCCTCATACCACAGAAGCTGTCCAGGTAATTCCGGCTCTTCGGCCTCCAGAGGTTTCTTTGCATTCGGGATCTGCCGCTCTCGTCATTACGGTTATTCGAGTTCCGAAATGTGTCGCAAAAACGGATGAACCTTTTATATCCAGGACTAGGCGCTAATGATTTATTTAGGTACTCGCGTAGATACTTTTACATGCCGGTTCATAGCACAAGAGTCCCAATAAGTTCTTTAGGGCTGTATTTTCTCAAACAAAAGTAGCGTTATGGTAACGATAGTATAGCGCTCGACTGTTGAATTTTAACAATTACTACACGGCGCATTATGAAACAGAATCATACTACCACATTGTCTCAAAGTGTTATTTCATACTATATTGTACAAAGTGTTATTTCATATAATTTTCTAATTCCTATTTCTGAATAATCACTAAGATCAAACGTATACCTCCGAAACAAGGAATACCCTCAGACTGTTATCTGTGGTATGTTATACGTTCTATTCAGGACAATATCAAATACTTGAAATAATTATGAACATAAATCAGAAGATTTACTCTTGTCTCGCTAAGTAATGTGGTTATCACGCAATTCTTAACACACATACTTGTAAAAGAGTCTGAGAACATGTATTTAAAACAATTCTCTACATTTTAAATGGCACATTACTATTCCCGAGCACATCATTATTATGTTCTTTGGAACATTATTCACACTTTCTAGGATAGCTCTGATATACATTCTAGGAGATCAAAATTTCACAATATTATATGTACAAAATAAATTGTCAGGGTTGGTGAGCTCTTGAAACGAATGACAAGCAATCCACGGCTCTACATAAAATTAGTAGAATGCAGAAATTGAAAAGGGAAATATATCTTTTTACAGTAAACGTACACCCATATACTATCAGTTCTCTTACCACTTCAGTAAGTAGACAACGGAACACATTTCATATGTGACTCGGAACAAAATGAAAAAAAATAATGCATTACTTTTGTGAATGATGTTAAGGATTCTACTGATCAGACAAGTCTTTCATTGCTGAAGCTTACCAGTGAGAGAATTAACTTCAGTTTTTCGTTCACTGCTGATATTTTCGAAATCGAATACCAGGTAATATTTCATAAAAAATTCTTCGATATATATCCGTTAAAATTTGATCCATGCTACTCACAAGTCGAAAGAGACAAAGAAAACAATGACTCTCCATCGCCTTTGAGGTAGGGAAGGAGAAACGATAAATTAGACTGGATACAACGACAAAAGGAATTCATGGGAAGTTGGCATTGACTCACATGAAACAGTATTAGTATTTTTGCACAAGGGCTCTTCAATATTTCGAAAACCCTGAATGTCTGTGTATATTTCAAATTTTAAAAAAGTTCATTAACAAACATTTTTTTATTTCCCTTCCATAATAAACAATAAACATTCAATAAACAATTTAAGCATGACATTCTTTATTAAACATATATTACAATATATATTTTCAAATTGAATTAGTGGAAATGGGTTATTATAAATGTCAATCTGCATGCAAAAGCTAATAATCAGCATTCACTTAGTTAAACATTGGTTCACATCAAAGAGTCAATTCAAGCGTAAAATCATATAATCGAGAACCATAACGTACAAATTGAAAGACTAATTACACATATGGAATAATCTGTAATCTCAAACATCCATTAATCAATACTCACCCCCCTCCAATATTCAGACGAATGAGCGATAAACTTTACAACTGGTACAATAAAAAAACTCGGAATTTGTGAAACATTCAAGTTTAGTATTTGATTTTCTGCGAGTCGTCTTGCAAAGGTGTATGAATGAAAGGTGAATCTAGAATAATCAACATGTAAAAATGTCTCCCATCTCTGAAAATACAACCTATCGCAACATTTCTTAAGACTTAAGTACACATAAGAAGTACATACAAATGATATAATGCCACAAAAATGTACTAGAGGCGAACAAGAACGCACAGTTTAATTTTCGACAAATATTAAAGTGACATTTGATACTCTAAGGGTAAAAACAAAATATTTTAACAGATAAATATATAACGGTAAAATAAGAGAAAACGTAAGTTTTTGCAATGTTTTTGTATACAGTTAGCCAAAAACGGTCAGTTTGCCTTCATTAACAAAGAAGACAAACAAAACAAATTGTAATACTGAAGAATGAGGCTGTTGTCGGTCAACTGCACCAACATGATACTTAGCTACCACTGGGAATATATTTTAGGGCAACCATGGTTGTGCTCTAATTACGAACATTAAGCAAAGGTAAAATTATAAGCGAGTACAAAATAAATAGAAAAGAAAGAAAATAATCGATGAAAATGTAGCTATTAAATACAATGGTAATTTGCAAACAGATTGCTTTGAAATCAAGCACATAGCAGAAATGACGAAATTTCTTTACTGCCTTATCGGACCACTCTTCGATGATGATAATAATAATAATAATAATAATAATAATAATAATAATAATAATAATAATAACAAACGGTAATATAATAAGTGAGTTTTTACTGGCTGACGAAACAATCAGAGAACCAAAATTTCATGCTATTTTCAGATGGTTTGTAGTTACTACAAGTTGTCAGGTATTTATTCAGCCACGCATTTCGTACTTTATTAGTTCACCATTCACTATATTCAAATTACCACGAAGCCCGTACCCCAACCAAATTACCAAAGCATTTTTTCACTCTTTCCCAACTAGAAATCGTTAGTAAAACATTAGAAAATGACGATGTGTATGCAACTTCTTAGAACACAGAAAAAGAAATTGATTGCTTTTAACAATAAAAAATGGCCTACAAACAGTAACGCCGTCATATTTAAAATAACGTAGATTTCCAGAAGAGCGTTGTAAAGTTAAGATTCATTGGTTTATTCCATTAAGAAAAAGTTTCAATACATGATTCTAGTATATTTTAATATTCCTTATTCATATTCAACACTCATGAGATAACAGAATAGTTAATTACAAAATTACGAACAACTATCTATTTCAGCCACATTTTAGGCAATACGAAAAAATGATTGGACAATGAACGTTTCTACCTAGTGCTCTAATTATCAACTCCCTAACTATGCTCTAGCCCGAGTCATTATAATCACGATAGCTCACATTTAAAAGTTGCAATGTATATATTATGATTATTTGTTTGCACTTTGGCAGACTTTCTCAACTGCTTGAATACACTTAAATCTAAAAAAGGAATCTTTTGCAAATCTCTCCTTTCTCATAAAGATGACCACGAGCAATATGAAGAGTATTAACCAATTGTACCAATTAAGAAACAATCACTTGGGACGTTTTAAATTTCGCTAAAGGAACTGACGATGTTTGTGATTACAGATTAGGTAGTGGTAACGTTTACACTAACAAAGAATCATCTAACTTATAACTGATATAATAAAGGTAATACTACAGAAAATGATTGCCAAGCGATTGAATTTCTGAGTGCACTAAAGATGAGAGTCGCATGGGGGCGCATACTGCGGTTAATCAAGCACTATATCTACCTCACAACCATTAGTAATGTTAATGTTCATTTCCGCCAAGGTTAGCTCCCTGCAGCAGCGCAGCCGCCGCCGGGGCGGCGAGCGCGGGTGGGTGCGCGCTATCACCTGCGCGGCCGGCGCGCTCCTCGTCTTCGCGCCGCTCGGCGCCGCTGTCGTCGTCTTCGTCATCGTCGTCGTCGTCGCTCGTGGACGCCGAGTCCGCGGACGACGACTCGCCGCCCGACGACCGGTCGGGGGGGTTGGCGGCGTGCGCGGCGGGCCGGCCCGTCCCCTGCGCCGCGGCCGCCGCAGCCGCCACTGCAGCAGCCCAGCAGCGCCCGCTCCGTCACGTGCCGCGCTCGCGACACCTCTCATACCCCACGCACCCATGCGCAGCCCCACACCCATAGCTGGGTCCATGCCTTCACAGTATCCAAAGACCCACGTCTTCCCCGCTCCCGCTCTCTTCCCACCCCTTAAACACAACCGAAGACCCACGTCTTCCCCATCCCCGGTCCTGGCCCATTTAGTGAGGCCCAAGCCCTCACTAAATCGAAAGACCCCTAGTCTTCCGCACTTCCGCTCCTGGGCACACACCTTCACTAAATATCAGTATCCCCGCCTTCCCTATACCCGCCCCCGGGCCCACGCCTTCATTAAATCGAAAGATCCATGTCTTCCCCACTCACACTCCCCGGCCCACACCTTCACCAAATCCAAAGATCCATGTCTTTCTCACTCTCGCGCTCATGCCTTCGTCACATCCAAAGACCCCACATATTTGCCACTCTCGCTGCCGTGCCCACAACTTTACCACAACCAAACACCCACCTCTTCCCTACTCACGCACCCGCGCTCCCAACCACGCCTTCATCACACCCAAAGTCCCGCGTTGTTTCCACTCCCGCGCCCACATCCGCGTCCATGCCGCGCCCTCTGCCACGTGCCAGGCCATCGAACCGAACCGAATGCGCTTACGCTGCACTGTTCTGTTTCGGCTTGTTTAGCGGACGCTCTTCCGCTTCGGCTCGTTTAGCGAATAACGTTCCGCTCTCGCTCCACGTCTACATTACGCACAAACCTTTTCTTATTCAGATGTCATTAGGTGTGTGAAAATCATTGCGTTTGGTCGTTTACAAACACATAATTTTAATATTTTTAAAAAGCTGGATAATTTCTTAATGATTCAAACTAATGAAAAATAAAGTTTAAATTATACTCTGTTTTCTCATAAAGATCTTCAATCTCCAGGTAAAATATATTGTCAAAGTATGACAGTAACGAAAAGAATTTGTCTATAAGACGAATGTTCTTGCTAATGCTACCTTAAATTGAATTTCCAAATAGACGAGAGTATGTATATACACATGCGTGCATGTATGTATAAATGTGAGTGCATTTATGAACGTGTGTACATTTGTTTAAATATGAAGGTATGTATGTATATAAATGTATATACGTAGTATGTATGTATGTATGTGTTTGTGTGTGTAAGCGAAACGTCAAAGTGTTTAAGGAAACATCGATTTCATGCGACTTCAATTTCGATTTCGATTCAAGGAATTCCGTGAATCTAGCAAATTTTCAGTTACATACGTAGCAATCATTCAGTTCGATGCTCTGGCAATTCTTAACCCTTCCCTCCCAAAGGAATTCTCTGTGGATCCACACGGACCACGGGTTCGAGAACCTGTGCCAGGTAGATGAGCTGCCAACTTGAGCGCATAGACTTCAGCAGGAGAAATAATTTTCCCATGTGGTTTTTCCACAATTTAAGCTTTGAGCAGAAAAATAAACACAAGTAGGCAACGCTTTAATTCATATATATTTAGAAAGATAGGGACAATCAAAAAAGTCCATCAGAGAAGATGAATAATGAACAGGCAATTCGATCACAAGTGTCGAAAATCATTACTTCAACTCAAATATATTCCCGCAGGCTTATTCCAGTATTACATTACCATCGTCATTATTCGTTCACGGATTTTCGCTAAACTTAGATATTTTTTGTTATCCATTATTTAAAAGTGATTCGATAGTTCATTTTTTACTAATTAGATAACTCAAATTCGAAAAGTATATTGATTTACTGGTGAAATGACAAGCTAACCATTCATTATTTTAGATTAAATTGACGACTCGACCAGAAAAAAATCGGAAACTCTTAAACAGCTTAAGTGATGTTTCTCTTCCCGTACATCTCCTTTAAACTATACTATTTTTATTAACAATATGAACAAAACCTTAGTATTTCGGAAACTTTCGATTTTCATTCTTGCTATTTTAAATACGAAATAGAAGAACTACAGCCAACCCCTGTTTTGTAATCAGCATTTGAATAGTTAGTTCCTGGGAATCAATTAAAATATTGATAGAATTGACTATTTATCGTGGTTTTACAACTCGTGGTGGAACAAATAGTCTCTCTGATACCCTAGGCCCGTGAAAATGACTAACATCCCAAAGCAACATAAAGCTCTAGCACAAAGTGTAGAAACAATATCAGACTAGAAGCTGGTGGCCTTATGGAAGATAATGCAACTTCCGAACACTTCGGTCAAAATTATGTAACGAAAAAAACCGGTCATTTCGACCAATAAAATTAATATTAAAAAAAAATCAAATGGAGGATAACAGTCACCAATGCTAGTAGTCTTCAATTCGATCTTGCCGGCACATTGCGTCTTGAAAACACCATTCCAATACACGAAAAACAAAAATACGTTAATGTCGGATTTTTAAGAAACATTTCCCACACCAAAAGCAGCATATCGGCACGCTGAAACAGGAGAAAAAAGGGCCGATGACTCCGGTACGTAAATTCCCGTTTCCCTTTTCATGGCACAGTTTCGTGCGCGAATTACCGGATCTCCGAAACCGTTCAATCGTCAAAAGAAAGCCAGCAAATCTAAGCGAGAAACATCAAATCGCAGCAAATTGCTAGCTGGAGACTCCAAACAAAAGGTCAGTGTTCCCAACAGCGACGGCGTGTTCGGAAGACGCAATGGCCCGGCCGCCGTGCGCGGCAGCCAAGAGCAACACAAGCAAGCGGGCGCAGCGCTGTGTGAGCAAAGCGGGTGGGTCGGTCGGTCGGTCGAAATCGCGGACGTTTCGTTCGCGGAGACAGGCAGTTAGTTCCCTCCCGCCTCGACGCCGAGTTACGTGAACAGACACAAAACAAACATAGCCGACTTCTTCAGGTTTATCTATTAAACTGGAAGGAAGCTGAATCTACAAACATACGGTGCGCGAGTCGTATTTTCTTCGCGACATTTCAGGATGTTCCTTACATAAAAACGGCTTGCAAATGCATGTTAAACGTGGTTTGTTTATTCATTCACTAACCTCGATGTCTGAAGAGATGTTATGAAATAAAACAGCAGACTAAAATTCTCCGACATTGTTCATTACTCATGTTACGTGATCCATTATCAATGTATGAAGCGCTGACATGCCAAGTGTAGCTTTTCCTCAAGATACAAATTAATCATTGAAGTGAGTGATTTCATTCGGGTGCAAGAATAGACGTCGATATATCAATGGTATGTACTCATCTTAATCCTAATAAAGAAGGAGTGAAACGAATACCTACACAGCACTTAAACTGCAGCTACAAATATGTTACACATATGTGACAGCATAGCAAGTCTCATCCTAGTTGTCAACAAAACTGATAGAACAGATTACTCCACACATTTGTACATATGATTACAAACGTATATTTCTTCACTTTTTAATCGATCAATATTTCATTTCCATAAAAAATTACAAGAACCGGAAAAATCTGTATTTTTTGCAGGCGAGCTTCAATCCGATACATGTATTCCATCCACAACACCGATACACGACAACCGCGCGATGGCAGTATTCCATCATTCCACGTCGGTGCTCAGGCGAGCACAAAACTTAATCACGAGCATTTCCATTCTGCGAAAGAAGCAGACACGTCTGCGAGGGCCGTCGACTCGTGCCCATGGTAGATACGGTAGACAGACAGACGGTGCTCGCGCGAGCTTCGTCGCCGTCGCAACAGCAGCCGACAAGATGGACGGCCGCCAATAAAAATACGAACGACTTCCGGTCGTAAGGCCGCCGCCGCCGCGGTGGTTTTTCCCGTCCCGCCACGGCGCGACGCGAGGCGAGGCGACAGGACGCGGTGCGCGGGAGGAACGACCCAACGCATCGGGTGATTCCTCACAGCGCCTCTCCATCAGGCGCTCGTTGATAAATCAGGGCCCTAACTGTGCAGTGCGCAGTCCCGCCGAAAAGACACGGTTCTCGCCATGAAGGGCAGCATAATGTCTCGTGATGTTTGTGTGTCACGTACTGTTCTGAAATACAGAGTACGACACCGTGAAATACGTATTCAAAATTAAAGTGTCTTGGTTTGTTTGTAGATGTTTGAACGTGTATGAGTCTGACGTTCATGACAAGCAATCTCAAAGGGAAAAAAAAAAGAAATTCACAAAAATTGTCACTCTGCACGCGATGCGTTGGGATACACTCAACACGCAAAGGGAAGGGGAGATGAGGATTCATAGACACATAGGTGAGAGACGGAAACAGAATACGACGCATTCATTTTAGCTTTTTTACTAGATAGTAGCTGTGTCTGCCCAAACATTAGTTGAAAACGTCCAGTCACGCATCTGCAAGACCTTGATTAAATTTAAAATAAAAATTAATTGGTATCTAACGAAGGACTAATACACTGCTGTGAAAATTACTAATTTTCTCTTTTTATTCTTTTCTTTCTTCAATGTGCCTCCCAAATATAAGGCCGAACTGTGACGCTGGTATTTTTATTCAAGAAATTATGTTTGCAGATAAACTTTGATCTGCTGTTTCCAAATTTATATGGACTTAATATTGAGTCTGTCAGTTATGTACATAAATCAAGAACAAGGTCACTCATAGATAAATATTGGCACAATTTCTATATTTTACTTAATGATTTCCATTTCCACGCATCTGGGATGAAGTCTAAAATAGTATATAAATAAACAACAGTGCCCTCGCATTCGGTAATGCAGAGAATCTTTGATTGAATCCAGATGGTAAAAACAATCTGGATTGAAATAACCTTGGCTCTGCGCCTTGAAAACCGAAAGGGAACAATGAACATCGATGTTAGCAAATGTTGGCAAGAAATCTATTACAAACTCCTACACTGAAGGTTCTACTTTAGCAAATAAATATGTTTAAAACTATATTTAAACGATGCAATACTTACACAAATTAAATGTACTAAATTCCCACGAAATGGATGTATACAATGGGAAGATAATTTTCACGAATTTTCTCATTCTTAATACGTACTCGTAAATAAAATAGTGTATATATACTTTTAAAGGTAGTTTTGTCGTCGATAAAATAAAAAAGAATGACATACATCTGAATCTCACATCATAATTCCGAAACTGGCTGAGATCTACGTTCAAATCTGTGGGTGGAGAATGCCATTTTGTTCACAGCTCAATCAAAATATTTCAGATTATTCTAGGATGATACCAGGCATACTACTCTTTGAACAGAAATATTTGAGAGGGAACTATTCTCACATGAAAATTTAAGTATATCGGGCAGGTGATCAGCTAGAACGCAGTTATCCGATCGGGAGTTCCAATTTTTGAAATTGAAGCTCCCGATTTGATAACCACAACCCAGCTGATCACCTGTTAAAAGCAATTAAATTTTAATCGGAGAACAGTCCCCTCGTGGATTCGAATACAGTGGAATATCGATAACTGAAATCTAAATGAATAAGAACAAGTTTGTGCTATCGAATATTTCCACACATTCATGTTCAAGTTGCCGCGAGGAATAATCTGGAGGTTCGAGTTTTAGAATGTCGAAGTTGACCAACAGAACTGTCGTACGCTCGTTAGATATTTCATTTAACTTCATTTTTACGAAAAATTACACATAAATAATTACATTTCGCATTATGAATGCAAAATAATTATTGAAATGATTAACATTATGTAGAAATGAAGTTCTCGTAACTCTATGTGAATATATACAAGTTGTAAATGTGTAGCGAACAACAGCCCAATGCAAAATATATTACGTAGCTATTATTTTCAAAGAGTTCTCAATTCATTAATGTTCAAGGGACCAATTGACAGGGTATGGTGAAGAGAGAGCGAGCACTGTACAGTATCTACGGAACTGTCAGAAAACGACAAAAATCCGGAGGTTCTTGTTTCATCACACACGTCATGTGGAGGCAAATTAATGCCGAAGTACATAGGGTGAACGAGAATGACAATTTTTGTATATACGAAGAAATTATTACGGTAATTATGGAGCTTCAAGTAGAACTTCAAAGAGGTCCATGCAAGCTCTGGATTCACGATAGTTTCATTGCGTTCCGTGGATCTCAAAGGCGTCCACGATGTCGTGTTTCACCGGCTTGGGTTTACGAGACGCGCGGTCCCACCTCATTGGCCGTTTTACTGCATCACTTCCTTCGTCCGGCACATTCATTCTTCTCTTTTATCCGGGAGGGCGCGGCGCTATCTTACGTGTGAAGCTTTAACAAGACTGCACACGAAACCGGTTCAAGTGCGTAGTCAGAATGCGAGAAACAACGTACCGCTATTCTGAAGAAAGTTGAAGTCCATCGTGACAATTTTACCCGCCTGGTTGTAGCCACAGACCTCCGCATTTCCCAAGACGAGTAAAATGGGAGCGGATAATATTCCCAAGTGTGTGGGACGTGTGGAAACCCATAATCGGAATCATTCGCAAACCTAAAACTAGGTACTCAGGCGCAAGCCTCGATTGACGAGGCTGCGTCACGTTCATTGTGAATCAACATTCACTGCTGTGTGCTTCTTTGCTCGAAAGAGAAACAAAGCTTCAGATTTGCAACCGACCCAAGCCAGGCTCGCGCGATGCTTGCTCGGGCATTCAGCCCTTGACGCGACCCTTACCACTGCGCGGCGCCTCGAAATCAGCACGGGGCCCGCGGGCGGGCGATCTATTAGCACCGTTCAATCGGCAAGCGTTGGGGTTAATTCGGTTGGAGGTGGGTGGGGCAAGCGGGACGGCCAAAGGTTGCGGGGAATGTCGCGCGTCGATGCGCCCCATCGGGCGGGCGACGCGCGGGGCGCCACGACGCCTGGCGTCGCGACGCCGGCCAACGGCCGCGCAAAGCGCCCCCACCCCCAAGCGCCCTCCACTGCCTCCCGCGACGCCCTGCTTCATTTTAGGACGGCCGTTCGAGGTGAACAATGAAAGTCTCAGACCAACAAGTTAAATTTAGATGCGATACGATTAAAAATGTAAAATGTTCTTCATACCGTTAGTCAGCTAAAATGGAATGAATCCCGGGTCTCTTGGTTCAAGCTCAGTTGCCCTTACCATTAAGTTATTTAATTTGTCTAATGCTCCAATTGCTTCATAACACTCTAGATTCAACCCTTTGTAACTTCCACAAATATGAGTGGATATTGAGTTAAACAGACGTTAGGTGATTTTACGATTAATTAATAATGTGTGAAACGTCTACAAATATTAAATATTTGTTAATCTGATTTGTTGATGTGATTGGACGTTTATAATTGGACATTTTGACTTTCATGTTTTGAAAACTATACAACACTAAAACATTTATAAAAAATGTGCAGTTCGCCACTATCATGCATCCAAACTACCTACATCCAAGTTATGAAAAATGGTGAGTTTTCCGTACGACATTCTACAGTCTTCTCGAAACGAAATTTCCAAGAGTTTTCTTCTAAATTCATTTTTAGGAGATGACATTTCACGACAACCTCAGTGAAGTATTAGTCTTACACCTTTCCGAGCAGCCTACACAGTCTTTTCGAATTTTACGTAGCTCTCAGCTATTCGGACGGCGCCATGTCGTAGTGATGGCCAAGGTTTCGAATAATTCTGACACGGTCTTCTTCACAGCAGTAATGTCAACCACAATTAAGCAGGAATTCGAACACCACAGTTCTGAAGAAGATTCGACAGAACGGCCGAAACGTTCGCCAAACTCTTTCCCGCCGCGTCGCACTGACGACCAAAATGTAAACACGATCAATTACGGGTTTCACAAAATGACTATTGAATATTATTAGCTTGTGATACATGTCTCTGGGAAAAAAACTCTACAATCTTAATACCAAAATATTTTTTAAAAATATTTTGAAAATCCAACTAGTTAACGGGTAAAGAGATCTCAGTAGACCTAAAAAACTACTTAAAATGGAACATACTTTAATGAAATACAGTTGCTCGTAATTTTTTGGCGTTTTCAAATACTAAATCATTTTACCATAAACTTTATACAATTTCACGAAGTTTGGACGAAGGTCTGACGACTTTACTCTTAAATATTCACAGCACTTCCTCAGTAGAAGAGCCGACAATGAGCGTCAGTGCCTGGAGGTGTGCGCGAACGCGATGCGGTCTCGCGGAGGGCGTGCCCGCGCAGATCCCCACGACGGCCACTGAGCGCCGGCGCCGCCAACATTCCCAGGCGCCGGGCAGCCTGACTCAGGGGAGGGCTATTTGGGGCGGCGACGCCGCGGCGCCGGCCGGCCGGCTTCGGCGCGCCCAACCCACGTGGGCACGGCCCCTCACAACTCTTGTGCCTTCACTCGCCTCTGTTATTCAAATTACACTCCATGATGGGAAATGAACCAGAAAGTTCTCTCGTTGCACCTAACTGCGTAGTGCATTTGAAATATTCAGTGGTTTATTCACAAAATCAGAAGAAAACAATGTTTCTGTGATATGTGAAATTATTAAAGTCGAAAACAATACAATGCATACAAGAACTGACAGTTCAGTGTATCAATTTCAGTATTCAGGCAAAGATCATTTTATTCGTAATAACAGAAAATGTTAATAGACACATAATGAAAAAGTTTCAAAAGTGTAAAACATTACGTTCCTTTATCAATCATAGACTATTATTAACAAGAAGATATTCGTATTAGCACAATTGAAATTGTATTCTCAATCACAAAGAAATGCGAATTTTTCATATATATATATATATATATATATATATATATATATATATATATATATATATATATATATGTGTGTGTGTGTGTGTGTGTGTGTGTGTGTGTGTGTGTGTGTGTGTGTGTGTGTGTGTGATTTTTAAATAAAAATATTCACGTATCAATATTGTCGTTCAATTTTCAGTTCGTGTTCTCTGACCGAATTCCGAAAATGAAGTTCACCGAACATTCCCGATTAGATTTCGCGCGAATTGTTTGAACAATCGATCCGTGGCGGGTTCCCAATCTGACGCGCTCAGAAATTTATTTAACGATTTCGTATCGGCTAAATGTAGGTGAATCAAAACTTAGTTCCCGTAAGAACAGAGATAACAGAACATACGTCCCGTATTTTTTATATTCCAGAATTGCATTTTTAATAAATTTATGAACGGAATTAGTGATCTGTACGACGAGCCATGATCGATTCCAAAACATTCACATATTTCGGTTTATTATAATAAATCAAATAAATCGAATCTGACGAAAAAGAATAACTCAAAACAAAAGCTTTGAACACAACCTCAGGTATTTCTTTTAAACCACGAACGGCAAAACTACAATTTCGCGTTGTATCACCCTCGACACAACATAAACACACCCAAACAAATTACATCAATCACCATATTTACTTTACAAATAAAACGATGCTGCTATTTCGAAAAAAACTTTAGTCATATGTTTTGTTGCTTTTATCGTAATTAGAACAGTAGTATATTAACATATTATCTCGGATCCCCAATGAACAGAATGAACAGATAGCTTGATATTTCCCACATCCTCAATAAAACATCAGTCAAGCCAAGAACTATGAAATTCTAGGATTTGCAACGCAATGTAAAATAACGATATCTCCAGCTTCCAACCAAATACAAGACGTCCGATCGAATGTTCCTGCTCACAGCGCAGCGCGGCCCGCGCGGACACATCGCGATGGCGCGTGGGGTGCGCAACGCAGCAGCCCGCAAATTACGTCTCGAGAGGTCCACGGCCACGGAGCGCGCGATCGCACCCCCGCTGGCGGCGCGGCTCACACAGCGCTGCGCCCCGGCCGCCTTCGCCTTCGCCTCCGCGCCCTCGTCCTCCGCCGCCGGCGCCGCCGCCGGAGCGCCCGCCTCGGCCGAGCCGGCGCGCCGCAGCCGCAGCAGCTGCAGCTGGGCCGCGCGCCGCTGCTGCTGCTGCTCGTCACCTTGCGCGTGCACCGCCCTGCGCGCGCTGTCCAGGCGCTGCGCCGCGCGTTCCGCCGCCGCCGCGGCGGCCGCCGCTGCCGCCGCAGCCGCCCCCGCCGTCACCTCGCGCATCGCGCCGCCGCGTCCGCCCGGCCCACACGCACGCAGGCTGCAGGCTCCCTCGCCGCACACACGCACACGCGCGGAGCACGCACGGCCCGCTGGCGCGCACTGCGGCGGTCGCGGCCGCGCGCGGGGTGGAGAGGAGCGGAGCGGCGCGGCGCGGCGCCGGGCCGGTGGCGGCGGCGGTAGAGTCTGGTGGCGGCTGCGGCGGCGGATTCGGCGGTGGCGGTGGCCGCGACGGCGGCGGGCTAAGGGCGCGTGCCTATATTTAGCACCCCCCTCCGCAGCCGCGGGCGGCATCCGTGTCTGGATGCTGCTGCTGCCGCCGACGTCGCTGGCCGCGCCGCGTGGCTCGCGCCTCTCCACTTCTTCGAGGAGATCCCTTCGGAGGGAGGCTCCCCCTCAACCCCCTTCACCTTTTGTTTCGGCATTTCTACTCGTAATTCTATTTGAAATGATGGAATGACCTGGCCTGTCATCAATCCATGCTGGCATGTCAGAACGCAGGAATTTTAATTCTCGATGTGTTTTTCTCTTGAAGTTAGTCTCTCATTTTTGTAGCTTGATCGATTTTCCAATCATTTTTGAAAATATTAATAGGAACCTAAAGAACCTCTATTGATTCTTAGGACCTTTATTCATATTTATTAAAACCTTTGGTCTTTTAAGAACCTTTTTCATATTGGTTATTTTAATGGAACATAAATCCGAAAAGAACTGATCCACAAAATTTAAATGACGTGACGTCAAAACCTGTTACTGCTGAACGTTGTTATATAGTAAAACCACGAGAAACGGGGAATAATGCTTTTAATTCTGAATTACTTAAAAAATAGTTATTTACATATTTACACATTATTATGTTTATTATGATGAACTTTTAGAAGTGCGCAATATTATTTTGTGTATTGCATCTCGATTAAAAGGTACACTGTGCAATAATATACACTGCAGCTCCTTTCAAACGGAATAGAACGGGGGTCGTCAGTTTCATTTCACTTCAGAAAGCATTTTCTCTTCCCTTATTACTGGAGTGAAGTAGCATAATTTAAATTCCTAATAAAGTAAAATAACAAACATTTCTCGGTTTGGTACACACGCGGAAAACGTTCCGCTCGGAAACATACAAATAATTATCTTCAATACGCCAGAAATCTTCGAACGCACATCAGGAAGGCCCGGGAGATATTCTCTATCTGGAAATGAGAGAAGAACGGTCTCAAGTGGAGCGAGAGCAGTTCATGAAACGGACAACTAATGCTTCTTCTAGTCAAGGAGGAATGTACGAAGGAAAGGAAAAAAGCACAGAATGAAAAGAGGAGAGAGTAACTTTTGAAGCACTTTTGCAGCGTTGAGAAGCGAGAAGCCTCTATTGACGAGTGCGGTGAGCAAATACTCGAGCGAGCCTAAGACCACATTCATCGACGGGTTTCAAGTGGCTCTGAGAGGCTCAAGGAGCGTGGTCCTCTCGTAGGTCTTACGAGCTTTACCCACTCTCCTTCTCGACGTAGAAAGATAAATTACGATTATTTTCCGCATTATTAGACCTGGTCTACTTTTTGGCTGTTTGGGAAGGGGTGGTCAAGAGATATAAGAAAAAGGTTTGATAGTGCATGAATTCACGCGGTTAATGGTTTAATACATCTCTCATAACACAAAAATATGATGTAAAGAACATGATTATTCTGATTTGCATTACATAAAAATAATATTGAATTCACTCCAATATTACTAAATTTCAACCAGTATAATAATTCTAAACGATATACAACAAAAACAAAGAATTCAACAGGAATGCTGCAGTTGATACAGAGCATGAAATACCAGTACGATTCATAGTTGATGTTGGTAAAAATATTAAGTAACAAAATATGCTTTCCCAGAATTATAAAGCATTATGATGGGTTTGAAATACTCCCTTTATTTAGAAGCCAGAACAATTCTCCTTTTTTATAATATGAAATGACATATGAGCATGTGCAACTGCATTCTAAAATTGCCTCCGCCCACGTATGTAGCAAGAGTTTCGATCGACATCTAAATTGGTTAACAAATATGCCAGGCTGATTGACGGGGGAACATTTTCGCAAATTGTAGAATAAGTATTTGTTTTTGTGCTCTGTATGCTTTTGTTCATCACTTGTTACCAGATTGAAGAAAAAAACAACTAAAAACCAATCTCGTATTAATAATAGTGATGCTGTATAACGATGTTGGAGACATCGCTCTTTTCTACTGGCCCAAAATCTTATATTTTTTATCGAAAATCATCCAATTCCCTATTTTGTGCCGACGAATGTCTAGTCTAAACATCCCCCTCCCCGCAAACGGGGCCCGCCCACCGCAGACAAGCTTATCCCGGAGGTCACCCGCCGAAGCTGTATCCACGATCCGTTTCCGATCGCCGCGCCCTTAAGCGGCAGCGGCGCGGCGACGCCGTCTCCTCCGGGAGATTACCTCCGCGGCCTCTGCTGCGCCCGCATCCGGCGGCCGCCGCCGATTCCATCTCCGGCTTCTTTCGCGGCGAGCGAGCCAGCAACGACGGAGGCGAATGGGACGCGACTTCCGGCCCGCCCCATCTGGCGCGCACAAAGCCCTGCGCCCCGCCCCGGCACCGCTCCCGGGCTCCGCCGCCTGTTACGGACAGCTGTCGATCCTCCCTTGCACGTCTCTTGCGGCCACCGCCGTCTCCCCTTCAAAGTCTTTCGCACGCGACCGAGCGGGCGGACGGACGAGGACGAGCGGGCAGCCGACAGGGGCGGGCGCCGGCCAGCTGGCGCGAGGAGCGGACGAGCCAACGACGTGGCCGCGCTGACCGCCGGTGGCGCCGTCTGTCGGGGAGGTCTGGGGATGGGGGATGCACCGGGGAGGGCGTGGGTGCGGGCGGGGTCGGACGGCGCGGCGCGCGGTCAGATTCCCGGGAGATTACGAGCTGGTCTGCCCCAGCCGCGGCCCCGGTCAGGCCAACGCCCACCCCCGAAAGGCAGTCTCCCTTTCGACACGGTTATTGGATTTTGGCGAAACTGCAGCTGCACGTCCCCCGGCCCTCGCGGTCTTCTGCATCCCAGAACCAACACCCCCCCCCACTCCTTCCCACCACACGCTCTTTTCTCCCTTTTCATCGGCGCTTTCTCGCTCTCCCCGTCTCCCTATGACCGCAGTGCCGCCGTTCATCGCGGGTCGGCCGCGCCCTCCCTGACCTTGCGTGCGTTGAACCGGAGCGGCAGGGGCTTGAGACGCGGCACTTGTGCGGCATCGGGGAGCCAGACGCCGCCGCCGTGACAGAGGGACGTGACCTCGTGCAACGTTCGTCCACTTGCGCGACACTTGGGCGGCGAAGGACGCGACGTGGCGTCGCGACTGCGACAGGCGGGTAGTAAGGTTTCGCGCGGCACCGCCGTCTCGTTTCGCCTCGCGCCCCTAGCATTCCCGGCGCCACCGTCGATAAAAAACCGGACGACGGGCGCGGCGCGGGCAACCGCTGCCGGTTATTTGTGGAAATAACAAAGGTTAGATTTCTGCCGCGCGGGTGCGCAAAGGCACGGAGACGATTTACGCGTCCGTCGCCTCGCCAGGCGGGGGTGGACCGGGACGGTGCCAGAAGAGGAGGAGAAGGTGAAGTCGTAGGGGCGCGAGAAGAGAAGCAAGACGCTTCTGAGGTTGAGGAGAGAATGTGGTAAGAGACCGAAAACGAAGTGGGAAACGAAGGAACAAAAAGGGGTTGAAGCATTTTAAAGTCCGAGAGATTTATCTGGTGAAAATGGGGGTAGACCGTGGGTCCTCTGAAAAAAAAATTCTTGCAAATGATAATTGATAGTAGGTCCCTAAAGACCGCGATTACGTTACCAGTTGTAGCGAAAACACAAGTTAGGGCTGCTTAAGAGAATCGAGACTATATGTACTAAAAGAGATGGGAAGAAGTGCAGAAGGAGTAAAGGAGCAAACGGAAAGGAATGGCCATGGGAATGTAACGAATGGGCTAGCGAGAAAGAAGGTAGGGCTTGTACGAGCTGGGCGAGAGAACAGCGTTCGTCCTTTCACGCAGCGAGGGCGCGCACGGCTGGGCGGGCGCGAGGCTCATCTTTCATCACGCTCCGGCGAGGGCGTGCGTGATAAAGCGTGCCCAGGCGGGCGCCTTCCGCGCTGCCTTTCCCTTTTCTTCCCTTCCCTTCCCAGCGCCGCGCCACGCCATCACCCCGACCGCTTCACCCCGACCCACTCTGGTCCACTCGGCCCGCTCGCCACGGCTCTCCCCGGCCCCCCGGTTCACACCGGCCCGCCCTGGCTCGCCCCGACCCTCCCCGACCCGCTCCGGCTCGCCCCGACCCATCTCGGCCCGCCCCAACCCGCCCCGGCCCGCTCCGGTCCACACTTTCCCACCCACGCTCCGTCGAGGCACACCTCGGATCCACGCGTGTGAATCAACAGCGTCGCCCCGCCGCCACCGCCATCTCCATCTCTACTTCCTTCACCTTCACCTCCATCGACACTTCCACCCCCATTACCCACTCCACTTACTACTCCTTCACCTTCACCTCCATCGCCTCTGCCACACCGGCCCGGCGCGCATCGACCCTCCCCGCTCAGTTGTGCCACTTACGAGGGCCGGCGAGGCGATACCAGGCGGCACCACATGAGCGATGGCACTCGCGTCCCAGGGAGAGAACGCTCAAAGGGTTCCTGCCTTTTAAGGAGAGTGCGGGCTCAGGCACACCAACTGCTTACAAGTAATAGTTATTGTGCGCCTTTTAGATTCAACTGGCAGTTTTCATTCTGATTTCTTATGTAGGACAGCGCCTGGAAGATTTAGCTCTCTCACTGGCTCTCACTATGCTACCCACCCGGCCTCATATGACTGGCAATCATGTAACAAGTGAGAAGGTGGAAGCCCTTGTACATAAAACAAGAGAGAATAGGCAAGAGATTGTATGCCGTTTTCATACAAATGTTTCTGAATGCATAATTATTAATAGACTACCAATATCAATTATTAGGAAAAAAGAATAATGTACAAGATACTTTTCATTTCAATGAACGAAGACAATATAACGTCTAAAAATAATTTTCTTATAGGCAAAGAGCGTAAATTCATACACTCATAGAAACACTTTCTAAATATGATGAAAAATTGGTAATCACGACATTACGAAAATAATAGTCATATTCTTAACAGATGTCAGCGATTAAGAAAGGATTCTCGACTCAAGTAGGAAACAAATGGTGATTATAAAATCTAGAGAAATTAAGAGTATGAATCATTTAAACGATTTTACACGATTATTATAATTATATGTTTTGTTTTTGCATTTTATTGCACAGTAAAACGTCCATGCCTTACGTCGATTTCAATAAGTAATTCTAACTCTAGAGCGGCTACGTTCCAGACGTGTGAGCTATTTATGATATCCAAAATGATATTTCACAGAAGATTCAAGTTAATTTCAAAATGAACTTCAATACGGAAGATATTCCAATAGTATGGAGTGTAATACACCCAAGTCATGCGGATAGCATACCTTACCCCTCTCACAGGAACACCAGCGTTAACCTTCAACAAGTCCCCAGGTAAATTCCGGTGTCTGAATTCAAAGTGCCCTGACGCGTATATTTAAATAAGCGGTTTGGGCACTATGCAAGACAAGGAAAGCTTGAAAACACTTTTCAAAACTGCGGAAATGGGGTGACACAATAGAAAATGGATATAGTATTATTTACTGTGTTCCTCGCATTTTGTGTAGAGAAACGAATGAAAGAAAGTAGTTTTGTTATAATCATTATTACTCCACATTTAATAGACCCCGCCGGTAGAGATTTGGCTGAGATTTCGATATTTTAATTTTTATATCAGAAATAAAGGCATCAACAATTGTAAATCAAAGGCACCGCGCTACCTACACCAAAACTGCAGTATCGAATTGTTCGTATTTATGGACACACGAGTATTCAAGTAATACTAGCAATTTTAAACAAATTACTAAATGAACACCCTCGATGCATCTCACAAAAGAAAGAGCTGTAGAAACTTACAAAGAAAAGTACTACGTATGCACTACATGGAAAATCAAAAACCCCCAAAACATTGCTTCATGCCTTTCAGTTCTTGTTCTACAAAAGTAATGAAATCAAGGAAGATTACAAATTCCGCAGCAATACAGTCACTCATCATTGCGAACACAGAGTTAAATATATTTCTGAAAATTGAAATGTTTTCTATTTACCAAGATGTGTACATGAATGTTGTACTGGATGTAGTAGAATATACTGATTCCCGCCATAACTTAAAAACTTATTACATCACATACAATTACGATCGCTGGAAATTTTGCGTAAAGGGGTACTGTGGTAAGACGATTGCCGATCATTGCGTTTATACACTCTCACTAATCTTTGTATTTAAAAATCTTCGAACTTGAAAATCTCGCTATATTCGCTATAACCCCATGACGCAAGAATATCCTACAAAAATCAACTACAGCTGTATTGTAGTGGGTCTTGGATATGAAGTAATGCACAAACGACGGTAGAACTTCGTTCACACTCCTATTTCCATATATTATTAAATGTTTTGTGTTTTTACCATAAAATCAGTTAATAAGAACAAGTTTTAACATATCTAGGACCCACTACTTTTCATTTAAAGAAAAAATCACGAACTTTGGTTGAGTAGAAAGTACACATTTCTTCCTACAGGAAAACCATTGGCATTTTCAATACATAACTTTCTTACTCATTTCAAACGACCTGTGTGTGGTATGGTCGGAAGAAAGTTCACACTTTTCATATCAGTTAAGTAAAATTATTGTTGTACGCATACAAAGGTTTAATAATACGTTAATTTGTTTCAAATGCCCTAAAAGTCACTTGGGAGGTTCAGTAATGTTTAATCCTTGCGATTCGAATAAAATACGAACTATACATATCGTAATCTGTACTATACCCTTGACGTCAACACCAGAATCAAATCGCACATCACAAAATTAAATCAATTCTTCACTAATTAGCGGCCCCGGACCTGGCAAGGCTTCTTGGTCCCACAAAACAGTGAGGGTAAGGAAGCAGGGGTATCTCTACCCCGTGTCCTTCGATCGTTTTGGCCGCGCCAAAGGAAACGCCGTCCATCACGATTAACGGGGCTTCGGGAGGTCAACCATGGGCATCGCCTCGGAAGGGCCGCGAAGGCAGCGCGCTGAAAAAATATCACGAAAAATGGCGCGACAAATACTGTAGAGAAGTACGGGAATGCCATCTCTATAAAAACTGCATGGTGTTCCGGCCACAGGTTTTCGAATTTTGAAGAAAATACATCAATCAATTCTGGTACATGGCAACGTATGATACTATGATGATAGCAATGCTAACTCATCATCACACCGTTGCATGATATAACAATTTATTTATTAATTGTTTAATTGCATATATTGATTAATTATTAAATTGCATCACTTGCAATTGCTACAAGTACAACCGAACAAAATACAGAAGACAATTAATGAACTACCAGACTTTCGAGAAAAAAAACAACCGGAGTTGCTACCTGCTACAGACAGCACTGTCAGCCTTTTTAATTTTGTTGAAATGAAAGAGTAGTTTAGGAGGACAGCAGGCAGCTAGCCAGGCCAACATACAAAAATACTGGAGTTCACAAAAGTGAACCGCGGGGCTAGGTGTGGAGCAGAAACGTGCGGACACGAGCCATCACTCGACCACTCCCTGTATTTGCTTTCCCTGCGAGCGAGGTACACAACTCGTCTCGGAATGTGCGCATTCCGTTTCGTGCGGCGCGCGGTGTACGTCAGTCGCGCCAATATCACGAGGTCTCCCGTCCGAACGGCACCGCGCGCAGACGCCAGACACAGCAGCACCTGCGCCCTCAACGAACGGCCACCCAAGCGAATCATCTACACAGCACTCGCGACAGGCAATCCGCGCTAACGCGGGGAATCGAAAGTACAGTCGACTCCGCTTATAGTGAACTTTTGAGGACTCACATGTTGGGTTCACTATATCCGACGATGGCAAAATTAAATAGAATTTCTCCACAATGGTTTCTCCACAATGGTTGATTTTATTAATACAGATGTACAGCAAAATTCATTAACAGCACGAACTGAAAATTTCAGTATTTTCATTTGTCGTTAAAAAAAAATCAATTGTTTTCAATTGTTTTCACCGAACATTTTTCATTTGTAATTTCTCTAGATCCTTCTCCAGCCAGAGTTCGTGCTCTCTCCGTACTTCATTCTCCGTTGTCTTTTGTTTTTAAGTATCGTAATGGAATCTTTACACCTTTCAATGCCTCTTCCACTGATGGAACACCGTCCCATTCTCCGAAGGCGCTTTTACTCGCCTAATAACATCCGAGGTCAACTAACTTCCAGGACGTTGTATTACGTACGTTCACTACAGCCGAGGTTCAGGATCACTATAACCGAATCTTCCTATGCTGATTTGTAATGCAAGTGAAACAGAACCAGTGATTTAAGTTCACTTTAACCGAGGGTTCACTATATCCGAGTTCACTATAACCGGTGTCGACTGTACTTCCTGTGGGTACCTTAAAAAGTAAAAATAACAAGGAATCCAATACACAGAGTTACATTTCCATCATGTGATACATTAAAATGCTCACAGTGGAACTTCGATATCTCAAAACTCAGAGGTGGTTATGTTACTGATTACTCCAATATTATTCAGCTTCGAATATACTCCAATTACTTCAATATTTTCAGCATTCATACGTCATATTTCCAGTCCGATAAAGCCTAATATCACTCGCAAAAACAGTTCTTACCGTATATTTCTAACCAAAAATACCTAAAAGAATTAAACGGAGATGAATATACGTCTTTCTCAAAGACTAATGAACAATTTTCAATGTTTCTCAAAGTTTGTGCAGTCATTAGATCGCTGCAATACGCAACGTTGTGCAAGACATGACTACACAAACTGCTTCTTTCATATTGGCAGCGTGTCAGAGAGAGAGATTCCACTTTTTTACATAACAGGTGTTTTCCTCAAGGCTTTCGCGAAATATGAAGAGCGAGGTCACGGATACCTCGACAAAACACAGCTTGACACACGGGGCAAGAACGCGAGGGAAAAGGGCTCCGACGTGGGGCGGGGGTGGGTCGAAACGTCGCGAAAGCCTTTCCGACAACACAATGTCAGCGAGCGAGCGAGCGAGCGGGAGGGAGGGAGGGCGACCGACATTCCCGCCCGCCCGCGCACAAGGGGGGCTGTGTGCGGGGGCCGGCGGAGCGCGGCGGAGCACGCCGGAGCGGCCGCGGGCGCGGTTATTTCGGCCGGAATCCAGCGCACTGGGCAAACACACCCGGCGCGCGGGGGCGGCGCTGCCCGCCACGTGACCTCGGGAAAGTCTCTCCCAGCAGAACTGCGAGAATTCGGTACTGATGATGAACAGCTCCATCAAAAACCGTACGTAAGTGCATTGGTGTAAGTGAATCGGTTTGGCGATTTGATAAAAAAAATAATGAAATCTATAAATCTGAAATTGCTCTCCCTTTTTTTCCATTTGGTTTCACCGTCCCTAAAAGCAACTATGAAAGTGAAAGATCATCCTACTGGTGGTTAAATCACCAAAGACTGAGTATTACTTGCCATTTGTGTTGCGAGGATTATCCAAGGGAAGAAAAAATAGTTCGTGTCCTTTTCGTTTGTAAAATAATCTTAGCTATATCTGAGCAATATTACTTCCTTTCACAATTCTCATCCTAAGTAGACTTCATGTGCATTGTACCAGCAATTGATGCAAAGGATATGATTGTGACTTTTGACATACTCTTTGGCGCCAAGTGCGAGAGTCAATATTAGATTGTAATGTTCGGAGAATAAAGTGTTCCAAATGAATTTTCAGCAATGCTGGAACGCCGCCAGATTGGAAATAGATAACCTTTCAAGTGATAGGCTTTTCACACAACAAACATCTTTCCTAAACTTACCCAAGTTAATTACCTCTATTTATGGAATTCTATAACATAAAAACCTCAACAACGGTAATTTTCACATTTTCAGATTCTACTTACGTAGTACAGAGAAAGTATTGTAATGCTGCAGCGAAAACCGGCGACTTTTCGAAACGAAAACTCTTTTTGTGCGTCCCTGACACCGAAAACATGGATAATTCATGTTTCTATTTGTAGTAAATAACTTCCTATTAACACGTTGTTTAGTTATAAACCACGTTCTGTGGATCCTTGTTACCGAAATACTGGTTTATGGCCAAACGGCTGTGTGCCCGTCCGTCCGTGAATAACGCTTGCGGCGACCTATGCACACGATTTTCATCAGAATTAATATTCCCAGATCAATGAAGCTGCGGCCCCTTGAATTCGAAACGATTATTTTGATTTAGAGGTGTACTTTACATGAAGCCCAACGACATTTTCTCAAAGTGGCGCCAATTTTTTTCTTTACATTTTTCCTCGAGTAGAAAAAGATAATTATGAAAATCACAGAGATCCGATTTTTGTTGAATCATCTGAATTTTCGAAAATCGCAAAAGCTTAATTTTTTGTCGTTCTGTTACAACTACAATATTAAAGATATTTTTTTCGTGTTAAAAATTGTTCTTCAGAAAAAGATCTTCAAATAAAATCACGTACAATTTTTTTTCAAAATACGAGTAGTTTTGATGTAATTTAGGGTGCAATAAAAAGAAATTCTAAAAATGATAGTTTATTAAAAAGGCTTTAAATTTTGTCTTCAATTGTTTTCGAGGTTAGTATGAAGTACAATTTTAAAAAGCGCGTTGGTTCGATTTTCGACGAACTCTCTGAATTTTCGAAAATTGCAAAACTTCCGAATAATGTGAGAAAGTAGTATGTGCTATTGTAGTAACAACAGCTCGAATCAATGAATTCCTATGAAGCTGTTGTCCTTTTCACAGGCATCCTAAACTGAGGAGAGTCAAAGAGCGCAATTTTCTTCTCGTTAGGCTTCTTTGACGGAACAGTGCGATGCAGGCGATTTTGTATTATATCAAGACCTGGAAATCTAAGCAGCACACGTATGGAGATGCAAAAGACAGAGTCGTATTTATGCGAATTCGTCGCAGCGCGACGCACCTACTTGTAGTCAAACGCCACAGTGAAGAGAGCGACACTTGAAACAAGCTCAAGACCGCTACCAAAAATTCTGATAGTTCTGATACAAAAAATTCTGAAAGTTCTGATACAAACTTCTTTCAATACTGGGGCGTTTGACATCAAAAGGATTGTGATTTGTGAGATCATTAAACACTGTTGAGGTTTATACGAAATTGTGTGTAATCGTTGGGTATTTGTGACAGCAGACGTGTAGCAGAAACCTAATTTCATGGTCAATTTCAACTTCCTAAATCTCGAATCCTATGACCCCGAGATTTCGAAATTTTAAATAATACTACCTTTTCAGATATATTGAAACGCAATTTGTTAGAACCTAACACATTTTGATTCAAGAACAGAGACCATAGCAATGAGTATTGTAATAGTGTATCCTGGCAGCAAATACAGGAATCAAAATCAGTAATGCTGGACGAAGATATGACCTCAAGCCGAACGTTTCGAAGCAAACCACCTTGGGACACGCGAATAGATAAATTCCAAGTGCCAGACTAAAACACAAACAAAGGACTTTCACATTTTCATGGTTTCATTATAAGATGCAAATGGACATCGGGTGTTAAAATCTGTTCTCTGATTTGCATTGCCTTTGAAATTCAAATAAGACACAATTTTACTAAAGACAAATACATTGTCAAAAATATTCCCCCATCTACTACATTTTACTGTCACAGCAATATCTGCAATTACTTTGGAAAAACTGCTTACTTTGTTATGACTACATTATTACGTTATTTAGTTGCAAATATATTTTAAAATATTTTATTTATCCGGGCGATGCATAACTATGAACATAACGACGTAACAGAGAATATGGGTTTTCTCCCCCTGAGGTTACAGTTTGTAGTTGGCATGCGTTTAGGTTATTCAACCAGCGTGAAAATCTCGTTGTCGATAACTCACTTAAGTCTTCTCCTGGGAACCTTGCCCTTACCAGTGCCAAGCACATTGCACTAATACAGTGCATTGCGATGCGCGTCGTCACGTCGGCCGTCTTTAGTCGATCGATAGTCTTCAAAGAAACATAAACTGCGCGTCAGAAAGCCCACCTCACGACGGGACCTAAACCCACGCAACCGCAACGATCCGGCGCTGGAGGGCGAGGATTTGCTCGTAAAAGCCCCGAACGCGCGTCGCCTCCGGAAGACTCGCTGCCTCCGCCCGCGGCGGCGGCTGCTGCTGCTGCTACTGCTTGCAGGGCAACCGCTGCGTTTGGGTGGCACGCCGCGGTGAGCGGTCGGCGCCGGCCGCAACCCCTCGCATATGCATGAGGCACCGCGCGGCCGTGCCGCAAACACCACCACCACCACCATCACCGGCATTTGTTCCGCTTCCTTCACTGCCCCGACAACCCCGCCACCACGCAGGTGGTGGTGTTTGTGCCACAGCCAACCCCAACGCCTCCCACTCAATCTCCGTCACTGTCATCACCTACGCCACCGCCAATGCTCCCTGAACCGGCACCGCCTCAGGAAGACCTGATTTACACATTTCCTTTGGACAGACAAATTCGGGTGTTTTAGAGGACGCGCGCATGCGCAGAGCGGTTTCGTCACTCCAGAAGTCGCTGTGCGCATGTGCGTGTTGGCGAAAAATCTCGAATTCGTTCGCCAAAAGGAAGCGTATGAATTGGGTCTAAATGTCAACGCAAACGCCATCACCTTCACCGGTACCGCATTACCTCGGCCTATCCCTACGCCCCCGCCACCCTCTTCGTTTCCGACTCCCCCTGCGTCTCCACCTCCACCACCGACACTCCCGCGCTTCCACCCTCGCCTTCGACTCCCTTGCGCTGTCACCCCCGCCTCGACCACTGTCATCGCCGTCTCCTTCCCCCTCCCCAATGCCAACGCCAACGCGTCATCTCAACCGGCACCGGCTCCTCCTCCGCAAAGCCACCTTTGCTCCTCTTTCCACAATCCTGGCGCGTCGCGTGGTCCGCTGGGCGCCAGAACGATTCCCGGCGCAGATTAGGCGCTGGCCAGGCCGGGCCGGCCTGGCCTGGCCGCTGCGGTCGCTGCCACGCCGCATCGCGAGCTGCCCCACTTTGCGCGTAACGAGCATCTGTTAAAAATTTAAGCGATTCGCTCGCAGCTGCGGTCGCTTCAGGCATCTCGCCCTTCCGTAGTCGCCCTGCATATCCCCGTCCGAGCGCCGCTCCTGCCTCTGAAGCACAGTGGGGTGAGGATGGGGTCATTGGAAAACGAAGGCCGTGCGTGAAATTACGGACTGGCAAATTAGTTAAAGGGAAGAGGGGGACGGCGGATGTAAGTAGTTTCGGCTGTGGAATAGACATTCATGCGGGGGAGAGATACTTGAGATATTGATGAGAGAGCTTAATGTACTTACATATTCTCAACACCAATACCAATCAACCAGCTACCAATCTGAATTGAAAGTTATTGTTATTTCGCTTTACACCTCATGAATCTCCACAATTCTAAAATTCCGATGTTCAACTTCTCATCCGACATTATCTAAGGCCATTACAAATTAAATGGTAACTATTTTCAATTCATAATTAATACGTAGCATGAATTCATAACAACAATATTGAAATTTTATCTGCACTACCTCTGTCAGAGAGGCTTTTATTATCAAAACATATAAAAATCGGTGTAAATAAATTTTACAATGTTGTAAATTGGGTTTAGACTCTCAAACAAAACTGATAAGAGCGTGCATTTAAAATAAGTTAAAATACAGAAAGCATCCCCATTAAGCACAGAAGAGGAGGTAGAAGTGGCGCAATTTTAGAACTGAAAATTTCTAAAGTACTACACAAAAAGTATTTCTGGAAGGCGGAACAAGGTAACTGTAGTGTGTTAAACACTAGCTAGTGTTATCACCATCTCTAAAAAGGTTAATTCATTTCATTCATAGCCCATGGGACGGACATTGCCCCTCTCCTCTCAACTTTCGGATCCACCTTTCTCTCAAGCGAGTATCTCCCTCGCCCACTGCGGCGGTGCGCACGTTCGAAGGGAGAGAAGTTGCTCCCTCCTCGGGTCCCCGCTAACCGCCGCGCCGCCGCCGGCGCCGCTGTCTCCGGCGATCTCATCAAAGGCCTCTGACTCACGGGCGGCGCGCGCTCCCCCTGGCGGCGGTGAGGGCCTTCGCACGTCGTTCCGAACGTGGGGGCGCAGCCGCTCAGGGGGATGGGGCGGGAGCGGAAACGGGTATCAGGGCGAGAGTGGGCGCACGGAAAGGCGGGGTGGCGGGTGCCGGGGAATGGAGAAGGGGTGGCTTGAGGACTAACGGGATGGTTCAGGTGCGGGGACGGGAGCTGGTGCGCTGAAGGGGGCGGGCGCAGGTACGGAAACGAGGTCGGACGCGGAGACAGGCGCGGGGGCCATGGTGAAGGTGGAGGTGGGGCCGGGGGCGGGCGCAGGGACGGGGTGGAGCGGACATAGAAGCGGGGACTGGTGCGTCGAGAGAGGTGGGAGCGCGCGTGGACAGGCGGTAGCAGACTTAAGAGCGGGAGCAGGTGCTGCATACGAGCGAAGCAGAGACGCGGGCAGACGCAGGGGCGGGGGATGCCGCAGGCATTGGCGCGGTGCGGGGACGGAGGCGGAGCAGCAAGGGCGGTGTGAGATACCGGCCGAGAAAGACCTCTCCTTCGCTACAAAGGGGTCGAAGGACTTCGATGACCGTCCCCCAGGACGGGAACGGCTCACAGGAAGTAGCCCTGGCGGAACTCAATTGGCTCGGGGTAGCAGCGTTTTCGGAAGAGAAAGGTAAAGGTAGAGGGGATGTTAAAGCGACAGTGTTACCCCAGAGAATTAAAAGTCAACGCACAGGAGAGGTTGATTAGCTGGTGAATTGGGCCAGTGTAACTCCGTAACTGAAATGAGTAGTTCCCCCTTTATTTTCACGGGAGAAAGTGGGATCTTGTTCATAGGACGGAAAAAGTTTTCGCATTCATTTTTCATAGTCGTGCCCTTCTTGCTCCGAAACAGAAAATAAGAAAACTCACTTACTTTACGAAGATCCGTACATATTGTATGGTTGTTAAAATTTTATTCCAATCCAAGCGAATTTTACGAGGCTTACACATTGCCGTTTGCTCATATCTTACGACAAACCGCGCTTAGAAGCAATTAAAAGAAACGTGACCGGAACGAATGTGGTCGCGGAATGACGTCGCCAGCACCTCATGTCGGGAATATTGAGACGCAAGAGTCGGATAGCGGGGATGCAGACGCAGGCAACAGCGGAAGCAAAGGACAGGCGATGAGAGGACGGCGCCCGCTCAGAGGGCTTCGGAAAGGGCGGGCCAGCGGAGTCGAGCTGCATAATTAAGGAGGCCGGGCGACTGGCGCGAGGCGATACCGCGCGCGCGGGCGCGGAGGGGACCGCCACGCCGGCGACGGCAGCGGAGGCGCTCAAGAAGGGAGGAAGCAAAGTGGATGAGGTGAGGGGGCGATGGCGAAGGGTGGAGGGAGAGGAGGTCCGGTGAATAATGCAAGCCAAGGGCGCGCCGCGGCGGCAGCCTTATTTTATTCACGTGCGCGCGCGCGCTCAGGAGTACACGGCGGTGGGGAGGACGCTGGTGGAGATGAAGGCTGCTGGAAAGGATTCGTTAAGATGCGCGAAGAGGGAAAGAATAGAAGAACGAAGAGTGCTAAATACAACAAAATAGATTATGAAGGTGGGGGCGAGAAGTGAGATAAGACAAGAAAGCCTGCTAGAGAGGTGAATCAGATAGGCAGATGGCTAGTGTGACGAAAGGGATACAAGCGACCATATGACAGGGCGAGAGAGCCGATTAAAGTGATTAGAATGGGACAGGCGGGGTCCACACGAGGCGAGAAGGGTAAAACAGAGAGAATTGTGTTGAAAATGCGAGGATCAGATAGCAAAATACGAGCAGAACAGAACGGGTCAAAACGCTTATCATGACCGATGTGAATTCGTATGGAGAAGAGGTAGTGAAGTCTAAAACGGCATGAGCTACGGTAAGCGAGGCATCGTAGAGTTGGTGGAGTCGTTAAGAGACACCAGTGAAGAAGGGGGGAGGGGCAACTGTCGACTTCTCTCATCTTCACTTCTCGACGGCGCACTCTCTGGAAGTGAAATCTCGGCGCGACGGAAATGTTAGAGAAAACTTCAAAAGTTCTTCATTCGTTGGAATTGTTACTACTGTACTCTTCAACGTGAAGCGCCGCGAATGTCCTCGCAACATCCTATTGCTACGACACATCCCGAAACTTTTTCCATTAGGTTATTTTAAAATAAATATTGGACAAATAAAAACTGCCAGGTGTTTTCTACCACCGTAACACACGCAATTCTTATTCTCTCCCCGAAAAATACGTGTGACTCACAGAAGGTTTTCTCCTGGAGCGAGCCAGAGCTTCCGTGTCTCTCTACGTTTCGATCTCCATCATTAGCGCGCTTCTTCCCGCGCGTAGGCGATAAAAAACGATGCGTCGCGACGGTCGCAATGGCGCTGGCGCGGCGCCCCACACCGCCCCTCCGCCCAGCTGTCCCGCCGCTCCTGTCGTCCCCGCCTCTCCGTCTCACCATTTCGCCTCCCCGCCACTGTATCCCAGCTCCTCCGCCTCCCCGCTGCTCTGTCTTCCCGGCGCCCGCGTCCCCGCCGCTCCTCCACTGTCACCCCGCCGCCCTGACCCTCGCCGATCCGCATTCCCCGCCGCTCCGAATCCTCGCTGCTTCGCTTCCCGTCTCTACATTTTCCTGCCACTGTGTCTCTCCGCTGCTCCACCTCCCCGGCATCCAACTTCTCCTCGTTGCTCCATCTCCCCATCACTCCGTCCCTTTCCCCTGCCCAAACGCCACCACCCCCTCGTTTCGCACCCCCACTCCCCGCCCCCGCGCCGCAGACAGGCTCCTCGACTCGACGCGGCGCGGCGCGCCGGTGAGCGCATGTTCTCGTTTGGGGCGCGCGGCGTCACCCGGGTTTACGACCCGCGCAGCCGCTTCGATAATCCTTTTGTGGGCTCTTCGCCTCACGGCCCGGCCGCACCGCGCGCGCGACGGGCAGCCGACGCGACGGCAGCGCCAGCTGCGCCGAAGGGGTGGACGCGACTCCCGGACGCTCCGCACCGCACCGCACCGCACCGCGCCGCGCCGCGCCGCGCGGCGCCGCAAAACCCTGAGCTGTGCGAGGTTTGGACTCGCACCGCTTGAAGAGACAAGGTGGGGGTTAAGCGCGGAACAAGTGCTAAAAAAGTTCGAAATAAAAAAATGCACAACCAAAAGCGGTACAATATAGAAAAACAACATGCCTGAAAAGCGGTGGCAGTGGAGCACAGAAGACTCATAAAAAGTATAATAAGGAAATCATACTAAACCTAAACGTACGAATACGAGGCATAAAAAGGGTTTGTGAAGTTTGTTAAGCAAACTTTTCCGCTTTTTAGAACTTGGTTTTACTCTGCGAATACAAAACAACACACATAAAAGTATTTATTACTATCAAATTCTGCAGCAACCAAATTGTGCGAAATACACCATATTCCATTTCTGAAGATTCAAGAAGTGGAATCTGTGAAGTGGAACGTCCTTCGACTAAATAATTTCTACAACCGCACCATTCCTTTCTCTGAACCGCTGGCATGAGGTGAATTATAAATAGTGGATCTAAAATGGAAATACTCGGATCACGCTTTCACGCCTTTAGCGGTGTGTTTCAGGGAGATTCGCACTTGGCACTTCCAAGTATGATTCTGTCGACACATCGCGCATCTTTAGTGGGTCTGAATCATAAACGAGGGTGGATGTTCATGCATTGTATAAATATTCTTGAAAACTACAAGTATTCTCTACAGTCCTTTCCTCGACAACATTTGTTCCAAGAGTCGCTGTCATCTACGAATGATTTCAGTATCGCACAGAACATATTTTCAACAATGTTCAAAGACATGGTCGTTTCCGCTTGAAGTTCATTACCAACTGTTGAGTTGTCGTTAGATGTTGTTCTAAAGAATGTTTTCTTAAAAAACATTGCTCTGAGACTCCTTCGATGATACAGTGGATATAGTCTTCCGTTCTTTTCACCGTTCTCACCTCTAACATTTTTAAGTGTCCTTATCCTAAGTTTATAAACAATAACTGCATTATATTGTATACTAGTTATGCTGATTGTTAATAAATTTGTTATTTTCAGTATCTTATGAATGAAGACAAGCAGTGGCATTATTTAATACTAACCAGACAATTGAATTTCATATAAATTTAATTATTGAAATTACTTGTTTTATAATGCAAGTATTGTTAAAGAATCTAATAATCTAAATAATTTAATTTTTAATTAATATCGTTCTAACTTCACTTACATTATAGAACAGTCGAAAAAATTTTCTAAGATATTTAACAATGACGATAAATATTTAACTAGTCGGCTTTCTTTCAATCATTAATTTAAGTCTGAAACTAATTATCTTGCGTACAACTTCAGAACAATTCTTTTAAAACTGAAAAATAGAAGAGCTAAAAAATTATTCGGTGACGAGCAATATAAAGCATTAGAGTAAAAAAGATAAAATGGAGAAGTATTAAACCAATATGAGGGCAGGCCTAAAAATATCTGCAACATAACTTGGAATGAACTAACGCAACTGAGTTCAATCACCAGATTAGCCGCAATATATGGCTGTTCGGTTGATACGACGACAATCCTAACAAATGTCACAGCAATATCTCATGAATGCGAGGAAAGCAAAAAATCCAAAAGGCCTGACGGGATATTTCAATCAAAATGTAATGTAGCTGAAAGCAATACTAACACTAAACGAGAAAAAAGCAGAAGCAAGTAGAAATATGGCAGAAAATATAAAGAAACAAATGCTTTAAATGATTAACACTACACTGAAATATTTCAACCATGTTTGATTACACGAATAAGAAGTCGAAATGACCCTTAGCCGAAGAAGAAAACCTGTATAAGAGCAATAACAAATTCTGCGTAGAGCCATTTCTAAAAATTGAGTGCTGTTTCTCACACAATGATCCAAAACTTTTTCACTGCCCAACGAGCGAAGAGTAAGTTCTCTATCTACGCATAACAAAGTGGTTTAAAAAACCTCTATAAAGTATGCAGCAAAAATACTTACAATAATTAAAAGGTATACAAAAATCTGTTTTGGAAACTACACCTCGAAAACACAAAATATACAAGATTCAAGGGATTTTATGCGGACACTGGAGTAAGCTGGCATCATTGCGCAATACTGAAAACAGATATTTTCAACACTACCTAATGTTTCAGATGTTTCATTACTACACATAAAAATAGAGGTTTCCGAACACCTGATAAAAATGAAAGATCTACAACTGTCCCTTGAGGCAAAAAAGCTACAGTACATGCAAATAACAGAACCGAGCTCATATAGCAAAGGGCATCTCCACGCTCTCCATCAATCAGTGACCTCGCCATCGTCCAGCCTCCTCTTCTTCTCGGTCGGTCCGGGCGGGCGGGGGGATGCAGGGCGCGGGGGCGGCGATGACGTCACGAGCCGCGGGGGTGAAGAAGGGCGCCAATAAAATTGGATTATCGGCGCCCCGCGGCACAAAGGCGCACGTGTCGGCGCGCGCCCAGGCGGACGGCGGGGCTCTTGGCCTCGCCGCCCACGCACGCCTCCTCCGCCGCCGCCGCGGACGGACGGAGCCCTGGGTTCCGCTTCGCCTGCGCCGCCCGAGGGGGCTGGCCGCCGCCTCTCAGGCACGAGCAGATTCGCAGGCTGGCCAAGGTAGCGGAGTTTATAGGAAGAACAAGTAGCGAAAACTCTCGTTTTACCCGAATGCGCGAATGTAAAGAAGGGTGACGTGGTTGGCAGATGGTCTTGTATGATTGTGTGAGTGAGTGTGGTTGTATGATAGTTGGTTGTTCGTTGTCTGGTTGCTTCGTGGTTTAGTTTCTATCCAGTAATCAAAATACTTGACATTTATAATCGGGTGAAGTCAAAATGTTTTCCTTATTGTCTGGGAGTCATCTTGGCTAGATTGTATCGCTAATAATTTCGAAAAAATATAAATTTATAATCCTCCTATCGATACTGCAGTACATAACTAACCGCTACAACTCCCTTTAGGAGTGCAAATGATGATAATCATAATACATTAATAATAATAATAATAATAATAATAATAATACTTTTTTTTTAAATTTATTTGCTTTCAGGCGTACAGCCTCTTTTACAATGGGTTGGAATACAATAGATTTAGAATTACAGAGTTGAGTTTAATTTAGAGTTACATTTTTGGTTGGGATTTTTTTTTAGAGGAGTTGTGGGTGTGTGGATGCCTAGGGTGGGTCGAAAAAGTGTCTGGGGAGTTTCCAGCGGATTCGTGTTCTATTTGGGGTTTGTTTCCCTAATTGGAAGTGGAGGGCTTTGAAGGGATTTTATGGTAAAACTTAAGGGCGCTTTGCTTGATGTTGGTGGTAATGAGGGGTATGCCGAGCTCGAGATGAAGTAGTTCATTGGGTATGAATCAAGGTGCTTTGGTGATGGTCCTTAGGAAACGATTTTGAAAGGTCTGGAGCTTATGGATGTGAGATTTGGCTGCTGAGCCCCAAATTGGGCATGCGTATGTTCGCATAGGTCTGATCATAGCTTTATGGGTATATGGGTACCGGTTTGGATTTGGAGGGGAGAAGATCGACGTAGTATTGGGAAAAGCTGGTGAGTTCTTTGTGTGGCTAGAGCAAGTCTATGGTGGATGTGGGGTTTCCAGGTTAGGCGACGGTCAAAGAGGACTCCGAGGAATTTGACGGGCGTGTTGGATGGTAACCAAGGGATTGGAGTGGACTTGTATGCTACAGGTGGAGGTAAGGGTGGTCTGCGGAGAGAGAAGAGTTTGGCTTGAAATTTAGTTGGGTTAAATTTGATGCGCCATTTGCTGGCCCAGTCGGAGATTTGATCCAGGTGGTTTTGAACATCAGTGGTTGCTTCATCTAGTACTTGGTTTGTTGAGTATACGATCTGGTCATCGGCGAAGAGAGCGAGGGAGGTGTGAGGGGTGGTCGGTGCGTCATAAGTAAAAATATTGAAGAGAGTTGGAGCTAATACAGAGCCTTGAGTACGCCTGCTAGGATAGGAGCAGGAACAGAAATCACATCGGTTAGTCGTATGGAGAAGGACCTATTCGCAAGGAAGCTTTTAATAAGGAGTATAAGGTACTGTGGGACTTCAAGTTTTAGAAGTTTGAATAGTAGAACGGGGTGCCATACCGAGTCGAAGGCTTTTTCGATGTCGAGAAAGACGGCTATTGTATGTGAAAACTGATGGAAACCTTCGAGAGTGTCTTCGGTAAGTTTTAGGATCGGATGGTTTGTTGATACAAGCGATTGGAAGCCAAATTGATGGTTTGGAATAGCTGACGTTTCATTGAGATAAGCTTTTAGGCGAGAGAGAATGCATTTTTCGAAGATTTTACTGATGGATGGGAGAAGGCTTATGGGTCTGTAGCTGGAAGGAGAAGAGGGGTCTTTGCCGGGCTTAAGGATGGGTATAACATGTGCATATTTCCAGGCTGTAGGGAAGTAGTAAATTCTTAAGGAGAAGTTGAAGATATGGGTAATATATATAATGGCTTTGAATGGAAGTTGTTTTAGAATAAAAGTATTGATTTTATCTGGCCCAAAGGATTTTTTGGGTGCGTTTTTGGCCAGGATAGCAGCTACCTCTATTGGCGAGATGAATTTAATGGGATGAGGTACGGTGATTTCTGGGTTATTTACTTTATGCTCAATTGATTGATTGAATTCTGCATTTGTAGGAGGATGTGGAGTAAAGACAGATGCAAAATAGTCTGCTAGGGTGTTGGCTTTATCCGTAGGGGATGAAGCGAGGGTGAACGGTGTTTGGAGAGAGGGGATGTGGTTGTGTTTTCTAAGTAGACGTCGTGTGAGATTCCAAAGTGAGTGGTCATTTGGATGTGCGGTTTGGATTTGTTTGTGGAAATATTGAGCTTGGACTAGGAAAAGGAGTCTCCGTACTATTTTAATTAGGCGGTTTAGGTACGATTTTAGAAAAGAAGTTCGATGGCGATGATAATGATTTCGAATGGTTCTCTTGTGGTATATGAGTTTTAGGAGTATTGTAGGGATGGGGGGGGAGGGTACTTAGATTTTTAGGTGAGGGTGTGGTTAAATCCAGAGTATCGAGAATAGCATGGGTTAGTAGAGATATGGCTTTGTCTATTTCATTTTGAGTGGGTAGGGTTTCTATTGGAGGAAGCAATTGAGTTAGAAGGGATTGGAAGTAGTGCCAGTTGATTTTCTTTAGGTTGAAGGGGAAGAGCGTTTTAACTGAAGATGCTGAAACTCCTAGTCTGAAGATGATTGGGCGATGATCGGAGGGTAGCGCAATGTGGGTTTCCACTGCTATGGTTGTTGGGAGGTATAAGGATAATCCGAGATCTATTATATCAGGTTGCTGGTTGGGCAAGGATGGGTAGCGAGTAGGAGAGTAGGGGGCGTGGATTTGCAAACCTAGATTATTAATGGCGTTGAGAAGTTTAATGCCAGAAGAAGTAATGAGGTTGCTACCCCAAGCTGTATGCTTGGCATTGAAGTCGCCTACTACGAGCGTTGGTTGATTTTGTTGGAAGAACGCATTAATTGAGTTGGGTAAGTAAGGTACATTTGGTGGTTTGTAAATGGAGGTGATGTTGAGCAGTGCGCCGGAGGATGATTTGACAGTGATTCGTACATTTTCGAAAGGAGAGTTTGGTATGGAAGGAATTTGGTAATGCGATATATTTTGCTTAATAAATATGGCAACACCACCACTGGCTCGTTTCCGTGGTCTATCTGCACGGTATACGGTGTATCCTGGGATGTAGATTCGGTTTGATGGGATTAGATGCGTTTCGTGAATACAGGCTACAGAAATCTGGTTGGTGTGGATAAATTGACTAAGGAGAAGGATATTTGGTCTTATTCCATTGGCGTTCCAAGAAAGAATACTGAAAGGTGGTTTTTGATGCATGTTTAAGGTGGGGTTTGTGGAGGTGAAATGGATTGTATTATGGTGTTGATGATGGTAGGAATAAGATTTTTCAGGATGGATGTGAGAGATTCTTTGATTATTTGAGAAATTATTTGGATCATCTGGGGTGAGCTGGGAAGAAATGATTGGGAGGGATGATAGTGAGCTGTAACGAAGGGTGAAGGTGGATGCTGACGGATTACATTGGCATAGGATCTAGTTTGTTGCCTTGGGGTTTCAAAGTTTTGGTTATGGTGGTGAAAATTTGAATTCTGGTGGAGCGACGGGTCATTGTGCTGAGGAGTCATTTGCAAGTTGAAAGGAGTTTGGTGTGGGTATGGGGAAAAGGTGTGAAAAGGGGGGGATTGCGAGGAGTGTGGGTGCATTTTAAATGGGATACCTTTTCTGTGAAGCAGATTTTGGTACGTGGTACACTCACGACTACTGACTGGATGTGGTTTAGTACAGTTCGCGCATTGCAGGTTACCTTCAGTACAGTCTTTTGTGGCGTGATTTTTGGAGCAGCGACCACACTTAGCAGGAAGTCCGCAGTTTTTCTTGGTATGTCCAAAGACTTGACATCTTCGACACTGAACTGGTCCGGGGCGGCGTCTTCTTTCTTCAACAGAGATGATGGCTTGAAATAGTTCAGTCTGGTTGTAAATATTAAGGGCATTACTGTTCTTTTCTAGGGTGATTGCACACAATGGCCATGGTTTTTTGTCATAGCCAGAGAGTCTGATAACTTTTAGAATGGGAAGGTTCCTTTTGATGAGTTCGTCTTCGATTTCTTTTTCGCTGTAGTCTATTGGAACATTTCGTAACACTACAGACATCGTTTGTTTGCCTGGATCTTGGTACGTGTGATAGTTCAAGTTGTTTGCTTGTAGATTTTGTCTTAATATCCTATAATCTTCTATGCCATTTACAATCACTTGGGTGTATTTTGATTGGTTACGGGTTTGGAACCGGTTGTGCTTTAGAATCTGATGGATGGTTTTGAGAAGGTTTGGATGATCTTGAACATCATGTATGAAAATGGGAGGAATTTTAATTGTGGTTGGGTTAGAAGTGGCAGGATTTGTTGGTGGATCTTCAGTGCTTAGGGGTCCGAAGCGATTTTGTATAGGGACGTTATACATTGTGGGAGGAAATGAGGTAGGATTTGGTGCGGGTATAGATTGATTGAGGCGGGGACGTTTGTTAGGTTGCTGCCCTTGCGTACTTATCGATTCTGGATTGTTGGCTTGATATTGATTGGAGTAGAGATGTTCCATAGGTTCGACGTCCGGCTGCTGATAGACCTCTTGCAGTAGGTGCGTGGGAGGATTGTCGTGATACTGGTATAGATCTCTGAGCGCACTTGAAACTGCTTCGGTGACTGACTGTGCTAAAAAGTCTGGAGATTCTGCCATGACGCAGTTTATACTCCGATGATGGAGTTCGCACTAGTATAACGCTTTAGTTCAGCTGAGAATACGACACTTTTGCTAAAAACACTGTCACAAACACTCGTTGATTTGCCGCAATGCGGCAGTAACGGCCGTGAGCCGCGCCTGGCGACCGGTAGCCGTCCGTCCACTGGCGCGTGGCACTGATAACACGGCGACTTGCGATAACGGCGAGCGGAGCTCAAGACACAACCATCTCCGACCGCTGCTCGGAGCAGAATGAATAATAATAATAATAATAATAATAATAATAATAATAATAATAATAATAATAATAATAATAATAATAACACTGGCAATCTATCAGCAAACCTAGTATAAATTTTAGGAAATGCAGCTTGAATCAAAACATTTATTGGTTGAAAGATGGGCGGCGGAAGAGAGATAGATTTGAGAGAAGGAAAGGGCGCAGGTTAGGGAAAGCAGCAGGAGCAGGAGAGAAGAAAAAAATGACCACTGCGAGGAACTCGCTCCCTGCAACATAGAAACTTGCGAAGAAAGCTTCCGCCGCGAGTCTAAGCCGTTTCGTGGCGACTGGTCGGGCGGGCAGCGACCGCCGCACCGCGTGCTGCGTGCGTCACGCCGCCGCCGGCGGTAGCAAAGGTGCGCCGCCCCGGACGCCCAGTTTACTCTTTGAGATTGAATTGCTTCCCGGGTGAAGAGACGCAGCGTGCCGACGCCACCATCCCACCTCTAATATTTTCACTCTGTGCCAGCACGTGGAAACTGTGTAGCGTGGTTCTTCTACAATATTTTTTCTTCGCACTTCTTGAATTGAATAACCATTGTTGCGCTGTAAATGTGCATGGGATCTAGGAAAAGGTTATTGTGAACCACATTCCTCAATCATTTTGCAAACCAGTTATCGTAACTAATAATACACACACGTTGGATAAATATTCATTCATTTATCGATCACATGAATTCACACTCACTGGTCATGGATAAAACGTATGTCCCGCACTCTATGAACATATCAAGAATAAGACATAATCATCCACAAAAGTTTCTTTCATAATAATGAGTTTCATTCTTCAGTAAGTTGATTGACCGCTTTCCATCGATGCACCTTTGGGTTTCCAGGTTGTATCAAGGGATATGCAACAATAACATTCACTGGACACAATATTTGGAAATAAGGATTGGAAATTATTCTCTCTCTTCCTTTTTCTTGGACTCTAACAAAAATAGCGCTACATAAACTTCTTTGACTGGAGCACTTCTTGAATGTTAGAGAATGATTGAGTATCAATATATGTTATGAATACCTTCCAGATTTAGCCCATATGGCATGATGAGAACCTGTAGTATACCACCGTTTCTACAGAATTTTCGCACAGAAAATTTGGAAATCAAATATCAATCCTAATAACTTACAAGAATATAAGAGGATAGTTTCTGCCCTCATGCACAGAAAATCTTGCATCGCCCTGTCGCCTACAGGGATCTCTATTGTGATTTTGTCAACAAAGAATTAAAAGGAATAGCACGGCACAATTCAAGTTTCGAAAATAACATGTGTATTTTTAACGTTTTTCATACCCGTACTTCGAACAAACAACACGCAAATCTACAAATTAATGTTCTGCAATTAGAAAAACGCAACAGGAAGGCTCATTTTGAAGGAGGATACCGTAACAATACAATTCATAAAATAAAATAATTTCTCAACAGCACTTCGAAAATACAAATATCTTGATAACACAATTGTCGACTCTATAACAACAGTCGAATAGGTGCTCGCGAACAGTCTGCGTAATCGAAATAAGTACGTCGTTCTGGGAGCACAAATGGCGATGTTACGAGCAATTCTGTCATCAAAACATCCGCCGAGCAATAGGCATAAAATCGACTGTGACTCCATAACCCTCGCGTAACATTCAGGGCGAAATCACATAAATTCAAATATATTAGAAGCAAATGCATGTACAGGGAAAGAGCATTGTCCACCTTAACGTATGTTTCTCTTTATTTTTCTTTACATTTCCTTCCTGTAGTTGATAACTTTCAACCGGAGACAAAAAATCTGCATTGTGGACAGACATTTTCAAAAGGTCACATTCACCTATACGCTTGTAAATTTTAAGTTTAGGTAAATAATGATAAACCCATTTTTTTAATTATTTCGAAAATAAATTAATACTATGTCACAAATAGTACATTATTATTTAAGTTGTTTAAGAAAATATAATTCCGAGTGCTTTATAAAAGGGACAAGAAGCAAGTTAATACTACATTAAATATAATTGAAATGTAGAATGTAAGCTTTACTTGAATTTAAATGCAAGTAGACAAATTACAACAAAAGTTACGACCCTGTCTTATCTACAAACCAAGTAAATTTATGCTTTTGGTTCTGGCTTTGATATTCGAAAAAGCGGCAAGACAGGCGAAGAAAAAATGTTTACATTTAGTCAGATGAAGTATTCGGAAAATAATTTTAACGTTTGGGCGGCTTGTTAGTGCACTACCACTACTTGATACAATTTCACCTATTATACAAATTCCAAAGATCCTCCAACCTGAAATCTGTTATAATTTCCAAATAACGTTTAGATACCTTGATTGTTGGCAGCTGAATTGAAGACAATTCAGAGGTGTGTCTGAGAAAGGTGAGTTATCGTTGAGTTTTAAGCGTATGCTTTAAAATAGGTACTAGGTACAAAATTCAAGAAGACTCAGCTAGTAAAAAATAATGACAGAAAATCATGACAAAATTCCAGATGGAAGCTCCAAAATTAAAATTTCTTTTAATGCATACTTTTTCTGCAAATAATAAAAGGGAAAATAGGAAATGAAAAGAAAAGTCACACATGTGAGGCGTAGTTGATTTGTTCCAATCAATTCCCACAATTGACTGAAACAATGACTGTACATTAACTGGACAATAGATACAAAAAAATGAAATATCTTTTAAAGCCAACGATATTTAAAATCGTACGAAGCAATTATTGAAGGAAGAATATTCAAACAATTTGCCTTCACTGTATCAGTGTCACTTCATTCACTCAGTATGTGTATGTGTGAGCGGATAGAAATCCTCAATATTTTACATGAAAATACCACTTTGTACTCACATACAGAAAAGGGCTCTGCTGCAGGTTTCTCTGCATACTTACCTGAAACAAACAAAACAAAAGTTCAATAAATATTCTTGTACAAGGATACACAAAAATCAAATTTGATCTCTAAATGTGAAATATTTATAACAGATTTCATTCCATCATCCACAATAGCGCAAACAACACATTTACATTCAAATTTCTCGCCCACGCAAGGACTGCCCGGAAGCAATTAGTCTCTATTAAAGAGCGAGTTTAGCGTCCACCAACAGTCAGAACCACAATGAGTATAACAACGCGGTACTCGCAGCAGTGAAGAAAGTTAAAACTAGTGGTGCTAAAACAGTACGTACTTTCTCGCCCGTATTTTCACGCAAAATTTCGCGACAAGTACTCAAATTTTCGAAAAATTGACACGAGCTTACTTTAAAACCAGTCTTTAAGAAACATATTTCATTAAGGGAAAATCTCTAGCGGTTGCATATCCTCGTTGCGTCTGTTATCAAGTGTGTCAGTGTGAAATTCTAATCAAGAAAGCGAAGATATCGAGTTTTTAGTGCAAAGATCAGTTAATGTTTTAAATGCGAAGATCAGTGAATGTATGAAAACGCGATGTCAAGCTATCGACACTCCCAAAAACGTCGTAAACGGTGTCAAAGAACTCTGATATTATTTTGGAAATAAAATGCAGATCTGATATCTGGATAACCACTGGAGGGATTCGCGTGATAAAGATGGCGTTTGAAAACCGAGAACTCACATTTTAACTAGTGTTTGTCATTTCAATCGTCATAGAAGTGTAATTTACAAATAATACCATGTAGCAAAAACTTCCCCCGCAGGATGGCCAAATCCGGCACCTACCTTCACGTCGGCTTGCGTGCGATTTACAAGTATCTCCCATCAGCGGGCACTGTCCAAGCCGGCATACGTTCAATATGTAAGTTTCCATCTGGTCTCCCGACATGTGTGTCATATAAGTACGTTGGTGGAAGAAATTGTGAAGGTCACAGTACGGAAGAGGAAGGAAAGATCGCGCGGGTCCCGTGGGCCCGTTTGTTAGGAGACTGCTTCGGCATTCGCTAAGTATTGATCGGAGAAAACACGGAAAACTATCGATCAGAATAGTCATCCGCTACAATTCTCCTGCAGAGAGCGGCTGAATTCGAATTAATTGTACAACTAGTGTCGAAAATCCGCCACCGTCGGGCTCGAACCCAAGGCCCTCCCGGTCAGAGTCGCTGCAGAGTCAGCGGGAATGCTAGCTCTGAGCTAAATTCAGCCGGTGGAAGTTTGATGAATCTCGAATTCCAAGACGTGCAGTTTCTCGAATTCTATTATAAGGCGTCCCGCTAGTATTTTTCCCCCTCTTACCATCTGGGAGAAAGGGGACCGAGTTTCGCCTCGCAAGAGTTCGCGCACGGGCACACTAGTACATCGAAAGTGCAGCTGCACTGAAGCTTAGTCTCCATTCTGGAGCGTGTTTCACTTAGCCATCACCAGCAGCAGCAGCAGCAGGAGCGTTGGGACTAGGGAGAGATTTCGCCCGCCAGCGCCAGCCGCGCGATTTCAGCCTCCTGTCTCCGCCGCGCTCGCTAGTTTCGCGTCGTCAACGTCACCGGCTGGTTGCCGGTGACGTCACATCCGTATCCGGGAGGGCGAGCGGGCGGGCGGGCGCGGCGGGTGGCGCTCCCGGGTGGGCCTCTGCCGCCGCCGCTCGCGGAACTAAATATACGAACTCGCGTCAGGCGGCGAAGGCGGAGGGAGCGGTTCCCCCTTCCGGGTTGCGCTCCCCGCACCCCCACAAGGACGAATGCGGCAGCAACAACTCGTAAATGTTTATGGAGTTCTTCCACGGAAGTCTCCCATTATAATTCTTTATTTTATGTTGCGGTATGTTAATTTGCACAGAAAATCTTTGAAGTTGAAAACATTTGGTTCCTTGGAAACCTGACATTTAGAGAGGTGAGCAAAAAATGTCGAAACTCAAGAAATTTCAATGTAAATGTTCTATATAAACGAACATTATTGAGTGATAATTTCAATGCTATGTAATTGACTGTAATATTGGTTAGTGTGCGTACGTAATTGTTTCGCATACAGAGCATGTGCTTAAACCTTTCGAATTGTGTCCATCGAGGTAAGATTGCAACAATTCTAACGGGAATTTCAACAATATATTTAACATGGGATAGTAAAATTCGATTTAACATTGAACTCAGTTCAACCTGAAATGCAGAATGACTTGTATTACAAACAGAAAACATAATAATTAAATTGAAGGATGAGAAGGATATTGCGAATATCTGCACAAGAAAAATCAGATATTTATATTATTTGTGTCAGAAAAAAATGGTGTATCATTTTTCAATAAAGTAGATAATCACACGCTTTAACAAGAAATGGAATATTTTCATGTCTGTCAATCGTACATAAAGTTCAAAATGATAAACAAGTTCATGAATTAATAGTTTATCTACGCTTATTAAGTCGAAATGGACGATTATTTTTGAGAGAAAAGTGATCATGAAAAAAGAGTTAAAATAGAACAAAAGTACATTATTTCTGCCTTTCATTGCCATACATTGTCTTTACTCTCATACCTTTTTCATTTTACAAAACAACTACAAAACAGTTTTTGATATTCTAAAAAATATATATTTTGATGTTGATTTTTCAGCAAAATATATAGTATGTGACTTTGGCATTTCCTTTGGGATGTCACATAACTAAATGTGATTTTACACACTAAAGAAGGGAACATGCGTTTTCAGTCTCGGAGTAACGGTGTCATGTTCTGATTGAGGATAGCGATAGAACGAGTAGGTCATAAAAATTGTTTCTGAAGCAGAAACTTTAATGCAATAAGCCCACACTGCTTTGTAAGCAAAGCTTTGTAACTTTAAAAGCGGCTTTACTTCCCTGCTTAAATCTAATTAAAAGTGAACCACGGATCCCAGATTTTGCCAGGCTCCCAATAACGCGAAAGGAAACTCCTAATGAGTATACATGGAGTAATAATGATGAAAAAATAAAAACAGGCCAAGATTCCTTCCTAATTAAGGCAATGGAGTAATGAAGAAATTGATAACTATTATATATATTATCGACATACAAATATTTTATTAATTTTTCATGGGTTACATTTTAATACCATTTATCAACTGCAGCTTTGCAATAAAACTAATACATAATACTGTTTATGATTACTTTACGCAAGGTTCTATACTGCAAAGAGAAAACATCTCCTTTCCAGCTCTTCGATTGTATTAGCCTCGTGGCAAAATATGGTCTCCGTGAAGACTCGACGATGTCCGCAGCAATCATAATGAATTTCTCCAGCGATGTGTTGCAGACTGCGCAGTTGTCCGGTAAGTAATGTGACGTCCGGAAATTCACACTCAGCGCGATAAACTCATTATTAAATTTTCTGTTACAGCTGTGCCACTTCATAAATCCTGCCCACGAGCTACAACCTCCTCACCCCCGCTAGTTCATCGATCCTCGCTTCGCAGATGTTATGAAACTGGAGAATTCGCGTTACACAATTGGAGCTCTTTTTTGTGTCCTACTTCATTGTATAGAATATATTAAATCGTCACTCTGGATTTAGGATATAAATATCTGTGCATTACTGAGAGTAGTACTTTTTGGAAGAAATGCATTTTTGGCACACAACGAATAGTAATACTTGACGAATTGAATATTTCGATAGATATATTGCAATGAGTTAAAACTTTCACAATCATAGAATTTTTTCTGTCTCTCCCTCTCTTTTTAATTTTGTTTCAAGAAAAGGAAATACTCTGGGTACGCATCTCACTGCTCAGAAGAAAGATGTTATCCATGTGTATTTAAATACCCAGTCAATAAATAAATGTAACGCCATAAAGAAATATAATTCTGGATTATCAAAGCGGTTGCAATATCGCTTGAAGGTGTTGCAATGAGATATCTTTAGTATACTAAAACACAGTATTCAATCGCAACAGAAATATCAATTTTACAAATAAGTATTTATTTTAGCCTCCGGTGGCCCATGAGTGGTGAGCTAGCTTTCCAAGCCGCGCCCGAATCGATTCCCGGATGGAGCAAAAATTAAACTCTAGCTTTTCATTGTCACATCCCAGTTGATTTAGCTGGTTGAAAATGTGAAACCTTCTCGCAGTAGAGATCCAAAGTAGATAGTAAGGAGTTGCGATCTGCTTACCACACATCTCCCGAGCTCATGGCATTCAGGTTGGGGCGCAATGGCATGGCCATAGTTTGACGAGGCTGTAGTACCAAACATACATATTCATTCTCTTTGAAAATAAGGAAAAAATAATTGAAAAGGCATCAAACCTTTATCTTACTCTGCGTAAGATTAAAGCATCTTACAACTTACGTCTCCACTCCTCGCTTCCACAAAAAGCCGAGCTGCTCTCAAGAGCAGGACGAGGAGCCTTCGCACGTGCAAGAGGCTCTTAAGACCCACCCGCAGCAGCCCTTGAATTAAGAGGCCGTTTTATCTTCGGCCGGGGGAGGGGCGGGGCGGGGCGGGGAGTGGCGCGGGACAAAATAGAGCGAGGCCGGGGGGTGGGCGGAAAGGGAGCGAACGCGTTAATTGTGGCCAGCGGCCGCCGGGGCGCGTCCACGGCCGCACGCGTGCGCCCACGCGAGGGAGCCCCGCACCTGCCCGCCCGCCCACGCGCGCCGCACCGCGCGAGCAGATGCGCGCACCCCCCTCCTCGTGACGTCTGTTCAGACAGGGAGATAAAGCTTGTGCCGCCAGAGGCGCAATTGGCGCCTTAAAATACAAATATGACACACGCATGTGTTTGTGTAGTGAAAGTTTATTTGGATCTTAGATAATAAACATGCGTGTAAGTGAATGTATGTGCACAAGAATGTTTGAATGAGTATGAGTGCGTGCGATCCAATTGAAGATTCCGTAGACCATTCTCAGACGGGCTGATTATGTCAGCAAAAAAGAACTCGAGAAGGGATAGAGGTACGGACGGTGGTGGTGATTGCCAAGACAATGAGTGGAACCGCTAGTAGCGGAAACGTTAGAAATATGGCAAGAATGGTACATGTGTGTTGTGGGTGCGTTTCGTGCGTGTGTGTGAGCGTATGCGTAGTACATGTATATTTGTGTGTCAGTGTGTCAGAATGCAAGTGGGTTTAAATGTATGTATTGATCCAAACGAAATTGCTGCTGACCGTTCAGGCGGATTGCTGATGTCAGGAGAAAAGAACTCGAGAGGTAGAGGTAGAGACAATAGAGGCGAACGCCAACATTACGGCGGTGACGGGAGAGAAGTTTAAGATCACAAGAAAGGTATGTGCGTTTGTGGGAGCGTGTGTGTGTGTGTGTGTGTGTGTGTTTGTGTGTGTGTGTATTTGTCGGCAAGGGAGAACGCGTTCTAGCCCTCCCCTGGAAACGGCGCGCCGTGGCATCTGTTTACGTTTACTCGGATGAATCACACGACCAAAGGGAGAAATTTGGGAGGCTGCTGAAATCATTCACGCGATTCTCAATCGTATTCTAGCACTATACACGAAAACCGTAAAGTTCTTTGCTCCAAGAAGTTTAAGATATTTGAATAAAAGATGTTGAATCCATTTTAACATCACTATTAAACATATCACGCTTCGTTTAGGAACTTGGCACAGGCCATTACCTGCGTCTTTTTAAGTTCCTAGCTTCGTTATCAGTTCGTTCTTTCCTTAGGTAACAATGGTGTTGATAGTTACTGAGAATTAGAATTAACGAAGACAGATAAATTTTTAAAAAAATAGTAATAAAATGTGACAAATAGAATGTCAGTCTGCTGAAGAAAAGATATGGTGAGAAAAATTAAACTTCTGTTCTCCTCCTCGTTTCATCTCCCTTTCTGGCATTAAGCCTTAGCCTTTTATCAGTAGTAAGATAGGGTAAAAAGAAAAAGATTCATTTAGGCCACTATTTCTATTTTCATAATAAATCAAATATAAACAAAATTTTGAAAAAAAGATAATTTTTGGATCATGACAGTTCGGCCTTTATACCGTTCACCTAAAATTAAAAAAACGAATTAGTGCCTTACAATCACAATCTGTTAAAAAAAAAATAAACATCACATCATGAGCAATTCCGATGCCGAGGACGGTCCAATGGAGACATAACCGGCTTGTGCGCGGGCGGGGCGCCTGCCATCTGCTGGCCCCTTGTCAGGCAGATGGCTGCCCAATCTGCTCCACAATCGGCCCTAAATGATCTGCGCGCTCCCTTGAGAGGGCGCGGCCGTGCGCCTCTCGGCCTTTGTCGCGAGGCGGCGACGCTCAAGCGTTTGTGAGGCGGCGGCGGCGAACGCGCGGGGACGGAGGCGCCAACAGACACAGACGCAGCGCAGGTGGTGGCGACGAGAGGGAGGGAGGGAGGGAGGGAGAAGATGGAACGGAATAAGCAGAAACTAGCAATTGATTGAACCGAAGCAGAGATGATGATAGAGAGTGGAAGTCACTGCCGAAAAGAAGACGGGGGAAGAGGAAAAAGAAAAACCGACTGCGAACGAAGAAAGGGGGTTGTCGCTTCTGGAACAATGACTGGTAGGTGAGAGGCGAAAATCATGCTAATAGAGAGCAACACCCAGGCGATGACATCACGAGATCTTCATTGGCAAAGAGAAAACTCACGGTGACACAGTGTCAACGAGTGCAGGCACCGAAACTGGGACGGTGGTCGTCCCTTTAGGTGAAAGGGTGGATACATCACAGAGCAACACTGAAGAGGTAGGCGAAACAAGAGAAGGCAACAGCAGGAACACGACGCTGACGAAACGAAGACGGGCTGCGACAGAGGAAGGAGAGACGTCGCTTTAGGGAGACAAAACGGGCATAGCAGTGGCCACCGCCATAGGTATAATAGTACGCACTGGTGCGAATCCACTGCGAGGAGAGAAGCGGACGGGAAACGCGATAGCACGTGCTATCAAAGGGAGCCAGGTGCCGGTCTTGTGCTCCGCCGTCACCCGCTCCCGCCTCACTCCTAAGGGCTGACAAGCTCTCTGCCTCACCTGCTCACAGTCGCAAATCCCTCCCTCTGATCTGCACGCGTGCACAAGAGGCATTTGGAACCGTCATGCTCGGCAGACATTTCATAGATGACTATACAGCAGAAAAATACTCACGAACTTGTCGGTTAAAAGTGAGAATATTGACCGAAAAATATTTCCAAAAGGTCTCTCAAAAATCGTTACACGAAATACAAGTAATAGTATATAAATATACAACTTAATATTTTTAGCACAGGGTGCAATTAATGAATCTTTACAACGTAAATTAGTTTAGTAGTTCGTAGACATTCATGTTTTGTTCATCTACTCAAATTCACAAATAATTATTTGGCCTATTCTTTACATGAATCCTTACCAAATTGACGTCAGCAAGTGTTACAAGTAATAAGACTTGGAACTTGGTGCATCAGGCTCTCACCGTGTCATTCGCATAATAGTACGGTGGGCAGGTGTTACTGTAAACGTGCCGTATGGACATCTTAAGCTGGGTACATATCTTCGAACAACTTCCATTCCACACGCGTCCGCCCGATCACGTAAGTGACCATTCAGTTTATCGCCAACGAGCGTTCACTGTCCGCCGATCGGTTCGAGGCGAGCCGATAGAGATACGTCAAAGTAGCAAGGACCAAACTCGCGCTAGTAATCTTCTTATTCCGAATCTCCGCTGGTGGCGTACTGAGTCCGCAAGGCGGCAGAACGTCCAACTACGCAAACGGACAGACGCGGACCGGTAGAGTCCGCTCGTTCGGGGCTCAAGCTCAGGTGTGTGCCCAGCTCCCAGCTCCACCCGACACACACACGCTCACCGCTTCAGGCTTTTACCGTCGCCCGCCCGTTTATCTCCAGCGACCGTGCCGTAACGAAGCGCTGCGAAGGAGCAAAACGCCCTTCAGCGAAGCCCGGCGCGCGGCCAAAGGGCGGCGCCACGCAAAGGGAAAGTGGCCACGGCGGCGGCTGCGGAAGTGCCGGAGAGTGCGGCCACGGCGATCGCTGGACGGAGAGCTTAAGGGGCGTGGGGGGGTGGTGAGTGCGGTGAGAATTCATTGATTCCAGGAGCGCCCCAACTACTATGGACATTATCTGCGTAAGAAGAGCGCTTATCCAGGGTTGCGGGAGTGTTGGTTCCCAGCTAGAATGTGAGATGTGGCATCGACAAATTCGTGGGCTTGCGGGAACATTTTCGCCTGTAGGTATCTTCTATACCAAGGAAGTACCGCCCCAGCTGAGACAAGCTCTAAGATTCCCGGTAGTCTTCTGGCACGGGTAGAAGTAAAGGTCATGCAAGTAGGTGAGTTACAACTGTAAAAGTTGCATGTAACTGTGTAAGAGGAGTGAAGGGGGCAAAGATGTGGAAGGAAACTCGCGCGCGGTCCGCAGCCCGTTTGCTAGAACTGCTCCGGCATTTGGCTGGTACTAATCGGAGAAACCACGGGAAACTACCTATACGGGCAGCCGCACGCGCCGCAAAAATATGTTCTCCAAGCAGTGGTTGAATTTTACCTAGCAATGTAGTAGGTGCCGAAAATGCGCCACCGGGACTCGAACCGAGAAATTCGCGGTTGGGACTCGAACACCAACCTGGTCAACGACGCTGCAGAGCCAATGGAAACCGCCAAAGAACCACCGCATCTGGGGCGTGGGCATGGGCGAGGCGGTCCTATCGCCGGCACGCCGCTACTAAAACGCGGTCCGTAATCGCACGCCGAGAGCGCACTTGACGGCAGAGCGCGCGGGCGACGAAACCGAGGAGGGACGCAGAGACAACGCGAGGAGGCAACGAATGCACGCGAGGGGAGGCACGAAAACGGCCAACGAAATACACGATAAACACGCGAATGGGCTCTAAAGTACGCTCTTGCGGTACGAAGAGCACACAGAGGAGGAGATTACGCTGTTTAAGATCAAACAGAATAGGTACAAAGGGTACGTGCAATATTCATATACATAAGATTTCGGAATGGCAACGACGCTTTTTAGGTCTTGAGCACGTATTCAAGAACCTTATTTGCGGTGCAGCAAGAAAGGATGAAAATTATCTTAAGACTGGAAGGAAGTTGGCATTACATTCAAGAACATAATATTATCGTAAAAATGCGTGTAAGATGTCTATTACGCATATAGTAAAAATAATATAACTCGCAAAATTAGAATAAGCAAGCCATAATAACGGAAAGTAATGGCATGATTTAACTTCTTTCAAGCAGATGTAACAAAAATCACAACAATCTTAATGACTCCCACACGAATCGTGTCACAAAATTAAACATTTTCAGAAAGTGGTAAAGACCAACTAAAACTAAGTATTATTATTATTATTATTATTATTATTATTATTATTATTATTTAACGTTTATTCATCTTAAGTCAGTCAGAATTTCTAGAGTTACGTGCCTTTGTACAGGCAGTGATTCTTGCCAGCGATAAGATGACAGTATCGTCAGTGAAGTATAAACACTTGCCAGTTAACACCGTCGATGTCGTCTGATAACTGGCAAGAACATTCCTCGTGTGGTCATTATCTGTCACCTTTATAATTTGACACTTCTGTTTAAAATTCTAAAGTTTAATATCTACACCCACGCTACAATACACTGCAATCAGGGCACGAATTGTTTCTTATTTGCTCCACGCATCCTACGTATACACGCAAGACCTGTACATCTATCCCTGCTTTTCCCTCTTAAAGGGCCTATCTGCAAGGCGGCCACCGAAATCCACGCTGCCACGCGTTCCTGGACCCGTGACACGCACCAACCTCGCCCAGTCTCTGGCCCGCAGCGCCCTTCATAAATTACAAGGCGACGGCAACGCACCCGGCAACACCCTCGCCGCCGCCGCCATTGCCGCCTCAGGCAACGCTTCCGTACCCTCCAGCGGTGCCGTCGCTTTCGCCGTGGACCCCCGGTTGCCTTCCACATGACGTCCCTTCTCTAGGTCGATCCCCGCTGTCAATATCAACGCCCTTGCTGTCTCGATCTTCATTACAGACACTATTCTTCCAACACAATAACCATGTGATTGACGTACAAAAGAATTAATCACTGCGATCCAACAATAGTCTAAACGCCTAGTGAAGTTCTGAGATTGATGCCATTTTCATCTTTATGGAAATGTCACAGTCACCTATTAGAGATCTGTGATCCATTCTGTTTCCATGAAAAGGTCAGTGTCCATCTTATATTTATTTAATCGCTCCATGGCATCGCGGCATGCATTCGAAAAGTTGACCTTTATTCATGTTTACGCTTCAGTGGTGACTAATTTTCACACGTTCAATATTCCACATCAAAGCCACAGTTGTCTTCTGCAGCCTCGCTGTCCCCATCACTGCCTTTCGAAACGAATACAATTTCTCGAAAACAACTGAACAGATGTGATTCGCGGCCTTATCATTATTCATGCTAACACAATTCCTTCGCGAATCGCGAATCAACCTCCGTCGCCCAAATTGTGTCTCACAACCCTCGTATCTTCCCGATCCCAGCAGTTTCTTCGCCGTCACCAGAACTACGGCACCGATCACCAACCAACCTCCGCCGGCCCTTTCAACCGTTACCGCTGCCGGAGGCCAACATTACGGCCCCATTCATCACGCGCATTTTCCCCTGCCAATCCGTAAAATGTCGCGGGGACGGCAGGCGACGTCGAAGCGGACGGCAGCCGTCACACGAGGGGGAGACGGGGAGGGGTCGGACCGGAATAGGGTGGAAGGGGGGGGGATCCCGCAATGGAGATATATGGGCCTCGCGCCGGGAAATACCGCGCTCTCCAAATGGCAAAAATATTCGCGGAAATGCGAGTTTAATGGGAGTCGTTGAAATCGATGCCGCTCGCTCGCCCGAGAGGTAAAGAAAATTACATCGAAGAAATATAGTATACGGTGCATGATTAACTTTCATCGGAGTTTCAATTACTGCGAGCCCTCTTAAAGAGGAAAGGTCGCGGTTTCTAAGGGGGACATTTCGGAGGGCGAGAGGGCGGTTTGAAGGGTAAGAGAGCGGATGGGCGGGTGGATGGGGAGGTAGGGAAGCTTGCGGGAGGGATGTTGGACGCGGGTAGGACAGGCGGGGGTACGAGTAGGTGGGCGGGCAGGCGAAAGAGCGACGAAAAGGAAAAAGGGAGCTGTCCGGAAAGGCAAGACGTAATCAAATGAGACCCTTTTCATTTCATTTTTGCTCCTGTTGGTCTGCTGCTGGAGTGCACTCTACGGAGGTGCAGTACGGAGCCGTTTCTTCGAGCCACGTAATTCTCAGGAAGAAGACGCAGTGCACCTAGGCAGCGCTGTAGAATCAGCTAAGTCAACGCTGCATTGGCAGTATCACAGAGAAAAGGAAATTCCAAGGATTCTGTCAACAAAGTAAACCAAATGAAACCCAATACGGCGAAAAAATTTAAAAAAAGAAGAAAAAAATTGAAATTCATATTAAATCCGTTTTATGAATTGGAATCTCTCAGATTAAACTTTTCAATTTGTCGTAATCGATATTTTTAAAATCAATTTGAAAACCACACGACGTCGGCAAACGCATTTTTCTGTCGCACCTCCGGGTCAGTTGTTTATCCTGATTTCTCATATAAAAATTATCGTCTTCACGATATTCTTGAAGACATAACGCTGATTCCCGCAACCCAGACCCAGCAACCGGCTCGAGGACACCGCTATGCTCTTCTGGGAGAAGTGCAACTCATTAGGCCCTCCACTTATTTAGTTCATTTTCCGTGAAAGGAAATTCTTCGTTTTCGTATTATTGTATTCTTTGTCTTCTGAGACTTCTATATCTCCTGCGTCATCTGCGTCTTTCCCTACGTCTTTTCCTTCGTCTTCCTCTAACTCTCCGTCTTCCACTACGTCTTCCTCCACGCCTACGTCTTCCTCGCCGTTGTTGTCTCTGTCTTTGTCTCCGTTTTTCTCTCCTCTCTTTATCTTTCCCTTTGTCATCTTTCTCTTTCTATTTATCTTTCTCTTCGTCTTTTTTTAGAGAAAAATGCCTTTAGGTACTGGAGTTTAATCAACACCACCTACATAGATCTATTTTGGTGGCTTTGGTTTAATTCCCGGCATACTCACCAAGATCCAGCGCCAAAATACGAAAAAACACGATTTTGGAAATTTCTTAAAATCTTATGGCCGGATCCGAAAACAAATGATCAGTTCCCCATCAGGAGACCGAGACGCGTCGAATGACACCTTGTATGTCTCAATTGGTGCATGGGAAGTGGTCTAGCCGAGTGTGACAGAACCGCACATACGCACATCTGCCCACTCGATGAGTTAGTCAAATACTATACAGGGATTATCTACACATAATATTACATTTCCACACAGAGAAAGGGAACTCTGTGTTAATGAACTACTTTTAAATTGGAATATATTCCCTGCAAAAAGCCATAATGCCATATTTTTGGGATACTTATTCCTATTATTTCTTTATATTGTTGTATACTATACAGCTCTTAAGATCAATCATCATTTCCATATTATTCATCACTGGTGAAATTTTAATAAAATAACGTTTGATTTTAATTAAGTGAAAAATCCCTCTTTACAAGAAATTGGGTACAAACTAATTGATTATGATTTCATAACTCACAAAATGAAAATAATAAACAGAAATAAGACAATTGGGATTGCATATAAAATTACATATTTAATTTTTAAAATGGCACGAATTGTTAAATGCTTATTACAATTCATATGAACGTAGGTAAATGCTCATTTGCCAAACAAACTCCCAACGCCACACATACTTTTCATGTGAATCTTTGTTTTACGAATGAATGGAATGCGCGTGAAGAAAATTAATTATCCAAATGCAATGTATTTCCCACCTCCTGACTTTCTCATCACTCTCTCTCTCTTGGTAATATCCACCTTCGATAAATAGGTCTTCCGAAACAGGAAGGATAACAGACAGGGATGAAATAAAGTAGCTCATCTCCCGAAAAAAGGAAGATCTCTAATCTCCAGAATAAAAGCAAATATTGTGAAGGAATAATTCTCGCCCTCACAGTCAAATTGTTTCGGTTTCTTCTCAACCACTGTTATACTAAGTCAACGTATGTAAACATTCTTTAACCCATTACAATAATACTTAATACATAATATTTCAAGTACATCGATCCAAGACAGCCTGAGTTGCACTAGTAATCAAATAAATCAACAAGTTTTCTTGATGGAAAAACGCAAGATGATCTTCATGAGTAATCCACGTGATATGTGTACCAAATTTAAAACATTCTCTGGTAAAGTCCACAGTGAGTCACACAAACCAAAATGTTCTGAAAGACATGTACGCTAGATCTGCGTGAATAACCCACGTGATAAATATACTGCGTCCTTCCCAAAATAAATGTTACAATTTTTTAGGGCACGTAGGGGGTCAAAGATATTCACTTCTTGCCAATGAACATGTGATAGGAAATTTCATATAACGAAAAAAAGTCACAGTTTTTGACTAAATAAATAAATAAATAAATAAATAAAATTACACCTGTGACATTTGCCCCGGATTTCTAGGCAACACATCGTGTAGTGGTGTATAGCAGGTACTTCTGGCGTAATTGTAGCTATTTGGAGTACCTGTCAATCACCAATGGAGGAATTGCCTAATAATCAGGGCCGCACTGTGCAAACCGTCATTTGTTTAACTTGTTTATACGAGATTTCCCATGAAATGTTCATTGTCAAATATTGATCATCTTCCACTGCACTTGCCCGAGAAATTCGCGAACATTTAGTCTGAGACACGCTGTGTACTCAAAATTAAAACATTTCCTGGTGAAGGCCTACATGGCCTCGCACCCACATGATATTAATTTAATTTCCCCATCGCAAAGCGGGCGCAGCGAAACGCAACTGGCTCGTGCGCCAGTTGCCGAGCAGCCGTTGCATCCGCAAAGCACGGAATGGGCGGGCGGGTGTGCGGCCTCGCGGGCAGCTGGCGCCGCCACAGTCGCGACGCGTCAGTCGCGTGGGCGCAACCGCCAAAGCCTCCGAATATCCGAGCGCGCTCGTCACGCAGCCTCCGGCGGCGGCGGCGGCTGGCGGCGGAGGTTGGCGCCTGCGGCGGGTAACGGCGGCGGGTAGTGATGGCGAGTAGCGGCGGCGGGTAGCGATGGTGGGTAGCGATGGCGGGTAGCAGTGGTGGGCGACACTCCCGCCCTGTCAGACTCACCCTCGCTGGCGGCGGTGACCTAGTTGCCGGGCGGAGGGGTAGGCTGCGCGGGCGTGGCGGAGGAGGGGGAACGGAGATGGCGGGAGGGCTGGGGCAGGGCAGGGAGAAGCCAGCAACCCCTCTCGCCTCGAGCGATCGACGCGCGCGTCGCCAGGCCTCGCGCCCAGCCTCCTCTTACTCCTCCGTCTGCCTCTTCTCTCCCCACCCCTCTGCCTGGAGGCCAGCGCTGTCAGCAGCACCAGCCCAGCATAGTCGGGAGAAGTCACTCACTCACTCACACGTTGAAAACTCGAAATGCAAGTTCCTTATTAATTTAAGGGTGCATATAAAGCGAGGATATTTAATTTTCATTCATCAATGAAGAAAGCATACATCGGAATCATCTATTCAACCACGGGGTAAATAGCTTAAATTATATGCACACTGAACCGCAGATAAGTATTTAGTTTCTGTATTTCACAATTGAGTTTGAAACTAAGCCAATTTTCCGTTTGAGCAGGCAGATGACAAGAGACCGTGCTTAGAAATATTGTCGTTGCCGTGAGAAAATTGTTGCTGTACTGTCGAAATCAGTACACAAGATTGCTTCAAAATGGGATAAAAGGGCAATTTACTGAGCTGTAATGTGAAATGCGATGTTGATTAGTTTATTACACACGTCATTGTTGCGTGTTTTTCAGACGCATCAGTCTCCCTATGTACACTTTCTTACCTCCATCATGATGTCTGTTTAATATCAACGTTTTACTTATTATTAATTATTTTCACGCACTTGATATGACGAATAAGACCACATTAATTTAAATTACGAAATTTCATCAAACATGAAACAATAAGTGAGAAATGTTTCCCCTTATATTGAGAAAAGCCAGAAATTGCCAGTAAAAGGTTAAAAAAAGGAGTTTGAATTGATTTTTGAAGTTGATAACTTTAACGTAACCCCTCGCAAAGAAGACCTGATCTCGTAATTTTTCACAATGTGATGTACATCCTCAGACACTCGCTGTACAATAACTATTCTGTGAATACAAATGAGGAAGCTTCAATCCTGGGAGAACAAGTACATAGTAATTTGGAACAATGGAAACTCGTTTCTAAAGCAAAACTAACCACTCACTTCTTACGTAACAAAACAGTTCGACCCTTCACCAGTTGACGAACATGAGAATTGTCGCTGGCTTGAGAACTCGACACAGTTGCGAAGCTAAGACGAACGCAGATGTGTATTGACTTCCCCACCAACATCAAAAATCAATTCACACCCTTTTTAATTGATTGATTGTTAGTGATTCCAGGTACGTCAACTACTATGATCATTAGTCCTGTACGTGTAATGAAGGTTTTTTGCTCGGGAGGTGGCGGTGAATTCGACCGCTCTCCCAACATGTGTGGTAGTGTAGTGCATGTTAAGGTAAGTGTGAGTGTGCAAGGGGTGAGGATAGGACAAGGAATTCTCCTCCACACAGCGACTGAATTCAACCTAGGTGAAAAGCTAGTGTCGAAAATCCTGCCACTGTCGGGACTCGAACCTAGGACCTTCTGGTCAGAGGGACTGCAATTGCATCAGTTAATGCTCTGAGCCATCTCTCTATGTACACTGTTTTTAACTGTTTCTCGCTTGCAGCTCAATATAAGGGGGAAACATTTCATGCCTACTGTTTCATGTTCAACCGATGAAATTTCATAATTCAAATGAATCGAATCGATTAATTTCCATTGAAATAGGATATCGTATGATAAGTATCGACAAGAGTGAAAAGCACATCTTTGTGAAAATTTGCAAATTTTTAATTTTCAATTATTTATAATGTTAATTAATCTGCAAAACTACTTAATAAAGTTGCTTTCTCATAACTCCACGAAGAGAGAGAAAACGTCCTCACCTTTCCATTGCAAGTTAATAAAAATATGAACAATTTCAGTCTTTTTAACAGATTTCCCGTTAATTTCTGTGACATAGATCATTAGAATTTGGTAAAGACGGTCTTATCTTTCAGGTTACATTATTATCTAAAAACGGTGAAAATTATTAAATACACATTCGGACATACGAATATCTTCCATTGAAAATAACATCCAGTGTGAGTCACATTTCAGTAATCTTTTAAAAAACTGCTAAAATGTTTTTATCCCTGAATCTCCCAACGGAGAGCAAAGCGTTCGTTATGAAGGGAGGGGGTTTTTGTCATCGACTGTGACGGCAGCAGCCAAAATGTATCTGGTTGAAATAATATAAAACTCCCTTGTGTGCACGAGTCACTTAAACAAAATCAGAGGTGCAAAAAGAAACAGGTCACACTAATTTTAAAAAATGCTCTGAAAACTGAGATTTCACACAACTCTCATATTAAGCGCAGGGTGACGAACCGTACATTAGATGTAGGACGAATTCCAACATTTCTTCAATCGAAGCTGAAATCCGAAAATTTATAAGGTTGTTGAATCTACCTCACCTGTTACTCAAAGTTTAGAAGAATCAATTTTGCAAGAACATTTCTGTTTTCTGATAGATTTTTTACCTAGATGAAATGAACTATGCTTTCTGAATTTAAAATGTCAAAGGATGTGGCAGGAATAGATGAAAAATCATCAAACTATAACTGTACAATAAAGAAATACAAATGAAATATTTACGGAACACTTCTCAGAGAAGAAATAAATAAAAAATTAGGTTTCAAACATTACAATGACAAAAAAAACACCGTTAACCGTAATTGAATCTCTAATCTCCTTCAAAATTCGCTCAATTTTTAAGGTTTTGAATGCGCCTTGAATTTGAATCTGTAAATTAGACCACTGCGATAACATCTTGTTTTCCTTTCATTCCACAGAACTCCGATAAGACTCGCCAGCGAGCGCATCCGACAATGCCGCCTCATATGTCCTTCGCGCCCACTGCGCAGGACCACTCCCTTCTCGCGCCCGCTCGCCGGTTCGCCGCCGCCGTCCGCCTGCCACCCTGCGCCGCCCTTCCGCGTGACGAAACAATTTGCCCCTGCGGCGGCACTTCACGCCTCACCTGTCGCCGCCGCCGCCGGCGGGCGTCGCCCCGCCCCTGCGCCCCGTAGCGCCGTGCCGCGTCGCGTCGCGAACTTCCCGTCGCTCAAACTTCAGCGGACTCTCGGCGCCCGTCGACGCGAAGGCACGAGAGCACCACATGGTGGGTCTGGCCACGGAGGGGGGCGAGATTGGGGATGGGACAGGGAGGTCTTGAGGGGATGCCAGGCCAGGGGGTGGAGTTAGAGGGTTGGGCGGACAGAGGGAGGACTACAGAGTTTGTCAGGTTAGGGGGTGGACAGAGTGGGTGGGGTAGGGCAGGGCAGGGCAGGGCAGGGCAGGGCAGGGCAGGGGGTGTGCCAGGGAGGCTTACGAGTGGCAGGGGACAGGGTGGGCCAGTGTGATCTAGAGGGTGGCGCAAGTCGGGAGGTGGGCCAGAGAGGGGAGCAGGGAGATATGCAAGATGGAGCGAGGCAGGAGGTGAGCCAAGGAAGGGGCGGGGAGGTGTAGGTGGGGCGAGCCAGAGTGATGGGCTGGGGAGGGCTAGGGGGAGGGGCGAAGCCAGGCCGCAGGCATCGACGTAATGTACAGCAACGGCTGTCGACCCGGCTGCCACCCGGCTTGCTCGTGTACTGCCCCCCACCGCCACATGCCACCAACTTCACGTGTGCAGGTATCTATCGGATGCGATCGCAAACTGAATGGCCGGTGGGAATGTATTGATGATGATCCAGCTACGTGACTGTTTTAAAAATGAAGCAAGAATTTACTTTGTTGGCTTTATTCGGTGGTGACACGCTGATGAAAATCTGACTGGGCGACTGTTTTCAAAATGAAGCGCGATTTTACGATAGTCATCACATTCGACAAATTGTAAACAGCGAAAAAAATGTATACCGCATATATGCAGGATTTTGCGTAATTCCTATTCAATACAGTTAAAATACCAAATGTTTCAGAATTATTTTATACCCTATGAATAAATTAATTCCATCTGTAAAAGCGCTGCATATCGGGCATTAAAATGGTCAACAGTACAGTAGAAAAGAGCCACAATTATCACTACTACCACTACAAGCAGAATTTATATTTTTAGAAATTCAAAGAAGCATTAGATTTCGTGATATATTTACCGGACTCAGAAATACTAGGTGGTAATTTTTAGAAAGTGTGAAAGTTGTTAATAATTATAAATAAGAAACAGCACAAGTGACTTATTTCCATGAGTACACATGAGTTAGTACCGAAAATCAACTTTCATTAAACATTGTGAATTATGAATAGGAAGATCTAATACTCAATGCCTCTACGATGAGATAGATGTTCTGACAGACGGTGTAGAAAAATTATCTCCATCTAATAGGTCTAAAACTCGGTCCCAGCCGATGCTCTATGGTTTGCTGTTGTTTTTTATTTTATTACAAACTGAGACTGACAGGCTTTCCGCTTCGTAATAGCCAAAAATGAATATATTCGCGCACTTGTCAAATTTCCATGCAATATCAGAACCGTTCTTTCATTTTGTCGGTTGTCACCAGGTCCAACACACTTCACTGGAAGGAAAGAATGGCCCAGTTGGCGAAGGCATTTTTTTCTTTCCTCACAAGCGAAGGAGACTTTTCAAATGAAGACAAACGGCAGAGAGAACACGAAATATCTCCCACTTCCTCCACAATCCTGAAATGTCGATTTCCGACACTCCAACGAATGGGTAGACCGAATTCTAGTCACGGTAACTGCCATTGGGCTTCTGTACCTTCAGAAAGAGGAACTGCCGTACAGAGAAAAAAACTCCGAAGCGCCTTTTGTACGAGATCTCGCGGCTTTCGTATTCTTCGATTTTCCCCTCAAGGAATATACTGCGCTGAACGTAATCCGAGAATATGCGCGCTCGAAAGCGCCTGGCGGTCGCCTCAACCCAGATGGTTCCAGGCATTTTTCACGAGCGCAGAAGGCGATCATAATGAAGACCGAGGCACTCCAGGGATCCTTGCTCGGGGGAAGGAATTGAGTGGCTTTATATTAAACAGCTTTCTCGACGAGATTGAAGCAGCAAATAGCCCCCGGAGTCCTCTCACACATACCTCATTTTATCTAAAACTATGTCTTTTACTATTTCTTTGCACAGCCATAATAATTTTCCTGAATGTCTCTATAAATCACCGACTCTGCTTTAAGATGTAGTTAATACCGCATCATTACCCATCGTGCCACATCCCCCGGAGTAATCTAGTTTCTAAGATAAAAATACAACATGACATGATCTATCTTTTTTATTAAACATAATTAAAGCAGCCGCTTCTCACTAATGAAATAGCTCTCGTCAAATTTCTCATGCATATTCATGCATTCCAGACGTAACGCAGCATGACGAATGGAAAACGCAAAGAAACATAAAAAAATTGAATAGAACTGCGCGAAATTTCAACTATATACTAAAAAACAGATAAAAGTCCAATACAACATGATTTTAATAACGACTACAGAGTGAGAGATTGGCCAAATTTCGCTTTCACGTAAACACAATATCAAGCATAAATAATTTTTATGGCGTTAATGGATCTGTTTTTACAACAACATTTTTACGACCACTACCATGGCGGTGAATTTCGTGCGAAATGATGGGGGTATGAAGTGCACAAGTTTCACGTCGGTTTACGATTTATTCTCGTGAACGTCGATACCAAAAAAAAATCGATTTTTAACGTTGAAGAAAGAATGAAAAATATTCTTAAAGCTATCGTGTGCACATTCCTACGCGACAAGTATAAGGTTTTGCGGAGGTTTGAAAAAATTCAATTCTACAGTATATTTTGAAGTAATTTTCGACCATTCTCAATTATCACAAAGACACCGTGTTCTTTTAACTCTGAAAGTTAATGAGCTACGCGGCATCTGACAAATCCAAAGCCAGAGTGCCGGGGTGGAGGGTTCATCGATTGCAAGTGATGTTTCAGCAAGATTGTTTTCGGAACATTTTAATAATTCTGCGCAAGTCGACGGAACACAAATCCTTAATATGTCTGCTTTAATCTCATTCTGTGTAGACTGTAATATTATTTTCCCGTCAAATTTCACTAAGATCCTCTATACCATCAAAGTTTCGGTGAAGTTTTAATACGCCACAAAGGACGTCGGGTGTAGCGGGGCGTGACGTGGCGTGGCGCGGCGGGGCGCGTGCGCGGGGAGGAGGACAGTACCAGGAGGAGGACGGACGAAGCAAAAGGTGTTGGGGAGAGGAGGACAAGGGATGGACTGAGATAGAGACGGACTGATGAAGACGGAGTGAGAGGAAGCTGGGCAGGACGCGGTGGGTTGGGCAGAAAGCGGAATACGACGTGGGGGGCAGAGCAGGGAGGGGCGGGATAAGGAGGACGGTACAGAGTCGCATAAAACAAGGAGGATGAAAACGGTATGGAATACAAGGCGAGGCGGGCGGGGCGGGGCGGGACGGGACGGGACGGGACGGGATGGGACGGGACGGGACGGCGCGAGGAAGGCCAGGGCAGTGCGGTACGGTACGGGGACAGGGAGAGGCGGGGTGGGGAAGGGCAGGGCGGCACGGGCCGGGGCAGAGAAGGAGAGGGGAGGGAGGGGAGGGCAGGACGGGGTAGAGAGAAAGCAGCGAGACAGGGAGGAGATGAGGGGATCCGATAAGGAAGGAGAGGAAGTAGCGGGGCGGGGTGGAGAGGTGGGCGGGGCGATGCGCTGAGAAGAATTTGTGGGAGGGAGGTGGGGCGAGGTGGGGCGTGGAGGAGCGGAGCAGGGGGTGAAGAGGTCCGTGCGTAGCGCGTGGCCCGCTTGGCGACGCCGCCGACAGGAAGGCGCGCGGGCGCAAGGGGGCGGCAGCGAGAGGCTGCGTCGGAGAACGGAAGCGGGGCGCAGCGCAGGCGAAAGGGACGGACAGCGGGCGACACGCGCGCGCAGGGAGAGGGCGCTCGGCGACGAAACAGAGCGCCGCTGTTGCGCGCCGGCCGCGCCGGGGGAAGCGGAGGAGGGGGAGGAACGACCCAGCGGAAGGGAGGTCGAGCTGGAGGTCGGGGCGAAAAGCATCGCTGGGGCAGGCTGCTGCGGAGGTGATGCCGACAGCGGCGATACAGGCCGAGGACTACCAGAGGTAACGGCGGCGGGGCATTTCCAGAGAGAAGGACAGCTAGGATAGAAGCAAGAAGAAGAAGGAGAAGAAGAACAGGAAGCAATGGTGAGATATCTAGGAAGATGAAAGAAGGCGGAAAACTGGCAGAAATGAAGGAAAGGGTCAGAATAAGTTGGAAAGACGAAGATCGGCGTCAGGGAGAGAAAGGCATGCAGGTGACGGGGAGCGGAGGGCGTGCAAGCGACGCCAAATCGGCACAGCAGTAAAGGCAACGCGCGCTCTGTGGAGGACACGGTAGCGGTGATGCGACAGAGAACGGCTCTGTCGACAAGGGCCACACCAGCTGCGGGGGACGGAGCGGGGCGGTGCCTAAAGCGGCACTGCCGCGCGCGCGTTTATTAAACAGGCCTCTAGCCAGAGGCGCCGGCGGCAGCGGCAGGCGTTTCAAAGAAATCAATAAATCACAGCACGCGCTCTCTTCGAGCGCAAACAAAGGGGCGGCCCAGCGCCTCTGCGTGTTTTGGCAGCCCCAGCCGCTGTCGACCTCCGGACGCCGCGCACGGGCGAGGTCCAGGGGAACAACACACGCGAACGCCCCTTGCCGCGCGGGGCGAACACCAAATTACACGACGCCCATTGAAAATACCCGCTGCCCGAAATACGGATTGCGCGACAGAAACACGCTAGCAACATGAAAAATAAATAGCCAATACTCAACAAAATAAGAATTCAAAGGAATGCTAAATATTCGGGTTTATTAAATCCAGTAAAACCGCCTAATTAAAATATTTGCAATATTTCAAGGTTTTTAGATATAAAATTAAAAACACCCAAATGCATCAACTAAATGTAAATGAAGTTGGGTAAACCAAAAGAAGCTATGATGAAATAACGAAAATTAACGTCGATTTTAGTACACGACAGAACGGAGCAGAGAAAAATATGACGAAACAAAAAACAAAGCGCAGCTAACGAAGTGAACACATAAACAATAAGTGCCCACGAAGTAATAATCCAAACATGACTGATCAAAAATGGAAACCGCCGAAGACCTTGTTTTAAAGGACAAATTTGGGAAATGCCAAGGTTGGTTGTTGGAACTCGGATTTCCGGAAAGATCGTAAATAAATAGTTACAAAATATTCATCCCCGATGCATGCAAGAAAATGCAGAAACTCAATTTGAGATGGTAGTATACACAACTAAACCATGAAATTTCCTGTTAATATATTTTGCATTTTCGTATTTTAATTTATTTTGATTTTATTTCGACGTTTTCGAAGTTTCATCTTTAGTTTCGTTCATCGACTTTTCCAGGTAACCAAGTGACGTTCTCCGACGAAAAAGAAAGAATGCAGCAGCAGTTAAGAGCCGTCAGAGTCAAAGGAGGCGATCAGTGATCTAGCGCTCACGCTGAGAGGCGACAGCAGTCGTTTTGGCCCGCTCTTGAAGTAGGTAATGCGGGGAGTGGTTATTTTCGCTGGGTATGCAGCCTCGTTTTGCTTCACACAGTCGCACTGACCTTGGTGATATGCAGTTCCATCTGCATTTTGTGACTCAAGTACGAAAGAAAAACGTGAAAATGTATATGATATGATTTTTAATTAGACAGTTACTGAATCATGTTATGAAAACAAATAAAAATAAAAACTTCAAACTTGGAATGTGTTTATGGCTATGTGTATTAAGCCATAAATGTATAACCCGACCAAACGGAGTGTACGATTGGGGATGAAGGCAGCACTGCGATTTGTTTTGCTTCGGAGAAAAAGAGATAGAGTTACTGGTATACTCAGTGCAACTGAAAACTGAAGCACTGATAATATAGACCAAGGCCTGAAGACGTTTATATGACCCTCTTGTAATGCCATCTTATGCTCAACAATACCCGGGAGAGTCCATTTAAAATTACGAAGAAATGCCGACGCCTTCGATAATTATATTCATAAATATTAACATGAAGAATGGAAGTATTTTAAGTCCCTAAAGGTAACCACATATTCCAGTTATGCAATACAACAAACTCTACAAAATGAAACATGATATTATTCGATTTAATGAAAAATATCTAGGGATTTCTTCTTTAACTTCCAGAATCCCATAAAATACAACGTAATGTATGTATTTCAAAACGTTAACGGGTGATCAAATTATTATGTGGTTTCTGTGTGATTAATGTAATGTTTGCATGAAAAATTTTCTGAAGAAAAACTAATTGGGCTGATTAATTACCATTACGTACTGTGTAATGCAAAAATGTTTTATTACTATGACAGAAACATGAATGCACCAAAATATACCACCGCCGTGCTAATGCGCGACGCAACCGTCGCAGTTGTTAATTCTCAGATGCGCCGGTCTCTTTCAGTCCTACACTTTGCTTAGTCGAGTCATAACAAGACTTCTCTTCAAAGTATCTAAATGTTGGTGCGCTCAAACTGACCTCTTGTCAAAGGATAATTCGTCCACATACTTACCAAAGATAACATAAATCGTTGTTCGTCTTACGTTGCATTTCATTCATTTGTAAATGACATACTGAACTTTTCATTTTTGTGGTTATTATTAACTGATAACCTTTAAAGCAACCATCTATTTGGCGTTTTAGTATTACTCCCGGTAATGAAGTAACATTTGTGAGAAATTTCTTGAAAAAATTATTTCGAAGTTAAATTCATATGAAATTTCACAAACACTATTTCGATAAAGAACAATAAGACAAAATATACATGAAATAAATTCAATCAATGGGTGGGATTAGAAGTTTCCTTTAATATTAAAATCTACATTTTGCCAAATGTAATGATTATTTCATACATTCATATTTTTATCATTGTACAGTTGATTTTTTTTACATCTAGGATTTAATATCGTTTAGTACATGCAATTGATTCTCTATTTAAAATAGATCATGCACACAGTAAAAAAACAGTATTTCCCGCTACAATTAATGCACAATCATTGTTGCATTTTTTCAGTCACAAAAGTTGTGCAAACAATGTATTGCACACGAAATGACACGCGTTTGCACTCTTATATTAAATTGCTTTCTCGCATACTTCCAACGCAGTAAAAGTTATGTAATGTTGCGGACCTCAATTTCACGAAGAATCCCCTGCTCCGATCACTCAAATAGAAAAACATTCTGATAAGGAGAAGCATCACAAGCATGATTTAAATGCATGTAAAATGATCATAGATTGTGGTTTATAATTTACATTTTTTTAAAGTAACTCAAAAAGTCCTTTATGAAAAAAATTTGAATGTTGATTTCCCACACAATTAAGTAGATATCACCTTATACTATTGTACAAACACGAGTGAACAAAGTAAACTGATTGACTCGACAATTTATAACCCATGAGAACAGATAAAGCATCCCGTTAATCACAATCTGATGGCAAACACACTTATTCACTATCTCGCTATAAGCTTCGACGTTCCAAATTACACAACCCAAACATATCATTAATTTAAGATTATCTATACATTCGTGTAACATTCGTGCGTCCGGGGATTAAGTACCTGTCCCCTCCTACCAACGCGTTGAACACGCGTCCAGCCCGCCAAAACGCAAATTATTTACAAAACTCTGTAGGACACGACATACCGCGCTGAAATTTTTCTTACTATAAAAATGTGGTGCGCCTGCTTGTTATATTACATTGTCATCACGTAACACCAGAAAACACATCAAAGAAGAAACATTTAGGAATAAAAAGGATCAAAAGAAATTAATTATAGAAGTAGTTTAATGTTAGTAACCATAAGAGCGTTCTTTTACATGATCAACTTAGTTCTTTAAATAGTTTACATTATTACATAAAAGATGCAACAAACATTAAAAATAGTTCATTTCAGAACAGCTGAGCAATCTACTTTTGCAAACACTGTCTTCTTTTTATATTAGATTCGAACATAGATTAGATAATTTTCTTTCGATATTAGATTCGAAAATAGTAACGTAACAGCTACCGGAAGTAATTTTGCCAAAAAATGTTTCGTCATTAAACAGACAATTTACTCGACACACAGAAGAGAGAACAGAAACGTTGACGCGTCGGACTAGAGACATGAGAGAAATTCAAAGCCTAAACCACAATATTCCATACTTAGGCTTCCTACTAGCTATCAGTGATGACTGCTATTCAATAAATGTTGGGAAATATAACGTCTGCATTTCTGACTGAGTATGAAAAAAATGCCAAATTCAATACCACGCGTGTGAATCCAGGTGGTTTATAATTAAGATAATAAATAAAGGAATCGAATTCAAATGTTTATCTGAGAAAATGAAATGTCAATGAACTTAATCGAAAACTGAGTCCTTTTCTTTTTTAATAGCTACACGAATCAGGACTTACTGGAATTAAACATTTACGCAATACACTTTTACGAGTAAGGCTAGTATTAATAGTTCAATCTAAACTTCCAAATAAAGGAATATCGATAGCATTGCATATTCTACATTCATAGAGGACGCATACATAAATTCCATATCACGCACCCTGCGAGAGACCGGCGACCAACCAACGCACTAACCCGTACACAACCACTCTCGAGGCAGGCACGAAATTTCTAAAGCCAGGAAATTAGGTTCGCGAGGCAACCCAACACTGTCAACTAGACTCCCCCTCCCCTCCCCCCACTGGATGAACAGCGGCGCGACCTGGCAAGCGGAACAACGCACGTCGTACGCACGAGGACACCGGCAAAGCCCGCCCGGCGCACGCTGCACGCCCCGCCCGCGGGCGCAAATAGGGGCTGCGAGGATGTCTGGCCAGCGTGCGCGTGTAAGTGCGCAAGGGGCCGCCGGACGCGTGTGAATGGAGGACGCACGCGTGAGTATAGGGGGCCGGGAAGGGCGTGCGGTTGGCGGAAAATGCGCGAGAAGGAAAAAAGCGGCGTTTCGCGCGCCCCTAAAAAGCCCAACGATGCACTTGGCTGCAACAGACGGCAGCGCACTTTCCATGGAAGGGCCCCTCGTTGAGCGTTTCAATGCCTCTACTGGCTGGGCTTCAGGGTTTGCCGGCGGAGGACGTAAGTAAGGGATCCAAGGCCGTGACGATAGCCAAAAATAGGAATATGGGACACGCATACACAGGACCACACCAACCTGACCCGATCTTACCTTGTCACACAAGAAAGTAACTTTTTTAATGTGAAAAGAACAGTACAGATCCATCTAGCGATTATTCTTGTTCAGAGACGACACAACACGATTAATGTGTAATGTGTAATACATATGAATACATTATGAATATTACAGTCTGATCAATCTATTTTAACACCTAAACAACTTGGCGGTAAGACAATAGACTTGTTAAAATCAATATGGTAATATATGAGTCGAAAAATTTACAAACCGACTAAATAATTACATGTGAATTTCTGTGAAAGGAACCCACATTTTCATTTACTCGTAAGTGAATTTCTCGGAAAGGTACCCACCAAAGCAAGATACATTTGTTTTAAGTCGTGCCCTTTGGGGAAATGTGTTGTGCTTTGTAACAACTGAAGACTTTTTTAGTTTATTCTAAAAAGAAATGCGATTGATTTCAAATTGGAATTCCTTTTACAGATTTCGCAGAATGCTGAAATTCTCTTTCATATTTGAAAAACAATGAAAAGCATCGACAATACAGGAGACAATGCAAAGGACAACAAAACTGAAAGGTCAACCTAAGTTCAATGAATACGAGAAAGAACCACATTATTTTAACAACCTAATGTAACAAAAATGAATGAATTTTTCACATAGTCGAAACTTCATCCATTTTGAACTAAAAACAAATATTACTCACCAGTTGATCATTCACTAATTATTATCCACAGCCACTTAATAATCCCACAATACACGATCTCCTCAACCTTTCCCCACTGCACGCAGAACCTAAACAAGCGAGTGATTTTTGCTTCTCCATGCTCGCTTCCCCCCCTCCGCGAGACCAAAACTCTTCCAGGAAGAATATCACTCAGAGGCAGGTGCTCCTCCTAATTAACGGCGAGCAAACAGCGCTGCCGATAAGCCGCTTCGCCGTTCGCCCGCCCCGCGCGCTCCAATTTCACGGAAGTTTACCCTCATCGATGCATTACCCTTGGCATTACCCTTGCATGTACCTGTAATAAAATTCTAATATTGACGCGGGTGACAGCTTAATTTAACTGGGGTTTAATCCCCCGACGAAGGAAGAGAAAGGAGAGTTTGAAAAGCCTTGTGGACGAAGGGAGGTTTGCAGAACGGTAAATGAGGAGAGTGGAATGGACGAAAGTGACGGGACACATGTTATTACGTGGGGAACAAATAAAATGGATAAAAGGGGAACTACAAATGAGGAAAGTTCAAAGGAAAGTATGAAAAGGGGTAAAGATGGGAACATGAGTAAGAAATATGTATGAGAGAAAGAGTTTACGACAAAGAGCAACAGGATAGAAACAAATGTCAGATCAAACGACCAGTTAGTTTGTGTGTGGGAAGGAGTGAGACTGTCATCTGAAGAAAATGCAAAAGAGAAAACGAGAACTATGTGAAAATTTAAGGGTGCCCACTGGGACTATCATGAAAGAGTGAGTGTGTATGTGTGTGCGAGAGCGAGCGAGCGAGCGAGCGAGCGAGCGAGAGAGAGAGAGAGAGAGAGAGAGAGAGAGAGAGAGAGAGAGAGAGCGATGCGACGAAGGACGAGACAAAAAGAACAGGAATTCAAAGTTTGAAAGGGACACTGACAGTTCCACAAAACAATAGGCAAGAGAACGGAGAAAGCGAAATTTAAGAATGACGCAAGAGGATGATTCCGAAAAAGAAAAGAGAAAACGCATAGAGGGAGAACGGAGATGAAGGCCAAGATTTAGACAAAAAGAAGCTGGTAAAAAGAGTGAGGCCGTCTCTGAAATGCGATTAAGATAGAGGAAGAAGCGACCTTACACGTATTTAAGGATGACGCGCAGAGAAGATCATGAAAGTGAAAATAGGGAGAGTGCTCGAGCGAGGGGTGGGTGTGGGGGAGGTTGCGAGGGCGGCGAAGGGAGCCGGGAGGAAGCGCTGCTGCTGTGAGGGGTGGCGACCACAGGGCAGAGGGGATGGGACGCCATTAGCGAAGTTTCGAGGCGAGACCGTTGGCAGCCACAAACACGGGACTCAATTCGCCTACTAAATAGGTCAAGGGCAGCCCCCATCCCCCGGCAAAGCGAGTACAGACGCTCATAAATTAAGTGCGCGCACAATTAAGTTCGCCAGTAGGGCGACACTGGCGGCGGCAGCGAAGTAAAACAAAACCCTGCCCGGAACACATGTAGCTCGAAGATGAAAAACTCGTTCACAGTTTAGGCTAAAGAACTCTATGGGTCTAAACAGGAAAGGCATGACAAATAAACTCTGTGTATCCTTCGCTTGATTATTTTTATCTTTCGTGGGGCGTAAAGAAATAAAGGGGTGTTTCCAAATCTTTCGTATTATCAAATCACCACGAAGCGATGACAAATCAAACCTCGTCTCCATAACTCAATTAAGGCGTATTTTCAACATTTCAGAAAAGAAAGGAAGGATTATGGAAATTTTAATAAATTTCACTACCTCATTAGTCAATATTATCTCTAAGTGATGTTATTCATTTTAATAGCCGTACAAAGGAAAATGATTCCGGGAAGTCAATGGAAAGACTTACAATAAAATATTTATCCATGTTTTCACAAGCAGAAAACACACGGTTGTTAAAAAAATGTGTGTATACTGAACACGGTACAATAATATACACTATTGCGCACTGCATAATAAAGGGTCTTCAAGTTCCATTGAAGGTTGGCAAGCACGTTTAAAAATCACACAAGATTGTTGATTAGGAAGGGTAGTGCACTTGAAATTATTATAAACATTACATGTATTTAAAATTTCTAAAAAAATGTCGAGGAAATACATTTTCCAAGTGATTCAAGTTGAGTACAATGGCTGTTCCTATCGTAGTCCAATGTTATTAAATGTCAAACGAAAATTAATTTACTTCGGTTTGGACTGCATCACAGATACACTACTCTTATTAGAAAGGATTTTGCCTTCACATTCGTTCTGCAATTTCCCAGTGTTTCGTGTGCCACCCATACATGAGGCCCGGCGTTCTAAGTAAGCGTAATATCTGCCCTCTTACACAGCAAACGGTTCGAGCGAGAAGACTAATGCATGACATGCACGCCTGAGCCGACCAGACGCGGCGAGATGAGGCCGGAGTCTGTGGGCCGGCGGATTACAGTGAGCAGAAATGAGAAATGAAAGGCGCGCTTTGGAAGAGGAAACAAAATTCGTGGTAATGACGAAACGTGTGAATATACATTCTTTTAGCCAACTTGATGTTTTACGCGTATTTTGTTAAGAAAAAAGCTTACCAAACACATCATTCAATTTATTTTAAAAGTTTATTTATACACTTTCAGAGGAGACTTCAATTTTATTTTAAAATACTGTAACTATTTTGAGGTGCGGAGCTCCGAAAAGAGATTTTTAAGAAAAAAATGTCCAGCTAAATAGCTACACTTAAAACTTAAATGCAGCTGAAACAACTAGCTACCATCAAAATTATAGTATTTTGAAAAATGTTTAAAATGTCAGAAAATCCAGCATTCACTGAATTACAATTCAATAAATATAACTGTATTTTAACTATTTCACAAAAATTCTTAATTTTGCCGAATTTGAATCTTGTGTCAAGAAATAACATACTTAGATTTCGGTAGATATACTAATATATTTAGTAAATGAATGCAAGTTCTCTTGTAAATAAAAAAACAAATACTATTTATCAATAAATAACTCCTAGTCGCCCGTCTAACCGCATGTAACTGATTTTAATAAAAGTAATTAAATATGGGAGTGTCGGGCTCTGCAATTAGTATATTTAAAATCATTTTAGATGGTAGATCAAATTTAAATAAATCCCATCTCGATCAGGTTTTTCGTCCTGTTTCCCTCAACCTTTGAGCAAATGGTGCGATGGGGTCTTGTTTTGCTTCTGGACATAAATGTAACTTCATTATCTGTGCACATCTTCTAGAATTCAGTGGGAAATATAGTTATTCAAATTATCGTTCTCCATGTCGTGGCAGGAAGTATTTGTCCTTGACGGAGGTTATGATGAGGGATAAGAGCCCAAATTTATTGCTGATTAGCCCTTGAAAATAGATTTCATTACTTCGGGGTGTATACTTTGTTAAGAATCCTTTCCAAAAACGCTCATTTTTCCTGTATTCAAAATTCAATTAGAGTAAGGCTTAGAAATGAGATCACAGAATTTTGAAAATGTGTACAGAATTCACTTCTCCCACTAGCACTTCACACACAGTTTTCAACTGTTTTTGCCGTAAAATAAATAAATACGACCCTCATCGACATTTTGTACGCATTCTGGTAACAGTGGTACTACGTGACAAACCCAATGCTTGCATTTCAGCCCATCCTAGCCCACTGTGCGTCGGCGCCAGAGAGGCGTCGGAGTCGAGGCGGTGCAAGGGCCGAGGAGGGGAGAGGGGGGGAGTGACGCGTAGGCGGGAAGGCGGGCGAGGCGGCGCGTGTTCAGCGCCGCGCCATCTCCCCGCCGCGCCGCGACCCACATCAGCCGCGCCGCCGCCCACGCCCTCTACGCGCCCGCCGTACCACTTGGCGCGCCCTGCCCTGCCTTGCCCTGCCCTGCCGCCAAGACGCTCAAAGCACTGCCACGCCCCTCTCACATTTGTATAATTGTTTCTCCGATTTCTTTAATCACTCTGTGTTCAATATGTAAATTGTAGGAAATGGTAATCATGTTTACATCTTTAGGAGAAAAGACAGATTTACGCAGGAATTTTTAATTGGAGCCCGGTCAGAAAATGTTTGGGCATTTTTCGGGTCTTAATGAATTGCGGCAAGAACTCATCAACACATTGCATTACGATAAAAAGGTGCGTATAAAGGTGCATTATATTAACATAGGTAAGCGTGTATATTTACGGAATATGGAGTTATAGGCGGATATTATATTTATAATACAGAAACAGATACAGAAACCCCGTATTCATTTCTTTTATATTGTATTATTGATATTATGCATTTCATGACGCATTTAATTGATCTCTCTTCAAATATTTTTTAGATTTCAAATGTAAACAAAACAACTTAGTACCCACATAAACGATTTTCAAGAAATAAAATTTACTCTTATATAGTTTTAACATTTCCTTTCATTGCTGTTTCTAAGGATTCGTGTTTTTTATCATCTGACCTCATAAGATGTGGTGTCCTACGGTTTTCTGGGAGAGTTAACGTAAAAAAATTGAGTGAGGTACCACACTCTAAGGCGGCAACTGGGAGAAACACTGGAAGAAGACGTAGTATCAACATTATGTATTTCTTTAATCTAAAATATTTAGCAGTTCCTTTGCAAATCAATAAAATCATGTAATTTAGATATCGGAACAACAAAAAATTGAAAGCTGGTCCTTCTATTATTTAAATTACATAATTTTTTGATGTTCAGTAGTGATAACCGAAATATAATTTTTGTTGAAAGAAATGTACTTTGTGAAGAAGCTCTTCTTGAAGTGAAGTAGTAAACTACTTTGAAATGGGAGGGATGTATTTTTCGCAATCAAATATAACATATAATAAATACTACGAAAGTATGATATGATATAGTTCATTACTCAGTAACCGATTAGCTATATTTATTACAGGATTTGTGAAAAGCTGCAATAAGACGAAAGAAAACAATTAAAATTCTATTTTTTATTTGCAATCCTAAGCATCTTTTAAATCCAAGTTTAAGACGAATATCCCAACAACATAGACTTTTTCAAGAAATTACCACAGAATAGTCCTCTATTGAGAAAACTGACATACATCATTCACATATTCATGAAATAAGTTGATTTTTCAGAGAAGGTAATGGATAAAATCTGTGCTTATATGCACAATTATTCTGTTCCATGCAATTTAAAATGTTTATGCTCATTACCAATAAATTCGCTTCCCAAATGAGTCACACGCACAATTATAAATGTCTATGATAAATATGCAAATAAGTGAAACATGTTTGAAAAAAGCTGAAGTATGACAACCACAATCATCGCGCACATACATACGAGTAAAATGCGCAAATGAATACTCAAAAGCTCACAGCCAACAACAAATTATTTACAGGCATTATTAACTATATTATATCTCATTATTAACTCTAATAAATATCCGAAACCCAGTGTACTTAGTACATGAAATCCGAACCACCATTCAGAAGACAAACACAGAGCGCACAATCCGGACAGGACACTCGGTCCCGCACTGGCGCCGTGCCATAACATCGATATCCGTAACGCGAGCTCCGCGCCGTTATGGATCTACCGCGCGGCTCTTTATCCCCCTTCGCGACTCTCGCGAGAAAGCTTTCCCAGCGAAACAGTGGCGGTGCACCCGCCCACCCGCCTCCCCGACACTCCATCACAATGGTAAGTTCGTTGTCGGATCCGCGGCACCGGTGACACATTGCCATTCCGGCCGCGCCCTCAAAGCTCCGAAGCCACTCCGGAACTTTTAGGGAGCTCATGAATTCGCCATAAACCTTCGGTGCGTGCACGCGGGCGGGCGCGCGTGGCGGCGAGTCCGCTCTATAAAATTATGCGCGCTTTCTAAGCATAAAGAATGCATGGGGCGCCGCGCTGCGGGCCATTACGTGGACGCGGTTTTATTCGCCACGAATAAGCTCTTGGTCGCGCCTTGGCCTGCTTTATGGCGAACGGAGCAGCGAGGAGTAGTGCCGTCCCCGATGGCGAGGAAAAAATGAAATGCCGCTATGACTTCGGAAAATCACGCTTAACAAGTCAGGAGGGTTAAAGCAAGAATTTGTGCCGTATATAATATCCAGCGCAGAAAGATACCTCCAGGCGGATCCGTAGACCTACGTACTTTAGTAAAGGGGGATCACATGCGAAAAATACACGAGGGCTCAGAAAACGATGTCGGAAATTTTTCGTTTTTCTAACAGAACTATTACGGACTGGAATAAGTTGTCTGAGACAATCTTTGGACCCTTTCCTTTACGTACTAAAAAGTTCAAAAATTACTTACTTATAGTACATTTTATTAATTCATAAATTAGAAAGTGTGTTATTATAATAATAGTGGTGTAGTGTATACTGACACGTTCACTGTTTATTATATTATTTAAAGATAAATTAGACAATAACACTATATACATATATATATATATATATATATATATATATATATATATATATATATATATAATGATGAACAAGAAGAACAATTTCTTTAACCTAATGACGCTAAAAGGACGCATCTCGCCCGTATTTTCATACAAAATTAAGCAAAAAATACTCAAATATTCGAAAAATTGAACTTGCCTTATTTCAAAATATATCTTTAAGGAAAAGATTTCATTAAGGGAAAAATCTCTATCTTTTATATTTTAGTTGTAGAAAGACTCCGAAAAACATTTGAATGTTTGCAATTTTCGAGAATTCAGTGTTTTTAACGAACATGAGACATGCACCATTCTCTTAAACGTCCTTCATTCTATCCATAAAAAAAATTAATAAAACACTATTGAGCCATTTTTTATTTTTGGAAAATGTCCCAGGGGCTTCATGTACAGTACCCTCAAAATTAAAATATCGGTTTCAAATAGAAGGGGCCACCACATCAGCCAGATTGATATATCAATTTTGGAGAAAATCGGCTGAACGGTTTACCCGCTAGTGTTGGATCACGAACGCACGGACGGACGGATGGACGGATGGACAGACAAACAGACAGACAGACACACAAACAGACGGGCGGACGGACGTTTTGCTGTCATTGAATTCTTCGGTATCAATAACCCACTAAACATGGATTCTGGTTATACCACGTGATAGAGGATTTTTTTCTGAATTTAGCAACTGGATTTATCCACTTTTTCGTTACCAGGGAGTATTAATATTTTCGTTACCAGGGAGAGTTTTTCTGCCGAAAATTCGCCACTTTTCCGTGCAGCATTACATTACGTTTTCTCTATTCCGTAGCGAGAAAGTAAAATAGGTTAACTGTACATATTTAAGAAAATAAATTAAAACGAAAACAACAATGCAATAATTGTTCAAACTTCAATGTTCAAAAATTAACGTTTCTTTGACAGAAAGGACAGCAGCACTTTTATCTTTTTAACGCACTCTGAATTGTGAAAACCCATATTTAAATGCTAAGTTAGATGTTAATTTTGCTGTCCCAGACAACACGCTCGGTTTAGGCAATTATTTAGTTTTTCGTTAACTTTCCAAAAAAGTGACGTATTAAAAAGAAACATTAAGAATTCAACTGGGATATCTATGGAAAATTTCATTGTAATTGTGTTAGTAGTGGATCAAATCTCCTTGTACTTAGCACGCCAAACCTCTCTACCATGCATTATTACACTGCATGTTGACAGTCGAGTTTAGGATGGAATTATAATGATTTGTCAATACTCAATTTTTTTCGTTCTCTTCTCTTAATATTAATTCATTTCAATAATTCATGTGATACATAAAGTGTTACTTTTATTGTTCCAGAGAAAACCAAAAATAAAAGGTTGTTTGTTTGTTGTTGTTGTTTTGCATAAAACGCCTAAATGCTTTTAACAACCTTGACTAAAGTAAGTGCACAAACTCACTGTCCTTGGGCCCAGTGTAATTTCACTAATACCATGCGACAGCCCATACCAATCAATAGAAGACGTTTCAGTAGGGGTGGCTCAAACCTCCCGAGTTTCCCCTACACGGTAAAGTAGCCGGTGCTCTTTTTTCATTCATAATTTACGAACAGTTCCGATTCAGATATCCTGATCGAGAAAATCGTTTTCCATTTTTAAAGAAATTCTACGCATCAATAATATCCTCGGCTCTCAGCTACCAATGTTCGGGAGTGTAAAAGTATGTTTAACGAATCAGTTGGAGCAGGCTCGCTAATAAGGTGCTGAGATGTACAATTACAAGTACGTACAATACACATCACGTGTGACGTACGCCAAGGTTGCAAGTCTACGCATGGATCTGAAAATAACAGTACTGGAGAAAAGATACCGAGGGCGGTTGTAATGTTAACTAAATTGTATTAGTGTCAGCATTTTTTTCGGCAATGTTCATTTAGTACGGAAATCGCGTGTTATTGGTGCATCAGTGTTATTACCACATCGGTAATATTGAAAACAAAAAAATCGATACTTAAAGTATCATACATTGCAACAACTCTAACTGAACTTAATTACAACCACCTCCAACGCATCGAAAATTTCTAGTATATTACACCCAACTTTTACTACTGCAATTTTTCATTTATTACTTTTAATTTTTTTCTTTGTACTTCGTTGTTTATTGCTTTCTTTTTACTATGGCAAATTCCAAGAGCTCCTCTGGCGACACAAGCTTCTCCTAAGCCACTGTTTATGAAGCTGGCAGAGCCGCCGGCGCCAAGTGAAACGGCAGAGAGGATATTAGTTAAAGAGATCCTATATATGCCAAAAATTTAATATACGGAAATCAAAGGGCGCTTTAGTATTCCCGGCACCACATAAAGTGGCGCCTGATACTGGATCTGAAAGAACCGCTTGAAATTTTTGACTGGATATATTAAAGCCATATAGAGGGCAATATCTTTCCTTTGTGATGCCCACTCTGGCAGTACAATATTATTTTAGATGTTCTTTACATTTCTTCTTGAGAGAAAAAAGAATTGCAAGTAGATTCCTTTGTTTATTCCAGACCTCAGGTTAATAAACAAATGAACATTTTTCCTACACATGTACAAGTTGTTTCGTTATAATTAGTCGCGTGACAAGTGTTCAAGGTAATGGGATAGACTCGACAGCAAGTGACATAACAAGAAGTTGTGCATACTTCGGGAAAGAGTAAAATATTATTTCATCACAAAACAATATTCCAATACTTAAACTGCCTGAGAGGAATCCAAGCAACACAGATATTTACAAAACCAATTTACGGCCGTTTTAATTGTGTTGTTGGGGACGTGCTTCCACTACTGTGTGCCAAATACTACTAATTTGTACGGTTCACACCTGATGTGTACTCCAACAATTACTAAGCTTTGACATAACCTAAGAGCTGCGTAGCATACAGGCGGTCGCACATGCCTCTGATGACAGCGGATAAATGATTTACGAACTATAATGCACTGCAGAAGAGATGACGCTCTCCACCAAGTACAACAATTTCCTTAACAAATTGCACGCATGACCGCATTTTCGCCGCAAGCAGCACATAAGTAGGGTAGTCAGTGTGAATACAGTACCACATACCGGAAGTGAATTAAAATGCCAAGGAGCATGCCAGCAGTAAAATTTTGAAGTAGGATGTTATTCAATAACGTTGATCAGCTGTCACATTTTCAATAATACTTTCACCATGCAGTTACACTCTTGCCATTATCTCGTTAATATCAATACGCACACTCTCTCCACCCACACCCCTGCAATCACTGAGTCATAATTTTGACTGAGTGTAGTTTTCGACAGAGAAGATATTCACGAATATTAATCAAGTTTACCTTCTCTTTCGATCTACCAAATAACAATGGATCTTATAAATTAATGCAAATGCACAGGACACACACCAACATACAAAATAAAATAATATGCGTTTTCATGATCAAAGGCAAACACTATTACGAAGAAATAAACGACAGATTTGGCCCCAAACGAAGCGTCTCTCTCAACAGTACCTGACAAGAAAGTCTGAGAGAGACAATGCACAGGGACCTACCAAGGATAAACAAGGGGCAATGCTCGAAAATATTTTCTCAAGAGAAAGGAGCAACGGCAAATTCTTCCGAAGCAAATTCGCAAGTCCTCTGATGTGACATAATTAAGAGCGTCTCCTCTATAACGAGCAGCTCACTTCCGTTAGTTAATTACTGCCGTCTTAAACTCGACGCACAAACAGCCCCCCTCCTCCTCCTCCTCCTCCTCCTCCTCCTCCTTCGACGAGGACGATGCTGCTGAGAACGCAAACTGCGCACACAGGAGCAGCAAACCCCCGCTATGCGTACATCGCATGAGGTTGATCGGTACGTTAAGATTGCTCGACAAGTACACATCCAATTTTGAACACACATCAGCCTCAGCCTAAATCATGAACTACTGCACAAGCGTGAGGAAAGAGCTAAGTGTGAGGGAGACTAGGGGTGGAGAATGCATAAGCTTAGGACCTCTCTGCGTAGAAACTGCAAGGAATCTTTTTAAATCGAAAATGTTTTTTTATTATTATTTTCATACTTACTTTGAGTGCACACCATTTGTTTTCTAATATTACTAGAGACACCGTAATTTGGTCCTGATTAGAGCCCCTTACAGAAAATATTAATTGGCTCTGAAGGAAAATGATTCAAAGAGAAAGAGAAACAAGCAGATAAGCGAGGAGACCAGAAACGCCAATTGAGACTCTAAAGTAACACTAAAGGGCTTTAGAAAATCATCATGTATTCCCATTTGCTGAATCTTGTACAGAGGATGGTGGCTGTAAAACAAATTTGTAAAGTAAAACTTATCACATTCGAGAACGATACTATCAGAAACGAATTTTAAATTATTGTATTCAATTTACTTTAGAAGGGAATTTTTAGCGTGTACAAGAAACCAATGGATTTTTCAAAACTTGAATTTACAAAAGGAAGGGAGAAAAAACTCATCTTAAAAATGAAATTTGGAAGTAATCTCGAATAAATGAGACTAGCCAAATAATTCCTGCAAGACTTACAAAGATGATGTAACAACGAATTCAATGTTCACCATTCACAATTTTCCTCATAATACAGCACCACCTCCTTTACTCACTCGCGGCCAGAGTGGCGTGGGATTTAAGCGAACACGACCATCGTCAGAAAGGTCACGGAAAGCTGTCCTGGTCTCCCCCTCACCTCCCCATCGCGAGTTCATCAGGCGAAACTAGCAACACGGAAACCCGCACTATGTTACGCGCCGTAATGCATCACGTCCCGTTTGGCGGATTCTCCAGCTGGTGGCGGTGGAGGCGGCGGAGGTGGCGTCTGTGGCGAGGGCGAGGGCGTCGCGAGACAATCGAAGGCAGCGGGCGCCGCCCTGCGGCGCTGCTGCAGGCAGTAAATTTTCCCCAAACGAACTTCTCGCGAGGCGGCGGCGGCGGCGGTGCTCGCGCGCAGCAGATACTGCGGGGGGGGGGGTCGAGAACCGAAGTAAGTGTAGGTGGGAGCGAAGCCGGAGCCGGCAGCTGAGGCGAGGGCGGCAGAGCGAACGGCTGTGGAGGTGAGAGTGGCAACGGCGGCCGCGGAAACAGGGGCTGACGCGGAGGGGAGGGTGAGGCGAAGGCAGAGTGGGTGTCGACGGAGATGCGTAGGAGGCGAGAGCGGCGCCGAGAGTAAGAACTGAAGGAGGTAGAGCGCTGCATGGAAAGCTTTTTGTAGGAAAATGACGAACATTAGGAAAGGGGGTTAAAACAGAAGAAAAGTGAGAAAGTAATCACAAATCAATAAGTGGATTGGAAGGCAAAGTATCTAAAGAACACACACAACTATAAAAACGGGATTCAATAATTTTTGAGGAAAAAAATATACACATTTCTTGGAAGGTTGTGAAAATTGGAAAGCAAAAAACGAAAGAGAAAAAAATGCTAAATACGAATTAATGAAAAAATAGCAAGGGGACTGACAATGACGCCGAAAGCATTTTTGTCTTCAAATTGTGGTTTCTCGAAGAAAAAAACAGCAAGAGCGATCGGAGGGGAAACGGAGAGCTGAAAACGGGGAGGGGAAACGGCGCGCCGGCTGCACGCGGCTCGCAGAGAATAGAGGCATCAGCTGCGCCTCCGCCAATGCCGCAGGAAGTGGCGAAGCGCGGCCGTCGGGCGCAGGGCGGGCGCGGTGAGTTACTGTGGCGGTCGGGGCCAAACGTTCCGCGCTAACTGCTGCCGGGAAGGGAACCAACGCGCGCCTGCAGCAATAAAGGGGGCGGACAACGCGCGAGCGTGTTGCGACGAACTGATAGTTTTCAGGAAACGACCGGCGTAATGAAATGGATAAATTGCGGAAGTAACACGTCCCTGTGTTGAGATTTACAAATAAATGTGTAATACTTAGGTAACTGAGTTGCTGGAGAGTTGAATGAGTTACCCGCTATGTAAGCTAGAAACGTTTTGTAAACTGAAAAATAAATTTAAACATGCACATAAATAATAGTTTGTTGTTTTTTCCCTTCTCAGCATCACATTTCTTTGCACGTATAATCTAAACGCGAGATTAACTAGATGTAAGGCATCATGTGGGGCAGAAGTGCCAAGAGCTGAAATTGCAGAATTCCGAAACAATAAACGGCATGAGCCAAGACGTTTAAAAAATAACAAAGAATGGGTAGAACTTTCCTAGAGCTAAATTACATCTTAAAAACATCTCACAAGAGCAAAATTACTTCTCAAAATACCACAGATTTTTTTCCATGGAGGAAAAGATAAATTACAGATATAAAGTAATAGAAGATAGTGCCCCTTACGAAGATGTGTCAAATAATTGAAAACTTAATAGAAATAAAGGAAAAGAAAAGAAGGGCAACACACAAAAAGGTGGAAAAAGCAAAACTAATTTTCGAGGAACAAACTAATTTCGTCGGTACCATTAACACAAAAATACAATTGGCTTCAACCATTCTGTCAAGAAACAACTACCGCCACACAGCCACGCAAAGCACAGAAACCCAGATCCGGGCAGAACCGCGAGTGCAGCTCGGTCCGAAGCAATGGGAGGAGAAGAGAGACGCAGCGAGGCGGGACTCTGCGGGAGGGGGCGGGTCGCCGTGAGTTACCGCATCCCAGCGACGGCCGTCGCCCAGTGCTCCGCTCGGGCTCTCCGCCGCTAGCGCTACCCCCGCCGCCGGCCCCGCCGTGGCCACCGCCACCATCGACGCCCCCGCCCCCGCCGGGAAGGGAACCGGCCGCTCCCGCAGCAATTAGGGCGGCGGGCAATCGCGCCGACGCCGGCGACGCCGGCCGCCAACAACTGCGCCGCTCGCCGCCGCCCTGGACCCAGCAGGGGCTGCCGCTGCCGCCACTTCTGCTCAGGGCTGCTTTACGACGGGGTGCCGAGGAAATGGCCTCTGCACAGGCGTCGGGAGAGAATGAGGCGATTCCGGCACTCAGATGGTATTAACGCTTCCGGGGAGGGAGAAGAGAAATTTAATAACCGGTAATTTTGTATAAAATAGAGCTTCTACAGCTGTCAAGTCAATGCAGGAGGCATCACGAAACATGCACGAAGCTACAAGAAGGACTTATGGATTAAGGTCTGGAATTAAAAATAATGCTACCTAGTATTGTGTGATTGAAGTGATTATGTCGCTTGTTAGAAACAAAAATGAAATAACGGGTGTATACCACCAGCATCCCGCGGTCAACTTTTCCTAAGCCGTTTACCTACCTCTTCAAAAAGGCATAGCCCATCTCCATCCCGTGATGTTTTCCTTCTTACTAAGAGGATTGATTTCTACTTTTCCCGTGGTCCGCATGGAATCACATTGATCGACTATAATTTATCCACTTCTGTCTGTTTTCAATAAATATTTGCACATCCTTTTAGAGCCAACGTTGAAAACCCGCATGTTATAAAGCTGAATCAAGGACAGCTTGCGCTGATGTGGAAACATTAAATGTTCCCAAATCCATTTCACGAATTCATTCATATTTTTCAACGATCACGTGGTCAATATTTGTAGCAAATGATCAGTTATACTCATTCTTACAGACATGAAGACACTTAATACAAACTGAAATAAATCTGTACTCACAATCATGAAAGAGAGAAACGAAACTCAACTCACACATATCGTCACGTATCGTCTCCCCATGGCTCGCAAGGCAAACTCGACCATCTGAATCCAACAAACACATCCTACCGCACCAATGCCAAAAGCGCAACTAGCACAACGGTACGGCGAATGCCTAACTTGGCAGCCACGATCACAAAGGAAGACGATGACCCGCCCGCCGCGGCGATGACGCAATTAACGCCCTAATGAACGGCCGCCGCGTGGGAGCGGCAGGATGCAGCGCCGCGCCCGGCCACGGCCACCCGCGCAGGGCTCGCCTCTTTCGAGCCGCCAGGCCGCCTGCGCCGAACGCAATTGCAAGCAATTTGGGCCCCTTCCGGTTCATTGCTGCCGCTCAGCCGGCTTTTGTAATCAGTTACCGATTTCCAGCGACCTTTCCTATGATCGTAGGCATTGGAGCAAAGCATTTGCGATTTACTCTTTGAACTGATTTATAGCCGCACGAAAAGTAGCAAAAGTGCTTTGCGTGTAAGTTGAAAAATATAAAATGTAAGCAAACTGTTGATGAAACATTAACCATCCCCAGAGCTCACTGATCCTATTAGGGGAGTCCAAAGCGCACAGAACTCTGGAAATTATTGTTTCTAGAAGTGTGAGCATTGTGATTACCTTCCCCAACTGAAGAAAAATTACCCAGTACAGTTATCATAGATGCAAAAATATCTATCACCCCTCTTCCCAACCTATGATTTAGTAATGTTGGAGGTTTCTCTCTTTTTTAATATTTTACTCTCACTCACTGTTCCTTTCCTTGATCAGTTTATTGTTCCTCCCTCTTTCATTAGGCAGAGCGGAAATATTTTTGTAGTGCATCAGTCTATAGTTAACTTCCAACGACTTGATACAATACTGAGGCCATCAATAAGCCGAACAAGAAAAAACGTAGGCTTGAAATATATGCCTAGAAAATGAAACACTTCCATGGGGAAATCATTAGATCAATGATAGTGATAACAAGACATCCGTGCTTTCATTATTTACATCATTTTACGAGACAATATATGAGATAAACAATTACACAAGCTGTTCACTTTGAGGTTGCCTCACCTAATTCATGGCAGAACAGTATTAAAAAATGAGCACAGGAAGAATCCTAAGCTATAAGAAACCACTTCGGTGCATACGTTTAGAAAAATCATCCAAAAAAGGTACATTTTCCATTACTGCCTTTCAAAACTTTGTACGAAAAAGAACAGCAACACAAACTAAAGATAATTACGTATGAACACGGAGCAATAAAATAATATATTCAATTTCACTGAGCGGTAATGGAATTTTGCTGCAATAAAGCTTTCCCGAAACTATTTGTGCAAAAACAGCCCTTTCATCTATTTGTTTCCTTCATTTACTTACAAGAAACAGTACCAACAGATATAACAAATTCCACTAAAGCTTAATTTTATTAAAGCATGGGCATTTCTTATTTGACGACTAAACAAGGAAACTGAATTTCTGTCACAATTTGATCTACGTCACATTATTTTGAGATGAATTAAGACCTTTTAATTCCATAAATTTCGCAATGAACAGTTACGTCTACAAACATCAAGTGGACTCTAGTGAAAATACAACTAAGGTTTGTGCCCTTTCTCCAAAAGCATTCATTCAGATATGTTCCGTGTCTTTGTCAGGGCCTTCGGCATGTGCAGGCAATTAGAATCACTCTGACCGCTCAGTTAAACCGATCCGCCACAAGAACCCCTTCAACCCAGCCGTGAATGAGAACTTTGTTCCACTCGGCGTTTAAAGATGGAATACAACAAAGGATACTTAAAGCGAACTCGAGGTAGGTGTTGATCGTTAAATTCTCACCACCTTTTTGTGCTATTCAGATACGAGGCGGAAAATTAATCCCCACTTGACTGTGGATTAAAACCAACAATAGTTCGTCCAGCCAAAATAAGTGGTGGAAAGAAGGAGAGTCTGCGGCAGGTAGTTTATTTGGTATAAAAAGAAAGTAAAAATGGTAGAACGTTTAAGTTTTCAAATAACGTCTAAACTTTAAGAATATATTTTTCAGAAATATGAATAAAGGGTCTAGCGCCACTAAAGTGTTTCGTTCCGTGGAGAGAATGTCCGTCTTGATTGATAGAATGCATGTTTCTGCTATAAGTAGTTATTTTTCAAATTAATCCATATCTTTTTTCCTCCAAATTCACTAATATTTTATGTGGGTTTTTCTCGACCCGTTTTCGAGATTCTCGCACTTTTGTATTTGGTCTCCATTCATCCACCGCATTACAAATAACTAACACACGCCGTAAGCAGTGATACTCTCGCAAATCAACGAGGACCAAATTCTCTTCCAGTCAGTTGTATGAACCGTCCCACTCAGACATGAGGTGAACGTTTGATTTTATAAGACACAAGTACGGAGTGGAGATAAGAAATGCATTTTCTCAATAAATAATATTTAAATTAGTCTGTGAGTGAAAGATAGTGTTTTTTGAGTTTACAGGCTGCTAATGGGGCGATCTTCTTATATTTCTGTTCAAACGTGAGTGCAACTATGACACAGAGGCGATTACATGCCACATACCCTACAATAGTATTATTCTTAAACGATATCGTAGAGCGGATAGTGGATGTTCTAGAAACGGTGCGTCGACGAATGCGATGCCAGTGTTTCGACCATCGTTCGCGATCGGCGATACAACGACATAATCAAAACGTCGACATCATAGCATATTCGACATGGCGTCACCCCGACAGCCTATCGTATATTTTCTTTTAGCCCAACAACGTAGTTTATTGCCCCACCGCATCATCCATTGCCCGTCGTGTACCATTTTGCGTAGCCCTTTCCGTTCGCCGCGGCGGCGGCGCAGCGGAGTGCGGAAGGGCAGTGGTTCCGGAATCAGCGCGGGCGGCAGGGGCAGCGCGAGCGCGGGCGCGGGCGGAAGGAAGCGATTTAAAACGCGGCGCGGAGGCGCTGACGGGGGCGCGCGGGGGAAGAGCGGGGCGGGGCGTGGCTGGGGCGCGACCGCGAGCAACAGGTGGTCTGGCGGGCGCGGCGGACGGCGAGCAAACGGGTTGCCGACCCGGCCGGCGGGCGCGCAGGGCGGCAGGCAGTGAGCGAGGAGTGCCCCCAGGGGGAGCGGTAAGCGGTGGTATATTGGTGGGTTGCGTGGTGGCTCGTGATGCGGTGACGGGCAGTGGGTAATTAGAGGTGACGGATTATAGATGATTAGTGGTGGGTAAATGAGTGATTAGTGGCAGCGGTCGGCAGGCACCGCAAGATGCACGAGACGCGCGGTAAGCAACTGACAGAAGGGTGCTGGGGTGAAACGGGGAGGCGTGGGATGGATATGTGGTAACGGGTTGTAATTAGTGATGAGGCTAAAGGAGGGTGATGGGTGATTTTAGAGGCGGACGGGTTGTGTCTAATGGGCGATTATTGGTGAATGGAAGGTGGGAAATGTGTGATTAGTGACGGATGGACGGAGATTCGACACAGATCGCTGAAGATTAATGGCGAATGGATAGAGATTGAGGGTTGACAGTTGGAGATTGGAGGAGAATGGGTCGTGAACACTGGTGGGGTCCTAAAGGAGTAAAGATTGTGGTGGAAAAGACGGCGTGTAGCAGACTCTAAACGCAAAATATGATGGTTGCAAAATGCCGCGTAAGAGTGAAGGACCCACACAGGATGTCAAATAGAGAGTGGATGATTTGTTAGAAATTGAAGCTGGATGGTGCCTGGCATATGCTGGAAGGCGGGGCGATTAACGGTGAAGATGATGGGCAGGAAAGGTCGGATGGTGGCGGATAGTAACCGATAGGACACAACAGGCGGCAGTGAGGAGGATAGCAGGAGGCGAGGAATGGAGAGCGGTCAAGAAGGGTGGGAGTGGACAGGACGTCAGGGACAGAAGAGAAGGCCGTAGCAGCATCTGCAGTAGTAGTGGCGAAGGTGTTATAGCGACTGGAAGGGGTAAATGAAACAGGCAGGAAATGGTGTCAGTGGTGGGTTGGCGAGGTGGCGGTAGAGGCGATGATGACAGAGGATAGCCGGGCGAGACCGCCTGCGATTAAGGCAGAGACGGTGACGGCGGAGGCAGAGGTGGCATCTATGGTAGTGGTTGCATCGGCGATTGTGGCCGCAGCTCTGGCAACGAGGGAAGAGTGGTAGTTGCGGTGGCGGTGACGGCGGAGGTGAAGGTGGAGGAAGTTGTGAAGGAGATGTAAGTGGAGTGGGTGATGGTGTTGGTGGCGGTGATGGAGTGGGAAGTGACGATGCAGGTGGAGATGGAAGAAGTAGAGATGGAGGTGGCGGCGGTGGCGGAGGTGAAGGTGGAGGTAGTTGTGAAGGAGATGTAAGTGGAGTGAGTGATTGTGTTGGTGGCGGCGATGGAGGTGGGAGTATCGATGAAGACGAAGGTGAAGGTGAAGAAAGTAGAGTTGGAGGTGGCAGCGGCGCGACGCCGGCGATCCACGCGCGTGGGTCGAGGTGAGTCTCGTCGGGGCGTGGGCGGGGCGGGGCGGGGAAGGCGGGGCGCGAGGCCACGTGCGGGCGCGGAAGCAGCGTCGCGGGCGCCGCGCGCCGCATACCGAGCAGGGCCGCGCGCGCCGAGGCCTCGCCTCTGCATCCGCCGCGGCGGCCGCGCCCGGTGCGCCCCCCTCGGCGGCCGTTCGCTTCCGATGAACCGAGCGCCTTCGAAAGGCTACGCACGTTTACTTTACCGCAAGGCATTTGAGGCGGGGAGACACCTAAGCGACGGATGCGCACAAGAGCCTCTTGCCTGGACACGGAATCTTCATGAGGCATTAACAGCAATGAACGTTTTCATGTTTTCGGCGAAAATTGGAAAGGATTCACAGACACTATATGAATTTACTGATCGACCTAGATTCCAAAATGCACCGGTTTCCGATGAGTAGTATCCATTTCACTTACCCAATACCAATTTTATATAAGTAGATTTAATAAGCCAGCGCATTAACAAGAATACGATCAATCAGTACAATCAATTAAAATGTTTAGGGGCAATCCATATTATTCTTTCAATAGAATGTGTCACATTTTTCAAAAGGTGGAATGTCTGCACTGAGGAACAACATCGAAAAAATCCTAGTTAAAAAGTTAATAATGACAATAGGCAACAAGTGACACCTATCAATTTAAAACATACTGATAGTATTTTTAAAACTAATTCAAAATATTATCGCTACTTGAATCTGATAGACAAATGGAAAATTAATTTGTATTTATTACAGGAAATGAACACCCTGACTTGTAGCTGACTTATTTACATTTTTCAAGCAATTTTTAAATAATTTTGGGGTATTATTTCAAGAGCAGTCCCAATACTGCAATATCTTCACTGAAAGCAAAACCACCCGCCAAAATCAAGGAAAGTAGAAATGAGAGTTATGCTGCAACCTTTCACAAGGTTTAAATACACTGAAGAATTTGTATATGGAGCAACAATTTGTTTTCAAACTTCTCTAAACTAAAACATACGCTTCAATCATGTTAATACTTTGCGAAAGTAAATAAAAGCCAACACTACGATACAACCGACCGGCAACACTTCCACATCGTATTAACCTCCGGAAAACATCAGTAAACTTTCACACTTTCTATGTTACATTTTATGTAATGTATTGTAGAGCAAGGAAAAAACGTAAGTTGTTTTTGTGGGTGAAAAAGTTCCCCCAAGGCGACGCTAGGAGCTGAGCTTCTTTGCCTAAGTTAATAGTACATGTTTGCTCATGAGTACCATATATTACAAGATATAGTATTGTTTAGATAAAATAAATGTGTAAATTACTTTCACAATTAATACTATGAGAATTATTACAGAATCAGAGACCGTAACAACTTATGTCTCTTTTGATTATTAAGAAATGATATCGCTTCTATTTCTCTGGTAGGCTTTCAGTCAGGAAAACGTACTTTGGGTTTGGGCAGCGGCAAACTTCAAACAAATTACATCGCATTCCGCATGCTCGCCGATCTAAAGCAAACTCCATCCGTTCTGATCTGCGAGTAGGATTACGATGACGTGTGTTCGGTAGCGCGCTCGAGAACTTCACTTCGCTGCTCGTTAAGCCGGGAAGTAAGTATTGCGGGACATAATTTGCAAACGAGTGATGCGATAGGTGCAGCTGAGTGCAGTGGGAGCGGATGGCCCTGAATATTTTCTTCATGGCTGAAAAAAAATGACATTATTTACAGTGTGCTGTGTCTTCTACGCATACAATTTTCAGCCTGAAAGGACTGCGGCTCAAAGGTTGCGACTCTAGGAAACGATCTGGTTTGTCAAGGCGGAAGTTCTCCGCAACAACCATCACTCTAGGTAGGTAGTATCAATCTCTTTTCATCGGCTGGGTAAAATACTGTCGGGAATGCGAATTTATAAAAGATTAATATAAACCTAGGTTACACTCACTTCGGGTTTGGGGAACGGCAAACTTCAAACAATTTACATTCTCTACGTGCTATCTAAAACACACAGTTCGTACAGATTTGCGAGTAGATTTAGCACGCCGTGTCTTCGGTAGCGCGCATGAGTACTTCATTTGGCCGCCCACGAGGAAAGGAAATGAAGTCTCGCAGATCATAATTTGCAAGCGAGAGCGGCACCTCAGCACAGGAAATAGCAACTTCTTTTGTTTTTGTTTTCCTTTCTTCTTCTTCTTCTTCTTCTTCTTCTTCTTCTTCTTCTTCTTCTTCTTCTTCTTCTTCTTCTTCTATACTAGTGGAACCCGGCAGACATTGTTCTGCCTTTCATCTCCCTCTTTCTCCTTCCCTCACCCTTTCTCTCCGTCTCTCCCTCTCTTCGTCTCACTCTCCTTCTCTCTCTTCGTCTCTGTCTCCCTCAGTCTCTGTCCCTCTCATTCACATTCAGTTTGCAGATTCTGCACGTCTCTGAGCAGGTGGATAACATCGAGAAGCGCCGGAACAGTAAAAATGTAATAGAATGTTCAAGATCTCATCCTATGGATTACGGTGTGATAAACATTTCTTTGAGGCCTTTGACCTCAAAATATTAGTTTTTAATGCCATAGAACGCTTTGTTTAGGAGTTATTTAACGATATAGATTCAAAACTTTTGCCGATTGTTACGGGTTGCATTTGACATGAATATTTAGTTTTGTTCTACAGATACACACACACGCTAAATTGTTGACCACTTTTCTTCGTGAGACCTCTCAATCGGTTGGGCTAAACATTCTGAAGAATGAACAAAATAGCCATAACAAATAATACTAGTATACAGTAACTCTGAGTTTTAACATCGGAAGACTTGAAACAAGTTACTTCGCTTGACGCAGCCCCCACGCCTGCAAAAATCATATTTGTTTTGCATAAAGTATCTGGGGAGTATTTTCGACACACAGTCTTCGGCAGCGTGCTTACGTACTTCATTTGACCACTCATGCGACCGGCAAACAAATAAGTGGCATTTGCAAGAGTGGAGGCACCGGTTAGTTTGGGAATGTTGACTTCTCTTATTATTTTATATAACGAAAAATATAACATTTTATTGCTCCGAGTTATCACTTACGTAAATCATTTCTTCCTCTGACAAATCCACCCCGAGGAAAGTGTCTTAAGGTACCTGCCTAGTGTGGCGAGGAAGAAATTAGTATCTACATCTGTCATTCGTTAAACGCGTTATCAACACTTCTCGATCGGTCGGACTAAAATGTTTGTAGATGTGTCTGTACCGTCGTCCAAAATAATACAGAAAACCTAGGACGAGATTTTTGCATCAGAAGACTTGAAAACCACTGCTCTGCTTGCCCCAGATCAGGAGTGCATCCAACGGGTCAGACGGCTCGTGCGGCTTCAGCCTAAAAGCCACCTCCCTAGAAACCAATGAAACGTATTCAAAAATATAGCTTTTTGCTAGTTTTCTCAACTAACAAAAGTCATTTAATATATCCATTATTGTTATCGTTATAAATATTAATTCCATGTCGACAGATAAAAATACAATTTATATTTGGAATAAAAATATTTATACGAGAACATTAAGTCGACTTGACACTATAGCTGTAGCCACGCCCCCTTCTCCCGTACACACTCGTACACCTTGTGTGCGTCTCTGCCGCAGCCCGAACGCCTCCGAAAACGCGTAACTGTTTTGTTTACAGCATCTGCGTGTTTATTTACGACGGCGAGTCTTCGGCAGCGCGTTTGAGCACTTCATTTGGCCGCGGAGTGAGTGAGTGAGTGTCGCGGGGCGTAATTTGCGAGCGCGCGGAGCGGGCGGTGCGGTGCGGCGTGGTGCGGCGCGGCGCGGCGCGGCGCACCTGAGCCCCGTGGGAGTGGACGGCCCTGGGGCGCCCGCGCGTTGGGCGCCGGCCAATGCGCGCCGGCCGAGGTCTGCCCGGCGAGCGAAATCGCACGACGCCGCGGAGGCCACGCGCTCACGCACGAACACGGCACGGCGCGTATGTGACACAGACGGTGGCGGGGTACGACTGTCCCGTCGGCCTCCGGCACTCCGGTGTCTTTTGAGTGATCATCCAGACCATGCGATGCGGGGAAATGTCCCTTTGTAAATCATACAATAAACGACTAAAGCTATTTATTTTGGGACTAGTTACGAAAGCGCACATACATTTAGGAAGACAATATACTCCTAATTCACAGTTATTGCTCTTTATTTTAGGTAGTACATTTCTTTACGCACGTGGTAAGATTTTTTTTTTCTTTTGAACAATCATGAGGGCATTTAAAGACAGTATCTGAACACTTTCACAGTTCAGAAATGAACAGAAAGTTGCTCTGCTGATATCCTTCAGTTTCCAATACAAAATCATATTCGGTTAAGGTAATAACTCAACTCAACCGAGATTGTCTAGTCACATTTCCTCAGTCATTAACCTCAACGGATTGAATAATTTCCCACATAGCTAGTATACAAGCACACTGCTATTTCCTATGGGTCAGTATATTTCTCATTAAAAAAAATTATTTTGACATTTTCTAGGACCGATATTTGCCTCCAAAAGTCCACCACACTTGGTCGAATTTTATTTCGTGCACTAGGACTCTAGAGGCCTGAGTTTCCTACCTCTAGCGAGACCGCTAAGTACACAAAATAAATCTGGAGTTGAAAGACGAGTTTAAAGCGGAAAACAGTCCTCCACTCTTCCGTCTGCACACACACACACACACAAAAGAGGGGCAAAAACCGAGTGCCAAAGAGAATACACAACAAAACCCTCGCGGACATGGTAATGCAGAGCCCCAAAGAGCCCGTAATCAAAATGAAAGCGATATGGAAAGTCAACACGGCCGCACAGCGAAGGTCAAACAGAGGAACGGAAGGCCCGGGAACTTGCGCGCGTCTGCAGGAAGCCCAGCGCAACTCCCGGGAGACGGCGGTCTCCGCCGCAGCCCGTGTGCTCAGAGGCGGCCGGACGCGGCGCAAAACTCGGAAACGTCCAGAGGGCTCCTCAGGGCGAAGCGCTCGCACATATGAGAACGCGAACGGAGAACTCGTAGGTTGAAAACAAAAATCAAGGGTCAACACCGCGGCGAATTTCATGTTTAACAAAATTACAGGACATCGAGGTTCGTTCTCCACACTTTTAGAATATTTCAATGTTTTACTTATGATTGGTCTCTGCTTTCTCACTGAGCCTAAAACAATAGGTGATCGTTTATGAATCAAGCAGTTTCAGTTCGGTCTCAAAAGAGAACTTCAAAAATTGAGCACTCAACCATTAGAAGGAACATCCGTATGAATCACCACGGAAAAAATTCCTTCGAATTATCCGTTACGATAAAATTTGAAGTCTACTGCATTTTTTAAAGAAAGCTGGTCAAATTAAAAATAAAAAAATCACAAAACCGTCCCAAAAGTTATGAATGGAATTCCCCACAAAAATGAACTGAAACCCAAAGGTTTTATGGGAATTCTGATTTGTGGGAATTCTGATTTGGTGTTGTTGACGTTCTTATGAGAAGAAATAAAGTTCTTCCCGAAGGTTTTAGCCCAATATGTAGGTCTAGCGGTCTTTCCATGATTCTAGAATAAAATTAGTACCATATAGGAAGTTTAGAATGTTGTCAAAATCATTTAATATTAAAAACTGTTAAATTTCCTTAATGTTTCCAGCGATCTATACAACATTTTTAAATTTAAGCACACCTCAAACAATACATAGTCTTAATTAAACATTTGGAATAATATTTTTTCTTCAAATCTCATGAAACGAACATAAATGCTTATTATTCTCTTTTCATTAATGAAGCATTTTGTGATAATTCGAACTTTTATTCATAAGTACGAATACAGGAAAACTTCGTGTACTTTTGGCACCACTTCAATTGAAATTTCCAGGTATCAATTTAGTCTGCGCAGTCGAAAACTGAAGTCATCTTTCTATGATATTTCAGTTATGGTTTGAGGGCATAAAATGACCAAAATTCTTACAAAACAAGATGTTGAAATTCTATTTAAAATGTAAAAGTAATTAATAATATACATAAAAACACGAGTAATAACAATAATAAAATGAGTATCATATTTACTTCTTATAATACTTAAATTATTACCTAGGGTAATTCCGGGAGAAATAGCCTTTGGTTTAGCAACATGAACAATTCTTTAATTTTAGACTCAGAGACATGAGTAATTTCACACGATGTCGCCGTCATTTTTATATTTTAATTTATATTGCAGACAAGTATGATTATGACGAATGTATTAGATAGAGTTCTATAAAGTAAAAAACAATAAGATAGCATTTGGTCCTTCTTTACAAATGGTTTGCGAAATTCCCTCGTCCACAGCTTATGGGAGAGATGGACCCTAAGTACGAAATACAGCTGAACTGTTAAAGAATGAAAACTGTTAAAGAATGCCCATTCATTGTGAGGCATAACTCTTGTGTCATTACCAAAACAATACGTTACGTTAAAATTGACTGATAAATTCGTACATTTGGAAACATTTTAAGTAAATATAAAAAATAAAATTTTAAAAATCATGGTTTCTCTTTCATACTCTTTATCAATTTCTTGAACTTCAATTACTTTCGTTCACAAAAATCACATAGGCTTTCATATTCGATATAGTTCTCATATGACCATCTTGATCACATCTGACGTATAAGTCAATAATGTTTGCTTTTAGCTCAACTGTAAACGTCGAGATGACCTTCACATTCGCCTTCTTTCCAAACTCATTCACTATCATCGTAAACAATACCAACTTCGATCTCTTCTTTTTCCGAAGAGTATCTTTGAACATTTTGAAACTGTCAGTCATTTATTTTTTACTTTTCACTCCTCCGATTTTCAATATTTTTCCTTTTCTCGTGGATAATATTTTTATGTTCAATTTCGAAGTTTTTATTTTCAAGATTCTAGCACTGTCGTAGTATATCAGCTAAATATTTTATTTAAAAATAAATAATACACTATCCAGTTTCTGGTCCTTATCTCCCAATTGTTCGATCATTACTAAATTGCTCTTTACTTACATCACTCATCGGCAGATAATTAGGATATACGACATAATAGATCGGCAACTAAAATAAAACAATTTTTTTCACATGTATGAAAATTATTTTCTTCGATAACTCGTGAACAAGTAGATAAAAAGGGGGTTCAATCGACATTGCACATCATCAGTTGCCATGGTCAGCTATGACAACCACGTGTTTTAGGAGGCGAAGTGTTGCGAGTGTTTTGCGTAACACACAGGATACTTCGACTTTCCCTAGGGACCATTTCTCCTGCAAGAACCCTGGGCATTTTGAAGTGTTAAAAGGCAATTAATACAAAAACAGGAATTGAATCTCTCTGTGTACCCTCCAACTCAATTAAGGAGGTGAGAGTTGAATGAGAGCGAGGCTTGCGAGTTGAACCCGGCCGCGGTGGCCGTGCTCCTAATAAAGCGCGGGCGCAGCTGCCGCCGCGGGGGTACTGACCCGGCACTCGGGCGTGCAGGGGCGCGAGGGCCGGGGCGGGGGCTTGGGCGGGCGCGCGCTGGGCTGCCGGCGCTCCGCCCTCTCCGCCCGCTCGGCGCGCTCCGCCCGCTCCGCCGCCGCCATCGCCGCCGCGAAGGCGCCGGGCCGCAGCTGGAACGCCGACGGCGCCGCCTGCTGCAGCTGCTGATGCTGCTGCTGCATGGGCAGCGCGGGCAGCAGCGCGGGCGGCGGCGGCGCGGGCGGCGGCGGGCTGAAGTGCGGCGGCGGCGGGGGCGCCCAGCACGGCACCGGGCACGCCCACGTGGCCCCGCCGGCCCCGCCCCCTCCGCCCGCCCCGGCGCTGAGGCTGTTGCTGAGCGGCGGCGCGGTGGGTTGATGCAGCAGCGGGTGCACGGCGGCGGCGTTGGCCGGCGGTGGAGGCGGCGTGGGGGTGGCGGTGCGGCTGGGGTGCCGCTCGATCACCACGTCCCAGCCGCCCGACGCCGGCCGCGACCCACCGCCCGCGCACGCGCCCATCCCGCCGCCCACGCACCCGCCCAGGCTCGACTTCCGGCGCGCCACCGGCGGCGACGGCGACGGACGAAGGCGCAGCAGGAACGTCACTTCCTCCTCTTCGTCGTACATGGAGGCGTCGGGCGCGGGCGGCGGCCCCGGGTCACCGCCCAGCCCCACGCCCATCCCCATGCCCATCCCCATACCCATTCCCATGCCCGGGACGACCATGGGTACGGGCGAGGGACCGCGGCGCGGGCCCCAACCGTCCGCCGCGCGCTGCGCTTCCGGCTGCACCATCCTCCCTTCCGCTAGGGTGCTCTTCTCGCTCGAGGTAGCAGCTGTCACTCGCACCACGAGGCGCAGCACAGGCGGTCGTTCGATAAATCAAGTCGGCATGAGGCGGCGTCGAGGGACGCAGATGTCATGCTGGCGCGCCACTGTCAAACTTCAGACACGCCCCCCCCCCCCAGCACTCGCACACACACGCCACACTTCACGAACACCGTCACAGAATCACTTCCACCTCTACCCGCACCGCAACCTCAACACGTCAGTCTTCTTTGACCTTTCTCGGCGCAGGTTCACGGTAATAAACGCCCCGAAACAATGAGTGGTAGTCGGGCGCGTCCCACGGCGCCGCTGCCGCCGTCGGGAGCAGAAAAAAAAGCCGAGGAGCGGCGTGCGGCGGCGACGAAGGCCGAGCCGGGGGCAGCCTGGCGAGTACAGGGCGCGTCGTTCACACGCCGCTGCTTCGCGGGCGGCGGCACAGTTGGTCGGCGCAAGCGACGTCAACGTCGGCGGAGGAAGCCGCAGAGGCGGCAGAGCCGCGTGCTGTTTCGTTTAGCCGCGCCGCTCTAACTCGCACGGGGGCCGGGCCGAGGCGGCGCGAGGCATGAGGCGGGCGTTAAGTAGCTGGAATCAGCGCTCGAAATACACTCGGTTTAACTCCCTCGGAATGAAACGGGACCGGTTGGGGGAGAGCACGGAGCAGTGCGGGCGCTATACTGCACAGTAGCAATGACGAGGCCGGTGACAACGGCCCTGGCGGCGCGATGCAGACCGGCGTCACGGCGGCGGCGGCGGCGGCTGCTGCGGTTGCGGCTGGCGACTGGCCGTTGGCTCGGCGCCCGCAACCGCGTGCTCCCGTAACCCCCTACGCGACGGCGCCGCCGGTGGCAGCGGAGGCGGTGGCTGCTCGTATAGCTCTCGCAACGAGCGCAAGTGGTGGCGTTTGGGAGATTCGTGTTAAGTAGGGCTTCGACCCGCAAGCCCCGCTTGCTGACGGCTTTCTTCGTTGCCGGTGGCGCTTCACCAGCAAAGCTGCACTCGTTGTGACTTCAGAGCTCTTGACTTAAACCGTTAACGAATGACGTAACGTATGTAAATATAAACACATGCTGGGTCAGTATTCTCACGCCTCGATGCTACCGCATTCCAGACCAGATGTTCTTCTCTCGAGGAATTTCTTAGTCGCTTTAATGTGTGTAATATTCGTAACAGGCGGCACGCCCAAACGCACGTTGTTCATTCCCCTCCACACACGCTTTACACTTTCATCGCACGGAAAACCTGTTCCCAACACCAACGGCTGCGGGGAGGCCGCGGCGGCAGCCGGCGACCGCAGAGAGCGCCAAGCTTCCGACTCGGGGAGGCACAGCGGGCAACTGGCACCCGCTTGTCGACACGGCTCCTTCACGAAGGCGCAAGAAACAAGCGGCGGCGGCGGGCCGTCCGCCCACGCAGGCTCGGCGCCGGGAGCGCGCACTTCCGGTCCCGCGCTGAAGGCAGGCGCAGTCACAGGGGGGCACTTCCCGTCTCGACGGCGGTGGCGTTGTTGTCGGCGGGCGCGCGGGCGCCGGCGGGCGAGGGCCGGGCTGGCAAGCCGCGGCCGAGGAGGGCGGACGCGCGCGTTCGAAATAGCCCCCGGGGGCCGTAGCCGCGCCTCGGTCGCTTGTTGCCGCGCTTAAGTGGGTGACGGCCGCGCGCGACCCCGCGCCAAATGCGACGCGACGCGACGGACGGGCGGGCAAGAGGGGAGCAACTCGAGCGAGTGGCGGGTTATCCGGCGCACGCCCGACGGACCACGGGCGGATGGACGTGTCACGCCGCGAAGACAACGCGCGCTCGCCGGCGGCCGGTCGCAGACTGCCCGACGCGCGCGCGGGCCGGCGGCTGGCCGGCGGCGGCGGCGGTGGCGGCGGCGGTGGCGGCGGCGCGAAGGCGACGGAGGCGGCGGCCGCTCACGCACGCACTTGCCCCTGCGAGACGCAACGCCGCGCCAACGTCGTCCCGCGCCTGACGACTTGCAGGCGGCGGCGACGTCGAATCTCCGCCTCGCGAAATCCGAGCGCCCGCCGACGCCGCAGCCGCAGCCAACGGTGGGACGCGACGCCCCGAGGCACGAGGCACGGAAGCGGTCGTCACAACAAACGTAAATCAACACAATGGGAGGTACGACCGTTTGTTAGTAGATGGCTGTCGAAATAGAGATTCCCTCTTAGAACACCGAAGAAAGTTTTCATTTCAATCACGAGGCGGTCTCGCATGTCATTTCCTTCTGAATGCGAGAGCATAAGCGTATTTGTGCCATTTTCCTCAACGCCGTCGGTTAACACATTCATCACTATCACATAAGTGGGTGCCCTAGTTTCTCCGCATTTCTGGAGTTCCCAGACGGAACATCGTAACCGTGGTCTTGGAGACCCTTTGTAGCTACCATAACTTCCTTCCAAACCCACTGTTCGACGTAAGCTTCTCTCCAGTTAGTATCTTCCCTTTTTCAATAACGTTTGAGGTTGCATTCGCCTTCGAACGAAATGACCTCGCCCCGCACATCTGCTATCTCTCCAACGCGCAGAGTGAATGGCCGGAGCTGCTGGGTGCGATATTTCAAAACGCTCGCAGACACCGCACCTCAATACTCCTCGCGCACTGCGTTTCCGTCACGTTTCACGTACTGCGGGCGCAGAGAGCGAAGATAGCAAACTAGGACATGTCACGATCGTAAAGTGAAATATATTCAACATTCAACGTACCTCTTAATGTATTCTTGGAATATGATGTTTGCAAGTTCTTTGCATTTACTTACAGGAATCCGAATTGACAGTATGCATAAAAATTTTGAACAATACATGGTGGAAATGCCGCAACATGCAAGTTTCTGTTACTTTGTACCTCTTACCCTGTATGTGTAAGGCAAATGTAGTATCAGAATAATATAAATATGGTTTCTTACTTTTGATGCACTTGAAAAAACTGTTAAAATGGGTTTAGTAGGACTTTGTTTTATTCCAACAATCCGTACTTTATATTTTCTACTTACATTCTCTATTTTTATTATATGAGAGTAAAAAATACAGATAAATCAATAAGATAAATTACTGAACATGATCGATCGTTTCATTTGACGAAAAGTAAATATCCGTTTCAGAACACGTCTTCAATTCTGAACACACCACTCGTTATAACGGTCGACATTGTAGCTGAAATCGCTAAAACACCTAACCAATTTTCACGCGGACGATTTTTCATTCTTGGGACCTACTTGTCGTCAAACTTGTGAGACAATTTCCACACCGTGTCTCACACGACCTTCATGTCGACCCCTGGAAAGCACCACGCCACGACAAAATGCATGAGAAAGTTCGTATCTCGAGCAGCCCCTGCACCGAGACATTACTCCCAAGAGAACCTTTCTGGCGCTGAGAAGAGCGCATTTTGAGTAGACAATCACGGCTATGCGCATGCGAAATAAACAGTGAATGGAGAAGAACGGTCGTTAACTGCTAACAAAGCCACGTGAAAACCGAATTACTCCGACTGGAAGGAAATGCACTGCATCTAGGATGGTCTTCAAGCGGGCGTTTATTCACCATTAAAAGCGCGTCGCATGGCAGATGACGAAAGAGGAGCCGAGAGTTTTCTCACAATGATGTTCACCTTAGTCCTTCCACGGGACCCAATACGAGTCAATGAGAACCGGTATAATGTATACGTACGAGATAATTAGTATCGGCATCTCTTCATCGAATGCGCAAAATATTCTCAACTTAACAAATCTTTGGAAATAATAATAAACAACTCTATCGTTGGTCTTCTGAAAACGAATTAGAGAGGGAAGTCGAACAGTTTGTTTCGTTCTCATATCAGTATAACGGCGTGATTTTTGTTTTTTTGTCAAATACTCCAAAGTTTAAAAAACAGGAAGACAAAAATATGTAATAGAGGCAATCATTTTCTAGGACGTTCTACAAAAGACGTTTGGTTTCGTCTCATGATACATATTTCATTGTCCTTATAATTTATCATTTGCACGCATTAATTATCACTGAGACGTGAGTGAATTGGTACATAAAAATCTTAGCTGAAACAATTTGTTTGGTCAGCAGTAAAAATTATCAGCCGGTTTAGTGAGCAACAGAAAATGAAATCAGAGATTCGAGTTACTGTTTAGTGAATCATTTACGTAAAGAGAAGAATTTATCATTTTATAGTTAAAAATAGTTCTGGTTGACTCAATAGTTCAGTTCGACGCAGCTGTCAAATTCTGCCAAACTCTTAATCAATTCTTCTCACAAATAATATTTCTAGTCAGCTCAATCTATCTTATTTCTCACAACAAAGTGTTGATTTATTTTTCAACATACAAAACAGAGAGCTAAGATTGCAGTCGGGAGGCAATAGGACAAGAACTAATACTATTTCAGTAATAAGGGTATCCACTCTTAATGTACTTGTGATGCAACGGATGCTTTACAGTTACAGAATAATAATCATTCACATATGTACATGAAAGTGAATATAAATATTCTTTCGTCGTTGAAAAACAAAAGATCATTGCATGTGCATTATTAGTCGAAAACTCCAAACACATTCATGTATCATACCATTCGAGAGCGAATTAAGAGTTTCTTATGAATCTATGGATTATGAAGTTCTGAACAAAATAAGGGGGAATTGACTCTATACATGGATAATGAAAAACATAAAATTTAATAGAGTAACATAAATACCCCAAAGACATCTCATATCTTTTCCCTCAAAAACGGAATCCTCATCATGGACGTTATTTCTTTTACGATGTGCAGTCGGACATTAAGAGATCCCCGTTCATAAAACACCGCATTCATGAGCTTACTGCCGCCTTTTCTCCCCTCGATCCGATAACGCTGAGCACTGGATCTCATGTCGAGGCGTCGACGGCGAGAGCGGCGGGGGCGACGGTGAGAGGGCCGTTGACGGCGAGAATGGGGAGAGCGCATGAGGAGGCGAGGGCGAAGGGCGTGAGGGCAGGGGCGATGACGGTTATTAAAGATGAGGGCGGGGGAAAACAAGTAGGAGAGGCGAGAAGAAGGACGGGGTTTGTGGGTGGCTGCAGTGGCGGCGTTGAAGGGAACAGCGGCGACGGGGGAGGTGGCGAGGCGAGCGAGAAAGGTCGGGGGGGAGGCAATGGATGGAGTGGGACGGGTTGCGGGCGGGGGAGGGTGGAGGAGGAAACATGGGGGCGAGGAACGGACAGCAGGCGGGCAAGGAAGGAACAGGTGGCCAAGGGTGAGCTGCCAGCAGCTAGTGGGGAGCAGTGGGTGGCGGGTGGCGGGCAGTTGTCTAACGGCAAGCGTGAGGCGGAGGGCGGGACAGCGGGCGGCGGGGGCAGGCGGCGGGTGGCGGGTGGCGGACGGTGGGGGCGGGCGGACGTTGGGGTGGGCGTGGGGGGCGAGGGGGGCTAGGGGGGCTAGGGGGCGACGGGATAAGTTGCGATGGAGTGAGTGGGAAGGGGTGGGACGCGGTCAACGATGGTGAGCAATGGGCGGTGAAAGGCGGTGTAGGTGGCGGTGGCGCTGCCAGTGGCGGCGGGAGCGGCGGCGGCGCCTCGGCGCGCCGTCGGCTGGGCGAAGGGGCCGGGCGCCTGCGTCGGCGCTTTTTCTCGCATGTGCGTCGCCTCCAATCAGGTTCAGCGACGGCGCGCCCCACTTCCATTAGCATATGGCGGCGGCGGCGCAACTGCAGCGGGCGGCGACAACAGCTGCTCGTCCTTGCCGCCTTGGCAAGCCCTGCCCACGTACAGCACTGCTTCTGTTCTCCCGGAAAAGTATGGCAGATTGAGTTAAAAGTGCGGTTTGCGGTTAGTGATCGTACACGTTTTCGTCGGTATCAGAAGGCTTAAAGGTTAAGTATTAGATATGTCAGATTAAACATCTTAGACTTTCTTACTGCCTGACTGTCCTTGAACATTGATGATAGCCTAGCTTTTCCTCATTTCATTTTCAGTCGTATCCGTCCTTCGTCTTAAGAGCCAAATGCTTATGAATTAATCTATGATTGCATGTAAGGGACCCAGATGTTACAATATAACTGAAAAATCTACAAATAGTACGAGAGTAAAAAGTATGTTTCAAATACATTCAAGGAATTCTGAAGTCTTACAATACACCCAACTGATTCAGAACGTGGAATTCCAGTTAATAAAAACAAATTCATAAAAACACTTCCAGTTCTATGAGCTGGAATGAATTACAAAGAAATTAATAGGGTGAATAGAATGAATTTCAAAGAAATTAATATAAAAGTGGGTTGTTGAATGATGAGCAATCACTAATGAACTTATACAACTTTTTTCGAATAATGACGTATCAGTAAATAACAATTTGTATATTTAACCAAGAAAAATGTATAATGATCTTAGAAAAAACTGAAAAGCTTTTCAAACAGGACTATTCAACCTACTCACTTGGCGTACCTCACTAAACATGCTTCTTCAGAGTGTTAATAGAGTAATCCTTTTTCTGAAGCAATTTTTTGCGAAGAATGTATTAAGTTTATACCAGGAGATTAGTTCCAATGACGCCGGTGATGTAGTCCGAAAACATTTAATCGAAAGATTATTAGATGAAGATAGCAAAGTTATGTCAATGAGCTTGCTTTAACAAGTATCAGAGACACACTAGGGGGAGTGTCACTTAACTACGAAACAACCGGCAAGAATCTTTGGTACTGAAAATAATGCCTCCAAGATGCCAAGATCACCCGATAATAGCACGGTGTTAAATGTTCTTGAGTCTGGAGCATTCAACTGCATTATAGGTTCATCGACATCAGCAAAGTGTTCCTGCAAACACAACACACTAGCGTGCTTAACGTTTCTTACATTCTTGGCTCGATTCTAACTAGGAGCACAATGAGTTCATCTACAAAATCCTCGTCAACGCATCTGTTGGGACGAATTCAAATATTTTCTCAGGAAAGGCATGCATGTTATGGCTTTATTAAGCGTTTCACAAATGTAATGGTTTGTATGCCACATGCATCAATATCAATTATCGATTTTGCGAGGAACATGTATCAATATCAATTATCGATGTTGCGAGGAAACTTAACTCATTTGCACTTATTTAATTATAAGATGCAATAGTAAATTATTACATTTGATAACGTTTTGGAAAAGAAGCAAAAGGACTTTTTTTAGTAATTCCTAAACTTTTGTTTGTGCAATTTTAGAGAAAAAGGAAAAATATTAATAAGACTAATTTATTGTTTTTGAATAAACATAATAACTTCCCATCATGTCAAAAATAGCCAAATATTTTTCTAAAATATTTTTAATTTTTTTTAATACACTAAACGAATACTAAAAATTTAATACTAATATCATTACAATATTCAAAGAGTTTGGTATTTCTCAATGAGAACTTTACAGTAACTTTTATTCCTCGGGCTTCAACATTACCATTAAACACAGCTAACATACCCCTAGAATGAATAGTTGAGACACGGTTCATAAGGAACAGTTGGAATTATGTAATACATTAGAACACCGTGAATATAAAAACGAATTCGTGATTAATCACTAGAGAGAGTTGTCAGAGTATCCGGCACCTAGTGGTAGGTCAGTTCAAAAACAATAATTTTTTATACGGAAGAAATCTGTAACATTATAGCATTTATCGCTTGGTAGCAGAAGCATCACTATTTTATGGGCGGAGATTGCGATTTATTTTTGTGGAAAAATGTTGCCGAAAATTTCAGAATTTTATAAAATTTATTTTCATGAATTAAAAACCAAAAGACAAACATTTTTTACGTACTTGAATGGGGAACTATGGGGTCAATGGGAAACTATGAAGATATTAAATCGTGCTCTCTAGTACAAAACATGTTTTTGAGTTACAGTATTCCGGAAAAGCGCCGCTGTGTGTAGAGGGTGACAAAACCTCCGAAGCAAGATCAGCGCCAGACAAAAGGGAGGACGCGCAGGGGCAGAAACGTTCCACGACAGCGCATCGGGTGCGCAGCCCCTCCCCAGAGGGCCCGATTCATCACCGCAGGAGTCCGAACCTGCACCCGGCCGTGGCAGCGAAATGGAAAACTCTGTACATATTGACCGGCAAGTTGGCAACTCTTCCATGACGTAATTAGGTTGCGGGTTGGCGGGTTGGAGTATTTATGAGGGCGGGTAGCGTGCTCGCGCGGTCATCTGCCTTGTTCTCGGAGCGGTTCCCCTCCTCCGCCCGGGCACTCCCCGCCCCTACCCGCCTCTGGCCCCGCCCCGCCCCCGCCTCGCGTCTGCATGCTTCGTCGCGCGCGCCGCCGTCGCCGCCGCAGTTTCGCGAGCGCTAAACGACGTTCCCAGCGCAACGGCGGCCGCTGCAGCACTGCTCAGGGACACTCGACGAGAGCACGCGAGAAAAAGAACGGAGAGAATAGACGAGGGAAATGAAACTGGAGCGAAATTCGAACGCAGATAACGAAATGCGAGTCGAGTGAATCGGCGATCGAAGGGGACAAAAAAGCATAAAAACATGGAAATGTGAAATGTTTTTGGATGAATACGAAGCAAAAGAATGAAGTGATGGCAAAACAATGGCAGTAAGATAAAACAAACTCGTGCATTAGAAAGGAAAATCAAAACAAGTTGCATAATTGTGATGGTCTGTGTCCATGTTGAATGTAAATCATAACGAAGTAAGCGTACTACTGATTACGTGTACATAATGATATCTTTCCATTTTTATATGTTAACAAAAATTTCCCTTACTAATTTAAAGAATACGTTATTAATAACAATTGCAAATGAGTGTATAAAATGTTTTTTCAGTAATTAGTTATGAGTGTATACTTACACGAAGAATATTTACAAAAAAATTAATGAACGCTTCTCCAATTAAAGTAGTAGTTTGATTTTTCGTAACATACAGCCATCTGAGTTTCCTTCAAAAACAATTGACAGGTACGATTATTCATCAACAAGCTATTAAAAAACGGCACTATAAAAAAACCAAATTGAATTTTCGAATTTCCTCCCAAGAAGAGATAGTGAGAATGCCATAGAAGACATTACAGTAAATGAGACTGAAAAGGCTCTTAGAACATTCAAAAACGGAAAATCTCCAGGCCCTGGTGCAGTGCGTATGGAGCGGTTAAAAAACGGTCCTAGTGTACTTCTCGAAATACTCTGCCAACTGTACAATAGATGTATGAAGGGAGAGACCCTGCCATAAGACTTTAGAAAAGGTTACATATCTAACATATACAAAAAGAAGTGACAGAAAGCAATGTGGGAATTGTAGAGGCATAACTGTGCTCTGTAGTATTGGTCGGCTGTATGGAAAAATACTAAAATTTCGACTTCAAATGGAGCTTACAGATGTGGAAGAAACAAGCGGCTTTAGAGCTGGACAATCATGTACTGATAATATGTTTAGTATCAGACTAGTGACAGACAAACGGCTTGCCCATAATTTACAAACACACCTGGTATGACACAGTTCCATTAAATAAACTCTGGATGGCAATGCAGAAACAAGATGTTAAGATGTTCTTATTGAAAGCTGTTAAAGACCTATACAGCAGTAATGTAAGTCAAATTAAAATTGGAAGGAACCTTTCTGAACCATTTTCTGGAAATAAAGGTTTACGGCAACGGTATTGCATAGCTCCTACTCTGTTTAAATTATATTTAAATGAAGCTTTAAAAGATTGGAGGAGAAAATGTTGCAATCTGGGTGTAAAAATTGACGATTCCATGTTCTATTCCCTTAACTAAGCAGACGACAAAGTCATCTTTGATGAGGAGGAAGATGATGTTTTGTATATGTTACGAAAACTTCATGAAGAGTATTTATATTGGGGGCTAGAAATAAATTTTAATAAAACAGAATATCAGGGGGTAGGAGGAGAAGATATAACACTGCGTATTCCCAACGGATCAGAATTGAAATCCTGCCAGAATATAACCTATCTAGGTACTCAAATAGCAGCAAATGGGGGTAGTACACAAGATATTCAGAGTAGAATATCAAAAGGGAAAGTAGTCATAAGTCAAATGCATCCTTTAATACGGAATCAAAACCTGAGCAAAAATGTTAAAAGAAGATTATATAAGACTATCGTATAGCGTATAGCCACATATGGGTCTGAAGTTTGGGAAATATCGAAAGATAATGTGAATAAACTTACAGCAATGGAAATGGACTATTGGCGAAGAAGCTGTGGATTGACACTGCTGGACAAAGTAAGAAATGAAGAAATTAGAAGAAAAGCAGAAGTGAGTTTTTAACATTATTGATACCATTGAAATTAAAAGGCTCAAATGGTGTGGTCACTTAAACAGAATGGGTGAAGAACGATGGCCTCTAAAGCTCTGGAATTGGAAACCAACTTCGCACAGAAGACGAGGAAGACCCAGTTGTACATGGAAGGAAGGAGTGGAGAAGGCGATGGCTAGAAGAGGATTAACAGCCGAAGACTGCAGTGACAGACTCAAATGGGAACTGGGATGCGAGAGACGCCTAATGGTGTAAAATACTCGCACTACTAGTACTCCACCCAAGAATTTCAACAGTGGGCTACAGAGGACCCGACCGCATTAGCATCGACGAACGCGCGCAACCATCGCGACGTGGGAGGTGGCGTTCAAGATGCTGGTGGAGGCGAACGCGAAGATGTGGACGGAGAAAGGGGCACAGGAGGAGATGGGAGGCAGATGGGAAGCCCGGGAGAGAGTGGGAAAGGCTGGAAGAACGCGAAAGAGTATGGAAGGACGGAGACGGTGGGAGCGGGCGTCACGGTCGAGAGCGTACGGGAGCACATGGGGACGGACGGGAACGATCGAGAACGGACGTGAACGGACAAGGATCAGATGAGACCATAAGGAATGGGAAGACGGGCGAAAGGGAAGATGGGGGCGGCGGCAACGATAGTGCAGGCGGCGAAGACGGATGACAGAAAAGAAGTAGGAAAACCGTGCAGAATTCCCTTCTGAGAGATGAACTGCCTTCTTCGGATCCATTTCCAGATACCGCTTTCGGGGAGAATTACTTATCTGCGGAATATATAATGCCGAGAAGCGAAAAGCGTTTCCCTGGAAGAAATAAACGTCTCCGCGATATTTGCAGGAGGACGTTCGCGCCCCCTCCCATCCCCTATCAGGCTGCCACTCAAGCGTAATGGACACCCGGGCTACGGTTCGCAGGAAAGAGCTGTTGTGACGCGAGTCTACAAATTTGTAAAGGAAACCTTCATCATTATAAATATTCATCATCTTTTTCTCTTTCATCTTTTGTATGGATGGGAATTTTGCAAGCACTCGTCAGATTTTTTCGATAATATGCAAACAAATGATTTTGCATAATTTGCTTGTTGCAGATGTGAATCGTCATGCTGTCCGCACTTCATATATTTCCGCTTCACATGCCGCGTTTTTGAAGTGTTAATTATCGAGAGAGATTTTTTTCTTTTATTCTCACAATACTGTTCTAAAAAATGTTAAATCGCTATTGATTTAAAAAAGGATAAATATTCCTTTTCACCTCCTTCTACGTCATTATACAAGGGTCTTTTATAGAACAGATAACAATTTTAATAGCGTTATTTTGTAATTATTTCACAGGCAGGAGTAGAAACGCCTTTTAATGACCTGACACACGTTGATCAGAGGCCAAAAAAACTCTTGCACTGACGATCATGAGGATTGATGCGTGCATACTAACGTCGATGCATTTTCTCACGCAGTACAAATTGATCAACGAATTAAAAACTCTATATTATTGGTGAACATAGATACACAGATGGTGTACATAGATACATAGATAGTATGTCATCCCCTGACTACGCTTGTACAAGCATACATCAACGTAGGATGCAATGCCTACCAATTGGCGGCTCCGCTTCAAAAATGGGTGAAGTATAACTTCGTCATTAACATTCCTCCACATGCTCATTGGCAAAATGTAATAACCTTTGACCCTTCAATAATCTATAAAATTAAGTAACATTTATTCTCAACTACCCTGTATGTATTGTGTAAGTATATTTACAGTTATTTGAAAAAAGGATTTTATTTATGTTCAAACCAATATTGATCCAAAAATCAATATTAATTAACGGTATGGTATAAAAATACAACAACTTTATTTAGATTTCGTTAATACAACATACAACACTACCTGTTTCAAATTAACAAGACAAATAAAATTAAAATGACATTAATAAATTATCTTTAACTTTAACGACATCTAAGGTAGGATTAGCGCTTTGAATCACTCTTAAAGGCAATAGTCATAATTTTGGGAAGTTAACAAAAAAGGAATTATTATAGAGAGTATTTTGCTAATAGACCTTTCTAAAAGGGTGATACAAAGAAACAATTACAATCTAAATATAATGTAAACAGCAGACCTAAGATCGTCATAGACCACCAGAAACTTGTTTTTTTAATAATAGTTATCTAGCTATGGTTTCAAAGAACTCTTCTAAAAGAAGACCAATTCCATTGCCTACAGTCAATCTTAAACAAAGTACGCGGTTAATAACACGATAAATGTAGATGTAGATAAATGAGACTGTAGACTGTATCTGAAAATATGGAAGCTACTAATTTAATTACAGTTTCTGGGGAAAAAAGAGTGCTTGTTTTTGTACGTTACATGCATAGAAATGCATCTCGTGTACGTAGATTAGGACGTGAGAAACTGAAGTAGTGCACTGCGCTCTTTCCGGTCATGCATGCAGAGCTGACCTTAAAGGGAAGCCGAGAGCACTCAACGCACTCTTCTACAAAACTCCGCATTGCGTCGGAGTTCTAATTGCAACCTCAAACAAAGGGAAGCACATGGAACATAAAAAGCAGAATTGGCTAAATGCATCAGTCAAGAAATAAGTAGAATGTACTATATAAAATTAAGGGGTCATGCTTTCCAGACAATTTACATCAGCAACCTGATAATTTATTCTAATCGATATCTCAATTTATAATATATGTATCGTACTTCAAACTATTGAAAAATCATCTAAAATTCTGCAGTTGAAAAATTCTAAATAAACTTGGCATTCTCTATTTTATGGGGGAAGACCATAATGGAGAAACGGTCTAGTTTGTATTAATAATATTAATAATGTAGAAGTTCGTGAATAAATTAGAACGCAATTTATTAATTACATCATTGTTTATTTTTAAGATGAACACATTAAGTTAAGAGCTTATTTTTCAGGTAAACCCGATGTCCTATTCTTTTTAACGTTTTCTCATCCCAGAAGTACTTACCTAAAAATGCAGGCGGTTAAATGAGATGGAAATCAATTCCAGGCAAAACGATCTAAGCTGCTCCAAACCCTTGTATATTTTGCATCACAATATTATCAAAGACGCTGAGTACATTACCAAAATTAAAGCTGTAAAGCGGATTTACATTTTCAGCTTGGCTGCACTTCATTGTGGGCTTCCGCTATACCGAGTGGGTGTCCGATGACCTATTTATTTACCCATCAAACAACTCACATACATGTGTTGTGGTTCGCGCCACCCACCGCCCCCGAACAACCCATCCCCTGTCGCACCATACTTTAACATTACTTCCCTGCTTATTCAGTACCTGTTCTCTATCATATACTATTCCTCTTTCCACCGTGCAGAGACCCTATCATCTGACGGCCCTGGGTGCGTAATACACACCCCAAACCGCCTGTTTCCACCTTCAACCGTGCACTTCTCAGCTTACCCTTTCGTAATCACAACTTCCTCGTGCTCGCCTCTCCGAATCTAAGTCTTCCACTTATCCGAATCTTTGTTTCCTGACAGTGATGATCTCGTTCCCTCACCTGCTGTGTGGCAATCATTATGTTTGCAGTCCAGACAAAGTTTCGGCCTTAGTTACACGGTTTCCCAACCTCCACTCTATATCCACTCCCACTGCTCCCTACCGTTGCCGTCCCTCGCAACAAGCGCGCTGGGTCGCGCCGCGCCGCGCCACGCCGCGCCACGCACCGCCACCCACTCCCCACCATGCCGCTCCGCGCGCAGGCCTTATCGCGCGCCGCAGCTGCGCTGTCGTAAAACAGATCACGCGAGTAATGTGCCGGGCTTCGTTTGCGCGCGCCACCCGGTGGATACGGAACAGGAGGGGGCGGAAGTCCGCAGGGACGGGTAGGTACAGACAGGGGCGGGGGATGTGGGGGCAGAAGCTGTGAGAGGCCGAGGCGAATAGACGGGTGGACGTGGAGGCGACTGAGATGTCATTGGAAGGTGGGTGCGAGGCGGATGTAAAGTGGGAGTGTGAGGTGATTGAAAGGCGTGAGCGAAGCGGGTGGGAGGTGGGTATCAGTTGAGTGGGAAATGATTGGGAGAAGGGAGCGAAACGGGTGGGAGAAGGGTATGAGGCGGATGTGGGAGGCGGGTGCGAGGCGTGAGTGAGCCGGGATCGAGGCGGGAGCAAGGAGAGAACGAGGTGGGAGCGAGGCAGGAGCGAGACGGGAGCGAGGCCGGAGCGAGGCGGATCCGAGAGAGGGTGGAGGCGGGTACCTGGCGGGAGCGGATAGAGAGTGGTGCGAATGCGGCAGTGGAGCGGACAGGCGCGAAGCAGGGAGAAGTGAAACTTGGGGAGGGGTGCTACGGCACGCGGCGGGGAAGGCGGCGAGGGCGGGGCCGGGGTGGGTGCGGGTGCTGGGCGAGTCGGGGCAGTATCGGGGCCGTGGCGGGGCGGGGAGAGGCGGGGTCGGGGCGGGGTGGAGAGGGGGCGGGGCGAGGGCGGGGGCGGGGGCGGGACGGGGGCGGGACGGGGGCGGGGGCGGGGGCGGGAGCGGGACGGGACACGAGAGGACCATGCCGCAACGCCGCGGCGCGCCGAGTCAGATCGAAAGCTGATGGAGTCCGTGAAGCCGCGTCTGCCCATTCTGTCAAAATTCGCTCCGTCCAGGGATACTCCGCCGGCTTTCGGTGACTGACACTCTGATGTACGCAATGGACATGGATCAAACCAGATTCAATGGCTGATGGAAACTCTATTGTTTGAACTTATAATCCGTTCACAAAATTATACGGGACTTGTCTTTTATTCTGGAAAAACATCAGAGGCAACCCAAGTATCTTCATTTCATAATCACTGCCGAACACACGATTTAGAACAAACCGTGATTTGCATTTTTTATTTGTGGCATTATTTAAAATTCACAATAACGTGAGTTCAGAGCAAATATTACTTTTGGAATCGTAGATACATTAAAAGAATTATCGATCAACTACTAATAGAAAATAATTAAAAAACAATCCAGTATTACATATAGTTATTAATAGTCTCGAGAAAGTTTCTTCTGTTTTTGTAGAATGTTCTTGCCCTATTTTGAAGCTTTTTATAAGAACTTACCTATTTAGAAGGCCTTGAATATATCTGTCTTTTAAAAGCTCGTATGTGTAGAGCAGGATGTGACACAGAAACCTTGATATCAAAAGTAAGAACATCCTTGGGATGTAGTGGAAAACTAGGTCTTCTACAATTATAAATCCAAGGCTTCATTGTTATGTTTATTTCGATATTTTCGATGAAAGATAATTTCGGTATTCAGTAAAATGAGATAACAAAACTCTCGAAACGCTGTTGTACAGAAATTGAAATGCTGTTGTACCGATAAGTACAGTACATGAAAAAATATTTGTAATTTGTGCATCTAAAAGTGATAAACCTTTACTTCTTATGAAGAATATTCCATCTCTATCATATATGTAGGTGAGGTAAGTATACTTATCACAGTAAACTGTGATGAACTCGCCCAATGTGCTTTCGAAATAAAACATGTAGTTCCGAAAGGACAAGCACTCCGTAATAATATAATTGTACTTGGCATGTAATGTATAAAAACATGCATCAATAACGTCTCCCTTTCATAGTGTTTTAAAAAAATATTTCTACCATGACAGGTCACGTCATCGTGAACATATTACTCTTGAGTATTGCTCATCATTATAAACTGAACGATGCCTCGCCACCTTCAACTCAAATTATTAATAGGACGTGACGCGAATAAGAACCACTTCTCCGCCCCGTGAGTCAGTCTCGAACGGAGACGCGAACCGGGGGGGGGAGGACTTCGCGAGGCTGACATTCGAAGGGCTCCTAATTTCGCCGGTCCACTTCGCGACGCTGTTTACGACGTGTTCAAATTGCAAGAGAGCGAGAGAGGGAGCGGGGAGACAGAGAAAAACGAGGGTTCGTCTCATAACGTACCCGCGGGCACGCGTCCAAAGCGTTAGTCATGCGGCTGGCGCTGCATCGCGATGCTCCCAGATGGCACGAGCGCCATCGCCGCTGCAGAGGCGGGGGCTGCGGCTGGCGGGGGAGGACCGCGTGACTCACGAACGGCCCAGGCCCCGGCCCCGGCGTCTGCACCACGCCGGGAACGGGACCACCTGCTGCATGCGATCACGCTTCGTTCGCATTAATAATGTTTACACTCTCTCCTCGGGCCTCGGTCTGGGCGCAGAGGAAGTCAAGACGTTCTTTATTTCCTCTTTAAAAAGTTCGATTTCCACTGCAACTCGTTTCCTCGTTCTCGATTTATCTTTCATTCGTCGGTCGATCCTGATAAGTCAACATCTTATTACTCTCGTTAAACAAATATGTTAATTAATCGGTATAATTAGTTAAACTAATAATATACATCAAAAGAGTTACTATAATTTGCTTTTATTAACGTTGACCTTCTCTCCTCCCTCACTCTTCCCTCCTGTTCTGAACGCGAGCTATGCCAAGACGTTCACTGCTTTCTCAATGTTTGGTTTCCACAAGAACCAGTTTCATCGTTGTCGATTTATCCATCAATAACCGCCTACAGCTTACTATTAAATTCATTTCTTTTATTAAACTTGCATGTTCACTTATCGAGGTCTCCTGCTTATCGCAGTCACTCTAAATTCATGTTTACGAACACAATCAAATCAAATAACAGCGAGAAATGGATTCATATACAAGAGTATGTGACACATCATTTAATATCGAAAATTCAGAAATTTATTATTATTATTATTATTATTATTATTATTATTATCATTTCCGAATAGTTTAACATGATTTTACGAACTAAATAAGTGTTTAAGCATATTATTTTTACGCGTTTAAAACCACACATTTTCTTTTATTTATTTAAATAAAATATGAATATAGAAGAGGGATACGATAATTAGCTAATAACATATTTAATGAAAATAATAGTATTACACTTATCAGATTCAAGTGAAATTTAATTTAAGAATATCAGAAATTCAAGTAATGTGGTGTGTTTCATTCCTATTAACGTTTACACTTTCTTTTTGTTTCTCTTCCTGTATTTTAACAAAGTCGACAAGTTTACAGTTTTCTCACGATTTATTTTACCCCAGAATAAGATTTCACATTCAGCCCAAGGTTGATGCTCACCATTCAGTTTAACTCTCTCGATAAACTTTAATCTCACTTTATTTGCAGCCTCCCTTTCGTACAAACATACTAAAATAGATGCAGAAAATAATGGAGGGACAAAGATAGTGTAAATAATAAATATACTGAAAAATATCAAAGATGAAATCAAATAAGTAAGAAATGCTTCACTTTTCACATATCTACAGATTCACTACGGATCATCACCGAAGCTACTTTCTTCCCGTCCTTAGAATGTTTTTAAAATCAATCAAGCGAAAACGTTACGTGCAACACGCCAAGAGTTTCTTTACAATTGTTTAAAAAGCCACTGTATATAAGAACCAGAATATTGTGAAAATAACTGTTCTTCCAGCAGTGCTTTATGACTTAAAGGAGTTCCACTTAATCCAAAAATAGCACAACGAAACACTACAACACTGGCAACCGTATATCCATGTGGAACTAAAGTAAAAACAAGAGGAAAAGAGAGTGTAATAATTAGGGAACGGATTTCCATGTAATTACATGTTTTTACCGGAACTAGATACCTGCATTCAATAATATTTTTTAGAGTTTACAAGACAAGTTTCTGAATGAATTGGAACCATTTTTATTTTACATATTTTTTCCATATTTTGGTATAATTATAAATTTTTACATATTTTACTTACCACTACATATTTCGTTATATTTTAAACATATTTATACGTCAAAACTGAACATTTCAGATGCGCGTTTGCTTTATAAGTTACGGACACATCTTTCTTAAAAATCAAATGTAATGCTGCTGGACTTGACCACCATCTTCGCCATAGTTGCCATCCCCCCCCCCCGCTTACTGCGTACTAGGAGTCAAGAATGACCGGATTTCTGTGAACAAACGTATTCCCGATAACTACGATTTTGCACATGTTTCAAACTGCACATTCGTTATTCGATCGAAAACTAAAAAATACTTTTAACAGAAATTTGACTGACGCGTTGTTCGATTGCGGGGGGGGGTATTCCCTTTAACCCCCTCCCCCGCGATTCATCACTGGCTACACGGTACTACTATTCATTAGAACACTGGCTTCTCGTAAATATTGTAATATATACCATGAACGTATTTTGTATTTCGAATAAAATTCTTGTGTGAGGTGAAAACTAGTGTAGAATTACTCTTGTAGAGGTAAAATCTACTTTCAGCCACTCCGAATGCTTGTTAAGAACTGATTGGCGACGTCCTATGCTCGGAAAATGCTTGTAGAGAACAATTTCAAATGCAATAATGAATTTTTATTTTACATATTTCCTATTTTTTCTTACATGTTTTGGAAAAAATAAGTATATATGTATGAACATATTTTGCATTTTTTATTGCACTACATTCCGTTCCCTAGTAATAATCATATCATTCAAAATTATTGGCACATCGAAGAAAGTAAACAAAGGAAAATCTCGGCTTCATCATCCAAATTCTACTATATTACACTACTGAGTTTCTGCAATGAATAATTAATCATGCTGCTTTTATGGCATCTCCTGTTCCTCGTGCAACAGAAGCCAGCGCTGTTGCGCAGTTGTTTTAAACAGCCTTATCCTTTAGTATCTTATTGCGAGCGCTGCAATCTGAACATTTAAATGCATGGGAAAGTCAACGCGCAGAACAAGCGACATGCTTCAGCGTCCCTGCAGTTTCCTAAAAGAGAGATGTGTGAAGGAGAAAGTGAAAAAAAAAAACGGTGAATGAGAAATGAAACATTACCATACAGGAAGATAAGCAATAAATAAATCGAAGAATGAAATAATGATAACAGACTATTACGATAGAGAGTAAAAAATGAAGAGATGTAATGCCAAGCGGGAATGGGAGTAAACGAAAATAGAAGAAAAAGAACGGAATGGAGTGAAAGGCACAGAAAATAAAAAGAGACAAGATTAATTCTTTGAACCTGGTGAATAAGCTGATAAGTCAAAAGAACTTAATTTTACAGGTGAGCAAAAAACACTTTAAACACATGCTGTAAATCAGGGATTAATGATATTCAAACAAAACCTACACAAAAACAGTTTTGTTTGAATATTACCTTTGTTTGAATATCATTAATCCCTGATTTACTTCAGTTGAAAGTTACTTTTTGTTCTCCTATAAAATTAAGTTTTTTGACTTATCAGCTTATTTACTGGAATCAAAGAATTTACTTTTATTTGCTCTATAACAAGAAGATCCGTAGGTACAAATCCCACTATGATACATGAAAGTTACGTGCTACCAAAAGTCTTCCATTAACACCTCATGACACAAACCACCCATCCCATCAGACAGGTCGAACTCTTCCGCACAACCCGGGGGCACGCAACTTGTTCGACCGCCAAATGAGCTTAGCACCGGGCGCCCGCGCGTCTGGCTTTGTTGACGCGCGGATTCAGCCGGCAGCGCGGCGGTGGCGGAGGCAGATTATCGCGCCTGCCAGTCCTCCCAGCCACCCGCGCTCAGCGCCACCCTGCCCCGCCCCTAGACCACGGCTCCACCCCGCAAAACACCGCGCTGCACCGTACTCCGTCTCCCTCTCGGCCTCCCCGCCTCGCCCCACCCCTCCCTGGCTCGCCACGCCTCGCACTGCCCCGACTCATTTAGTCCTCTGTCGACCCAACCGTCACGTTTCTCCCCGCCCTCCTCATCTTGTGCCCCGCTCCTCTTCGCCCTGCCCTGTTCCCTTTTCCGCTCTTCCCCGATCCTCAAGACCCTGCCTTTTCCCGATCCCTCCTCCCATATCTTGTTCCTCCTCGCCCTACCACGCTCGTCTTCGCCCCGAGCCGCTCCTCCCAGCCCTGCCCCACTGTTCCCGGCCGTGTCCCGCTCCTACCCCGCTTCTCTTCCTCCTGTCCTGTCCCACATCTCCCCACCTTACTTCACCCTTCCCTGACCAGCTCCTCCCCGCCCTACCCCACTTCTCTTCGCTCTTCCCTGTCCCGCTCCGCTCCGCCCCGCCTCGCCCCACTGCGACCTCTACGGCCCAACGCCGCGCCGCGACCCTCCATCCCTCACCTCGGGAACAAAGCCACTCGGACAGCGCGATTGAACCCGGTGCGTAAACAATGGCGCACGAGACACTGAGAGAGTGCCATCTGATTCCAGTGAAAAGATTTATGCAATGGCCGCCAATGGAGTAACTGCGCGGATGATGCTGGCAGGTCAGGGCGAGGGACGAGGAGAGGGAATGGCGATTTAATCGACGAACAAGTTGGAATGCCATACGATTGTCGAAAAAACCGCTGCGGTTTCGGACAGATCTTTTTGAAGCTATTACGATAATTGGTGCACGAAAGGTATTAACTTTGAGCGTATTTATTAATGGCTAATTTCATTTCCAATAGGCAGCCTTTTCATAAAAAATACCATTTGTAAGGAACGTAAGTAATTTTCCATAAAAATTATTGGATCCATTTGCTGCCAATAGCAGAAAGGCAATTAAACCGACATCCCTGAATTTCATAATTCGAGGAAAATTTTAAAATGAACATCGTACGGAGCATATTTCACTTCAAAAATATTTCCCAAGGTATACCTGAAAGAATGCACAACCAGAGAATTATGAAGTATCTTACTCTCAAACCGCAACAGTTAATTAAAATGGAAAGCTCAAAAAAGGTACACATTTTACTAGTATTTCGTGGAAACAGATCTTTAATACCCTGAAGCAAATGTGCCACAGACATGGATTAGGAACATTTATGAACACTTTTCAATCTTACAGAATTACACACTCGTGTCCTGACTTAAACCAAGTAAATTATTTTTAATCTTGTGAAATCAAATAATAAGAAAACCATGAGAAGGTGGAGGGGGGTTGGAGCGGAGGTGGTTTGGGCAGAGTTTGTCAATAAATTCCCGGACAAAGACGAGTAATTAGCTAATCTTTAATGCAACCGATCGCAAATGGACCCGAATAAGCAAGTTCTGAAGAAATTTCCAGACTACTATTAAGAAAGATGTAAATAACATAAAGGCTACAATCAGAAACACGACAGATGTGTATTGATACCAGCAAAACTTAGACGAGGGATTACAAAGAACTTCTCATAATATAGCTGCATTACTCGTAATTGATGAATGGAATAAAATAGATGAAGTGACGACGTCATACACTTGTCATAAGAAGTGTCGCTCAATGGAGACCAAATGATCTCCACACATGAGCACATTTTTGAAAAACGAACACTAATGACGGCATTAATATTTTTAATGATTCAAAGCGGATCATGAACAATTCATGATTATTGAATTAACAATTCTCACCTACTCATCATTTATATACATAACACAATCGATTTTCTTAACCTGAAGAGAAAGCTGTGGCCTGAAATAAGCATCCACCATCACACACGTGCGAGTAGCAACCTCACCAACTTCCCCTCTTACATCAGTATAGGAATTCCACGAGGTGTTTTTGAGCCGTGTGCGGTGGCACGCTCTTTGAAGCTAAAGCTCCGCAGCAACCAGAGTTCCGCATTCCAGCCCTCGTTGGCGGCGCGGCGAGTCGCGCGGTCCACGGGAAGCGGAGCAGCACGTGGCGCCCCTCGCTCGGAAGGGCGGGGGCGGCACGCGGCGCGGCGCGGCGCGGCGCGGCTCGTGCCCGGAAGCGGCAGGAGGGGGAGAGCGGAAGCTGCGCTAGCGGGGGTATCGACAATGGTCGCGGAGGGGAAGGAAGATGGTGACAGCGCCGGCGACGCTGACGGCGCTGAACAATGGAATGGCGGAGAGGGCTACCAAGATGATGACTGTGGAGATGGTGGAGAAGCGCAAGCCAATATGTACTTCGGGGGTTTGCGATGGAAGAGGCGGAGTTGCGATGGCGTCCAAACTAACGGCATGATATTGATGACCATGCCTGGTCACGCCGCAGGACGCTTCATGTCATAACAGAATTGTGCACAGTAATGAACGTGGTGGATTACAATGTAGTGATACTGAAGAAAACGAAGTTACAGGCCATAAAACTGGGAGAAAGAAACGGTATCATTGGCAGAAATGGAGCAGAAATTGGAAGAAGAGATGAAATTTGTGGGAGAGGAGATGAAAGATAAAGTGCCGGAAGAGAAGGGAGTGTAAAAAGAGAAGAATGCGTAGGAAAAGAGGTTGACGAGAAGGAAAAGAAGGTAAACGTAAAGGAAGAGGAGGAGAAGGTAAATGACAAGAACATGAAGAAGGTAAACGAGAAGGAAAAGAGAAGGAAGATGAGGACTAGCCGGAAGAGGCAAAGACAAGAAACAGGAGAAAGAGAAGGAACATGAGGAAGACGATGAAGGGAAGTCGAGAAAACAGGGAGGCAAGAGAGCAGTCAGTAGATGAACAGATTTAAAATACAGTGGAGGAACAGAATTAAGAAACAAGAGGTAAAAGACGAAAAACTACAAGTGCCAAAATAGCGAAGGATGAGATTACGGCAGAACCATAGAAACCGTAGGTCTTCACACCAGCGGTAACGGGGCAGAACAGAAGACGGAGGTGACTGCAGGAGAGCGAACATGGACACGCCCAGCGACGGCAACGGAGCAGATTGCGTCCACACGTCGCTGGAAGCGGCAGCAGTAGTTGGGGATTAAGGGCACTCGTCCGCCCACGTCGCCCGCAGCCCCGCACTTCCGGGACAACGCACGCGGCGTCGCGACGCGTCGCGCCGAGAGTGCTCGCGCCCACTTCCTGTCTCGACGGGCGTCCGCCCGCGCGTCGCCCTCGCCCCCTCCTTTCCCCTTTCCCTCCGCGCCGCACGCCTACGCCGCCGAGGGCTGTGCTGACACTTGGTCGTGTGCTGTGGGTTGGAAAATGGTGCCTCTGACGCGTTCTCAAAACAAGTAGTCGCGAAAAGGTAGTGTCCACCAACGACGGGAAAAGAACACAAATGTTTGCTTATTACACAAAGGTCTACTTTCACATACTAGTGGCGGACAATCTCTTGCTCGACTTTAAATGTCAACTCAATAGACTTGCTTTCGCAAGTATGACAATGAAAAGGACATGATCTGTCATGTAATAATGAATCCGTTGCTTTCAAAATATATCGTCATCGTCAAAGCATAGGCTGCAAGACTGTTCCAAAAAGATACGGTTCTAAAATCCATCTGAGCTTGACGCCAGAGAGATTTCATTTAGACTGTGGTCGTCAACTTAATTCTTTCTCGTACTCTGTTTTAGTCTTGACGATTTTTTTAGTACCTTATTCATTATACCTTTTTAACAGGAGTAACAAATATTTCTTAAAGACTATACTTGTTATTCGAGTACCAAAACTGCACAGAGAAGCACAATATTTCCCCCTCAATCACAACAGAATTTTCTAAATTCCATAATGTCTACATTATTTCAACAGCATCAGAAAGGCGGTTCAACAAACAACCAAACATCCATTGTACAAATTACACTCAAAACTGCATGCATGCGTGCAATGCATTAATTCTTCACACGCCTTTCCAACTCCTGAGCATCCTCGCATCGCACAGAACAAAAATTTCAACAGAGAATAGGCCGACCTGCCCATCAACTTGACATGTTCTCGGAAAATCATACCATTTCCGTACGCCATGTTTCTGCCTGCCCTGACCCAGCTCACAAGCTGCACCCTCCATTCTATGCGGCGAGATGTCCCAACGACTCTTTCGCGCAGCGGAGATCTGCAGCTTTTTGACTGCAAGAGACGCCAGGCGAGCGCACTTCAGACGCCTGCCATTCGAGGCGGATGGGTGACGAGACAGGCGCTGCGCGGTGACGGGCGGCAACAAGCGCAGCGACCCGGAACACCCACGACGAGGGCAAGCGTCAGATAACGTCAAAATGTTGCGAGACACTGGATGTGGACGTGATTCCTTTGCGTGGTTTGGATTTCATGAGCCTGCTGTCAAACACGGTGAAGATGCGTTGTAAACTATACATGGCAATATTAGAATTTCTATTTTATCGCCTCCTCTATGTAATTGCACCCATTCTGAAGGGGTGTGTTTTTCGGCAGTGCAAGTATCCCCGTTTTGTATAAATAATTAAATATTAAGTTGATATTCATTTGATATCCGAATTTCCCCAACATGTTTAGATAATGTCTAATCTAACAGTAACGATATTAATACTTTAATAAATATTATTTTTCCTTCTCTTCACAGCTATGGCTCTTATACTGTTCTGATATCGTTGCCACCGGACATCGAGAAATGCAACACATTTCCCAAAAATAATACGACTCGCACGTAAATAAAACCAACAGCCGCAAATGGATAAACGATAACAGCAGTTGAAGGCAAGCGTATGATCGAGTCAGGGTAACATTTAAAGAAATGAAAATACACAAATAGATATGTTTCACTAGAATATCAGTGCAATGCAAGTATAATATTATTGAGCGCGAAGGGAAGTAGCATTTAAATCGCGATTCTCTAATTATGTTAGTTTTACGTAAATTCTATGCTAACGTGAACATACGAAATCATACATCTACAAATATAGAATAATACAACCCGCGGAGGCTCAACAAACGCCCAGGAGAAGTGATTTATTAATGTATTTAAAATATTCAGATGCACTACATAAACCCTTGAACTAAAAACTCAAGGCTCAAAATAATTCCGAAACTATAATTCCGATATCTTTACAACAACGGCCAACAATACCTTACATCCAGCGACAACCACAAAAACAAAAATTATTATTGATTGACTCATTACTTCGTGTTTCCTGACGCGTCTACTACGGTAATTAGTTCTGTAAGTGCGGTGGGTGTTTTACCATGGGAGGTGATTTTCCTCTGCCTGATGGTGAGATCCGGCGCCAACCTACACTTGAACTTGCAGGGTTTCCCCATCCAGGTATCTCCTACGGGCGGGGCATCGCCCCAGCCGGAAGAAGATCTGAGCTCCCAAACTAATCCCCCGATATCTGTAGTAGTGTAATGCACGTACGTGTATGTACAAGTAAGGGGTGGGGATAGGACAACGAAGAGGAAGGAAAGATCGCGCGCGGTTCGTGGCTCGTTTGATAGGGTACTTCTCCGGCATTCGCCGCGCTCAGAGAAACAACGGAAAACTATCATTTCATTGCTCTGACGCTTATGCTTGGACCTTCCGGTCAAAGGAATAGAAGTTACATCAGTTGATGCTCTGAGCAACTTCAGTCAGTAACTATTGTGGCAATAGCAACTCTTTTCACGACTATACTCCCCAGAGACCATGAAAACAAAATTACATGAACATCGCGCGCGAGGCAATGGGCTCATGAGAGAGGCAGAGCTGGCGCCCGGTCCACGTCACCACCCGAAATCGCACGCACAATCTCAGGAGTTAAACGGCTGTGGACACAGAAGGAGGGACGAGGAGGGAACGACACAGTAACTTCAAGGCAGGGAGTTCCAAAACTTCTACGAACCAGACACGACCAGGCAATATTTTCGTCAAAACGTCGCAAAACAAAAAAGAAAAAAGTAAATAAATAAAACTGTAACTAGTGCTACAGCAGCACATATTTTCTCGCATTATTTCTAACATTTGCAATTCTTGAAAATACAGAACGTTCAACGAAAATGAGACCTGCATTGAGAAAGAAAAAAATTAATAAAAATGCACTAATATGAAAAATAATTATTGTACTCATTATTGTAAATAGCATTCTCCACAAAAGCCAATATCGTATTGATGATTTTTTTAGATCATGTTTCAGTAAGAGCGTATATTTTACGTTTTCTTTTGTTTTTAACTAAATGCGTGTTTTAAGCTAGTAGTAAAACTGTCTACTCAAGTACCTGTTTTGAATGGTAACGTACGACACCGGAAAAATGCCCGTTAATAGAAGTGGTTACTTCACGGTCATTTCGAGAATATAGGAACCGGACAAGCGACCTAATTTTACTACGTAGGCAGTTCGCACTGCTTATTGTGCAAGTGATGTAAGTATTGAATGACTTTCCTCACGTTTAAATAATATTTACTTAATCTACAAAATATTGAAAGCCTTTTCCTTTTCGCAAGCGCGCTGAAATAATTCGTATTCAAAATCATTCAATTCCCGGCACTTGCACACGTCTTATCCACATTACATCTTTCCTTTCCATTCGTGTTTCTTCTACCCATTCGTGGACTCGCTTCCCAACTAAATACGAAACTGCAGTTTACACCCAGACGAAATTTCAAAGCATGCATGAAAATCATATATTGTTACTAATTAATTACTCCGCAAAAAGCAACTTAAGGTATCACTGTTCTACTTAATTTTATTTTGCGTTCCGATGCAGAACGTTAGTGCATTAAGTAGTAGACAATTACATCCAACGGTCTTTGGGGAACCAAAATCCCAAATTCGTCTGGATGTTGTGGCTAATGCAGGTGAATGAAATGTGCCTAGGCGCCGGCCGCAGCCCAAATGACTGCTTAAAGCAGGGAATACACGCGTCTAATGAGTACATTAATCGGTTCCTCCAAAAACATGGCTTTTAATGGAGATGATATTTTTAGCAACCTTCATTGTATTTTAAATTAACCATGTCCTAGTATTTTTTTGTTCATATAACCAATACAATTTTCAAATTGGTATTTAATTTTAAATAGCTCTTACAAATTTCCTAGCAGTGCTTCCGGGGTCCTATTTATTTTCATAAAATATCTGTAAAAGTTTGGAGACCCCTGAGCTAAGACAAATAAAAGCTCCGGCGGAGGAGAGAGAAGCAGCTGTTTGGCGAACAGCGGACAGACTGAAGGAGGGGAGGAGCTAGAAGGGAGCTGCTTCGCACAGGGTGGTGGAGGTGGGAGGGGGGGCAGAAAACTTGGACGTAGACGTAGGATCCGTCGAGCGGCGGGCGAGTCAAGGTGTGGCAGACTCCGGGGTTCCAGTGCACAACCCTTTTACATAATACCTTAAGAGGTGTGACGCTGACAATGTTACTCAACGGGCGGATGTGTTATTACAAAAAAGTTACAACTTTCTGGAAGAATCGTAATCATTGGGAGCTTTTTTCTTTTCTTTTTTCCTTTTCTTTTACTTTTTTTTAGAAACCGTCCACTGGCTTACTTCTTTGTGACAGACCTTACTAGACTCCTGTAGTCTTAATTACAAGAGCAAATATCTGTAGATGTAAGAGAGCTCAACGGGCGATGATCTTAAAATTCATGTCACGGTTTCCTCAAGAAAGAATATAATGTTCTCGATTACGAGAAATAGTATTACCGTAGTACATTAGAAAAATTAATAGCTACGAAATTCAAACAAAGCTATTAGACGAATCATGCAAAGGGTTCGACACGAAATGAGAAGAACTCCCTCCCTTGCAGAAGGGTCCACACAGGGCACATGGGAGTAAAAAACGCGGTAAAAATATAACTGAAATTATATAAAGAACTTAAAATTTTTGAGGGGAGGGGAAGTAACATTAATGTAAGTTTACTAATAATGTATTGTTATGAGATAGTATTCTTACTCGCTCGTGGCTTCAAAAAGAGGTTGTGTCAAAAATATGCACAAGCAAAGATTTCATTTGCAACACATCCATGAAACTGTTATTTTCAAAGTCATTCATTTGTCATGAGTCTTCTTTTTTTTCATGTTTTGTTTGACCTACAACAGCAATCTTTGCTGGTCTGCAGAGAAGCACTTCACAATCACGGCTACTGACTCCGCTATATGAAGGCCTGTTTAGCATCTTTACAAAGACGAAAGGAATATTCTTCTATTTCATAGCAGCATTTTTTACATATTACATTACGTTTATAAACCAAATTTAAATATTTCACAAGTGTTTAATACACGTATTTTAAGTATTTAATACACGTACACCATGTTTAAAACAACACGACCTTCAATGAGCAATGGAACGATTTTCAGAGCTAATTCTTGTTTCAAATGCTACAAAAGCGATCGTTAGTCTAAGGTATCACTTAATGTGCTTCCAATGTCAAATATTTGCAATCACTTCAAGTAGTGATTGTTTTGTTATTTCTCAAAAATGGGCTCTTTTGATTTACCAGAACGGGTTTTATTAAAAATGAAATAATTAAAGTAACTAATTCATTCTTTTTCCTGTCAATTATGATCATGATTAATAAATACGCCGGCAACGCAGAACACTTCAACTAGTTCCCAACAATACACTATTTTTTCTATCTTCAAAGACGTTCTTACAATCTCACTTTTATGCCCCCTTTTCCGATGTGTCTTTCTTATCTCACTTTCTTATCTCTTAGCTTACTTTCAATCAGCAATGTTTATCCGCTCACGAGTCACAATTGTGTTTCGTTCATTCCTGTGATAAACATATAAGCTATAGTTTTGTCATCCCGTCTTACACCTCCTTCTTCGGCCAATGTGACACGTAACAGCAAGGCAAAGTCGTTTGGTAAGGGAAAATTTAAATTAACCTATCCATTTTTCCAGTCGTTTGAAGCTCGCTCCTCGACTGACTTTTAACTCATTTCACCTATATCATATTTTGCAAAATTTGATATTAAAACTCACAGAACAGACCTTCCAGTCCAATTGTGTTTTGTACTTTTAGTCAAGATACACATGATGGATACTGAAACAAATGAGGATCTATCTTACACAAACTTTCTGCTTCGATCACATGTCGTTGTCATGTGAAACTTCGAATATTTTATTTCGAAAAACTGTTAACACACAGAAAGTATGTCGATGTTAAGTGTTGAAACGGAGTTCAACTTCCATAGTATATTTAGAGAAAATAAAGTGACTGATGTAGCTTGTCGCCAGGATCACTGTGCGTACTGCAATAGCCAAGCTGCTCCAGAGGGCGTCTTTCAGAGGCCCAAGAAGGGCGGAAAGCGACGATGCAGGGGCTACGCACCCTGAGGTGAGGCATTCTGGCAAGGGGAGCGCCATATTATAGAGCAGCCATACGGGAAGGCGGCGGCCGCGGCTGCAGTGGTGGGGGCGGCGGAAGAGGAACAGACGAAGATCCATGACGAGGGAGTGGGTGCAGCAGCGCAGATAGCAACAGAACGCACCGCTTGAATCTCCCTGAAGTAGACTGTCCATCCAGCAGCTTCACTTAAAGAATCATAAGCCAACTGCAAACGTATTGTCAAATTTATTATGACAATCTTTGTTTTTATGTGCTACATTCATACTTCAGCTGGCGACTATTGTAGACCAACGACATTTTCATATTATGCATTAACTAATTCCTACTTATATCTGAATGGAACGTATATAAATATTGACATGATTGCGATCAGGTGACGTTGAGACTGGAAGGGAGTCGGCAAAATCTATTGTGACAGTAAAGAGGTGGGAAAGAATGCAACAACTCGGCAATGAACAAGACGAGGGAGCGACATGGATGAAGCACTGAAGGAACAGTAACAACGTCAATTCCCAAAGTGCATAAGCTGGAGAAGAGGCGGGTATCCTATACAATACTTTTGGAATGGAAAAGACAACTTCCCAGATGACAATGAATTGATTGTTACTGTAGTGCGTCGTATTTATTAATAACTATATTACTGTTTTATAATGCGCGCATAAATTGCATAGAATGCATAAAGAAAATTATGCATTCCTTGCCTTTGGAAAGTGGGTTCGTTAGATATCCAGAAACTAGAGGAATATACAAAAAAAATCTATATTACTAATAATTTTCAATGCGCGCGGAAAAGAAAACTATCCAGTCTCCGGTCACGTGAGAGGTGTCCTTGAATTCGTTAGATACCCAGGAACTCGGGACAAAAAGTTACTATCATGTTGAAATTTACGAGTTACAATCATTACGAAATTTACTATTTCAGAAATTTTTTTGACATCACTTCTCTTCTTTTCAGAAAGCTTCTAAACATTGTAAAATTTCAAACCGACGGCAAACGCGTATGAAGGTGGAAGCAAAATATACGTACTAACAAAACAACCGTCTAGTACGTTCTTCACCAATGGCAAAACGCCAAAGGATTATTTGCCAGACAATTGAGTTTTATCTCGCCACGTATACAGGATCTCATGATACACAGAAAACAAAGAGCTGTAAAAAGATTCGTTTCTGTGAGAGGAAACCAGTGCGAGTATTGGAAATCGGTCAGCGCAACGCCCTCTATTTCCGTTCAGGAAAAGAGCTGCGGCGCTAATGTCCTTGCAATGTCCTCACTGGCTATCAATTCACGATCACGCAATCACAATAATTGTACAATAATTACAACAGTAATTAGAAAAGGAATTTAATTCGCGTCTGCGCTCTCTGAGTACCGTCTGCCACACATCCGACAAAATACAACTTCCTGATACTAACGTTTGCCTTTACGAGACCATATACTACAACTGTGTTATCGCTATTACACAATAAATCACAGAAAGAACGTTGTTTATGTTAAAAATATCATTACAGAGAATATAATATGGAAGACATTTATCTGATAGCAATTTAATTCAATATAAAGTAAATTACACGAAATAAGGGGAGAATTAAATACCGAAATATCCATTCATAACGCCTTCTTCGCGATTTTGTAAAAGATGGAAGCATTTATCGTCATGTTCTTTTTACTTCTATGAACAAAGCAATGAATGTATCTACAAATAAAAAATGTTACAACCGTTACAGGAAAAGTGTCACAAATTCCACGTATGGTTACTGCAACCTATTACCCCATATTCTGATTAATAAAACTACGAACGAGTTATGCCATCTATCACCCATGTGACAGACTATATTTAATCAACTTAAAAAAATGTAATGTGAACTCAGAGTGCATTGAATAAACCTGAACCAGTTAATCATGGACGACTCAAATAGTGAAATTAAGTCATCATGTTTGTCATAATTCTCGCTACTATCATGAAACGTCACCGATGACAAATTTTCATCACTAACTTCCATAATTCCCGTATCTACGAGACACATGTGTTTCGACTTGACGTATTGCTGAGTATGTAGTAGTAACTCATGATGTTTCAGAGGAGAATGGGCAGTCATTCCACATACGGCATACGTTTCTGGCAGCACAACAACCACTATTCGTTTGAGTAGCATTCACATAAGAATTGGTATTGATTTTTTTTAAATGGATATTTACTATGAATTACTATGAGAAAAAGGAAGTTCAAAAACTGCTAAAATAAAACGTGATAGAAATTTAATAAAAAATAGAACACGAGAAATTTAATAGAAAACTATAAGGAAAAATAGAAATACAAATATAGAAAGTGGTGATAAGGCTTTATGTAACCAGCAACACACAAACAGCCAGCTTGAACTCATATCCGAAACTGCTCATCCATTTCTTGTATATAAAAACTCACACATCCGAAACAGCATGCGTGTGAAGTAGGCTCAAATAAATAAACCACACGCACGCACAGAAGTAAAACATAGTTCCACTTCCTGTTGATGCACTCAATCAACCCATCGAAAAATGCAATTCCGTCAACCATTTTTACGCACAGCGGAACCAGGGAGGGACACCTAGCACGAAGCAACCGTCTTCTGTTTCATTTCTGAGATACTCGATAACATAACGTGCATTTTTTCAGTTTTCCTTGGAATTCGTATTAACGAGGATTTAGTGTACTACAAAACATCCAACGACATTTTCCCCGAATCTAACAAAATTAACATCGATGCGTCTATGTCTATGTACAAATCTTGGAAACACTTATTTTTACCTCCCGACACCTGAGAATCACAAGCCGCTTTCACATACATTTTTAACCGCCCTTGATAAAAACAGAAAATAAAATAAGAGCATGGTGGTACTCACATGTGGGGCTAGCCACTGCAGCAGGAGGGCGCAGGCGGTGGGGCCGGGGGTGGGCGGGGCCGGGAGCGGCGGCGCGCGCTGCAGGGCCGCCACCAGCTGCTCCGCCGCCTCCAGCACCGAGGGCGGGCCCGCGCCCGCGCCGGCCCCGCCCCCGCCCCCGCCGGCGCCCGCGCCGCCCCCCGCGCCGCCGCTGCCGGGGCTGGTGGCGGCGCCGTCCACCGCATCCAGCCGCGCGCCTGCAACCACACCGCGCCACGCCAAGCGGTTAACACGGCACAGGCTGCGACGCCCAGCGGGGGACGGATTATATTAATCTGTATCCGCACGGGGAAGGAAAGTCAGGCGAAAATGAGAAAAATCAGATGAAAAATAATCGCAAGAACAGTATCCGCAAGTGAGGAACGAATTGAAAAAGTGATATTAAAAAATGAAACGATCACAGTACTGACAGAAATGATATACCCAATTGTCACCCCCCTGTGAGCTTGTACGAATAGCAGTGATTGCGTATTTGGTGTACCAATGAAATGACGAGGTGCGACAATTGAGTATCAAATAACATGTAATATACTGGCCCAACTGTTCCGACAATTTTAACGCCTTAATAGTTTAGAGACGAAAGCAAATGGCCGTAAATCAGAAGACCCGGGTTCGAATCCCGAATGGGGTGTCATTGCTTTGAACAATTTGAAGATAAAACATACCCAGGCAATGCTGTTCAATGAGTGAAAAACAGAATACTCACCTAAGACCACATACAACTAATTCCCCTTACACTTAATTTATTCTGCAAACATTTCTCTGAAAGTTAGTTACTATTTTTGTTAGAATGAGATTCAGTTTATGTTAGTTCAGTTTGCCTGTTACATTTGTTTTACTTGCTTCCTCTGCACAGCGTTCGCAGTAAGTTTGTTGTGTTGACACAGCAAACACGAAAGGGTATTCGGCGTGAATGGAGTTTTAAGGTGTAAGAGACAAAATGCGTGATTGTCAACATTTTGCAGCTTTATACTTTTCTGTCACTAATTGAGATGTTAAAAAATAGAATAACCAACCAAGAATGTCTTTTAGAAAACTCATCTACGGACGTATCTTCCAGAAAAATGTTTAATTCAATATATGTAGTTAGAATTCCTGAATTTCCAGGAATAGATTTTAGTGCATATACTGAATTCACGAACATTTTAATTTTCTTCCTACTCTAACATCCAGATGCATGCAATTATTTGTAAGTTGCAAGAATACTGTGTTACAATAATATTAGAAAGGAAAAGTGATCGTCGTTAACGAAACATGCAGAAATATACATAGTATAGAATGCAAACATATCATGCTTTCTAAGAAATAAGCTGAAAACACAGACTGTGGAGTAAATATTAGGAAAAATTCAAGTAAGAAAAGAAACGCTTAATGTAACTCCATACAAAATGGGCTACTTGCATAAATATTTTAGTTTCATTTCTTCTAGAAAACAAGTTTCAAATGGCCCCCTTTCCAAAAAATTGTTAATAATTATGAATACACACAATATCTAATTTCATTATTCACTGTTTTGAACAATACGTGCTCTCATTTTACAGATTATTACAGGTATTAATATCCTATTTAATATGCAATATGTATTTCTACCATGGTTACTTAGAAAATGATTTAATTGCAAACTCTCACTTGATAGACACAATCATTCCATCAAACAAAATGGAAAACACCGCGCATAAAACTGTCCACTTTTTCTAAAATATTTGCTTCGGCCCACAGCAATGCAATTGACAAATATTTGAAAATAATCTCCGGCGTAGCACGAAGGGCATGCTCGTGTACCAGATAATGAACACTGGCGAAAACAAGCCCGACAAACAAGGTCTAATAAACAAAACAACAGGACATAACGCAGGGGGCCGAGCGGACTGTCCTGCGATGTCCCGCTCCGCTCCTCTGCCATGCACCGCCATCGACCGACCTGTCAGCGCCCGCCCGTCCGCCCGCTCGCCGACTGCATTGGAACGCGCGCGCGCGCCGGGCCACACGTGTAGCCCCTAACGAACACGACGGACGCGGCTAGGCCGGGCCAAGCCGGGCCGGATCGGGGCAGGGATGGGCGGGGCGGGGAAGATCAAAGCGGGAGGAGGCGGAGCGTGGTGTGACAACGCGGGCGAGGCGCGGCGGAGCGGGGCGGAGCGGGGCGGAGCGGGGCGGAGCGGGGCGGAGCGGGGCGGAGCGGGGCGGAGCGGGGCCGAACGGAGTGTAGTGACGCGGGGCGGGGCGGGAATGAGAGAATGGGGAGGGGAGGGGTTGGCGGGGGCAGGTAGCACGCGTCGACCGCTGATGCGCTGGATGCCCACGCAACGCCCGCGTCCCCACGCCCCCGAATGCCGCGCGCCGCGACCGCTACACCCGGCGGAATGACTGAGGTGGGCGCGGTTCATTCTCCCTGTCCGAGAAAATGAATATTAAAGGAGCTCTGGATAATTCGAATTGCCAAATAAATTTTCTTGTTAATTACTATCTTACACGCTAATCAGCAACAGCCTTTTGCCCCACACTACTAACATAATTAAATCCAAAACAAGCATCTCTTAGTTTCTAATTTGTTGCATTCGTTTCCTGTGCTTGTGAACAACCACTGGGATGTTTTCATTTAAGTTCGCTATGCACACATTACACCCCACCACTTAACACTAATTCGAATGACTTTTTTTCTCTTAAGCCTTACCACTAGATTCGTGTATTGGGCAATCGGATGACAAATTTGTTCCCCTTCACATTCATGTTCAAGTCAATATTAAAACAGTCTCAATTCGAAGACTTGAAGGTCGTATTACAATTTTACAAGAACTACACCCCACTCGTGCTTCCCAAGGATCCCCGAAACACCTGTTACGCTTATGATAAAGTAACTAAACATTACAATTTACCTCATTAAGACTTTGAAATATTTCTCATTCATTTCACTACAGATTGTTGTTCAACACACTCGTCTGAAATTTCGGGTTTTATTTATTTTACCTTTCGGGTTTTATTTATCTCCCCTATGCGTATATCAGTCATTTCGAAGATTAATAGAATCACATTACAGTGATAATTCATACAAATGACGTACAGGTAACATTCTAAATTCGACTTGCTCCATCCAAGCAAATCAGAGCCCTGTCAAGAACATCGCATCGGCGCACCAAACTTGTAGTTGCTAATGAACATGTCGAGACGCAGATACACAGTGCGCCTACGCAAATCTCCACAGCTCCTCTCGCTGTTCAGTGGAACTCCACGAAGATAGTACAGGGATAAAGATATTTTATCCGCATGAGCTGTAGTACTATAGTACATTGATGTGACCCACGAGCTTTCTGTTTTACACGAGTACAAATACAATTTCACGAGAAAATTAGATAGTCGTTACTCAACTCGTTATGTCTCATTAAAAGTACCCCATAATTTATATTTCCTGATCACGCACTTCATGTCGTAGGAGAACCTCTCATTTTTATTTATTTTACGTTAAAAACAGTAAGATACTGTGCGTGACATGCTACGGGTAGAAGAGTATTCGGTGCACACTTTCTTATTTCTCGGGTTTCTGAGAAAGAAATGAGCGTTTTTGGCAAGAATTGTTTACAAACTTTTCACTCCGATGTAATAAAATCTATTTTCAAGGGCAAATCGGCTATAGATTTAGGCTCTTGTCCCTAATCATGTACTTCTTTGTGAAGAAATATACTTCCTACCGCGACAACATGGAGAACGATAATTTGTATAAGTTACATTTGTGTCCAGAAACAAAATAAGGGGCCATATCAGCATTTGCTTCAAAAGATCAGGGAAATTGGACGAAAAACCTAATCGAGAAGGGGACCATTGGCCCAGAAGTTGAGGTACAATACTTGTGACAGGTTGTTTGGAATTATACAGTCCAAATGGTAATTAATACATTAAAACTAATTGTTAAAATTAATACATTCCTTTTTTGATGCTCGATACAGTTTGTACTTGTATAGAAACAGTTATACTGCAGAAAATATTTTATTTGGGACTTAAACTTCTCTAACGATTTTAATTGTTTAATATCATCTGGCAAAGTGTTGTAAAATATGTATTATATGTGAATTTTATGTGTATAATATGTGTGTGGGAATATGTATAATATGTGTATTATATGTATTATATACGAATTTTATGTAGTGAGCTGTTGATACTGTCACCTGATGAATATGACTACTAGGTCGAGACATCGACGTTTTCTAAAAACACATTTCGCGCCATTTTTTGACAAAAACCAATGAATTGTAAATCAAGAGACAAGGTAATGGTAAAGGTTCTAGATTAATAAAGAGATACAAGAATCACATTGTTGGGATTTGCTTATCATTCGAACAATTCTTTTTTGAAATCTAAAAGTCTGGGAGCTATAAGATGTATTTCCCCAGAATATTATTTCCCAGAAACGTTTCCAAAAATGTTCAACGACATTTGACTTGTCATGAGAAATCTTTCCCAATGCCCACCTTTTAAAAATGAATGTATGTAATGTAGTATTTTCCGTTTACTCGTCAAACGGCAAGCCGTTATGCTTTTAATATTTTTAAGGCGATAAGGCGAGGCTTCATTTTTCCTGGCTGAGGGGACAAATATCATAGTCTTTTATATTCCAAAGCACATAAAATGTCCTGAGAACATTTGATTCCCTACGGAACTACTGAAGTGTTGAACATCGTTTAGAACGTCAGTTCTTCGGGTCTCGAACGTGTGTACATAGGCCGTCTGCCCAATCACAGACAGGAATATTGGAACTGAATGTTTGAAGACTGGGGCAAGCGATGATGCTACGTATGAGCGCTCGTAATGTGGCCAAGCGGAAGAGAAAATTCCATTTTCTCTAATGACATAAAAGGTCTGTATTGGTAACAAAGTTTTATTGAAATAACCATGTGTGTAGGTACTGTAATGAAATTGGCAACGTATTATGTTAAAGGTCATACGTTTATATATATTTTCGCTCATTCCTCTACCCTCGCGAAATCAACGTCCATCGCTTATTTTCAGTTTCTGAACGTCCATATGCCAGGTCACGCGCCTCTTGCCAGCGTGGGAGTCACGAAGATTGTGTTCTTAGGTGCGAGCGTATAGTTCAAACGCCAGATACACAGCTAGCCTAGTAAAGTTCCTAAAACACACCTAGCATGCACGGGACGTAAAAAGTAACATACGAGATACGCTGCAAAGCCTTGTCCTATTTTGGAAGAAAGGATCATGCACATAAAATCAAGTACAACAAATGGAAACACATACTCAGCGCAGAAAAATTCTGGTAAACAAATTAATAATTGAAACAATACACCAAATACAATGATCGTGGTGTACATAGAAACCGTTATAAATATTCCTGATGTCCCATAACAATGTAATTTTATCGCTTTTCTTTTGTTTTTAAATCTTTTTTTCATTGGTGTATCGGGATGTGGCTCGAATGTTAGTTCAGTATACTGAAATTTGACACAACGTCTCGGTAGCCTCATGCATCACTGAAGACTGACAAAACGCGACGCGACGCGAAGCGAAGCGACCGAAAGCTCTTCGCCCAAAAGAACAGTTAATATTCAAGTCGTCCCATTTACTTCATTACTGTGATTCTATTAGGTCCTTTCCCAGATTTGTACATGTATTGATTTGCTATTGTTCGAAAAACTGCATCGAACTAAAACTTACATACAGAAACAAATCAGACCGCAACGCTGCCAGCTGTCAATACATCAATTACTGGCAAATGGGCACTTGCTCACTTTTGTAATTTTTTTTCAGTCCACGAAAAATTGTCACCGAGCCAACGCTCTAGATCGAGACCTAGGTAACTACTGGACCGATTAGTGTGATCTAAGTGAATTAAACGCTGAGAATTAACTATTCATACCATTTAACCAGTTTTTGTCATATCACCGCCCTTTTCACACACGAAAACGTGTAACACGAACACGTGTTTCGCAAAAAATAAGTTGGCAAATCTGCTATCAACGACCAGCAGTTGTAAAGCCAGTGAACTTTACTGCCACAGCGGACCACTACATTCCATTTCATTCTCGAAAGAAACGGACAAATCATGAAGAATTAAGGAAATCTGTGATTACGCGCTCAATGAAATTAGACGTATATTGAACTCCGTCCAAAAGAACACGAGTAGGTTAATATATAAGCAGACTAAAAATTAATTGGAGTCCCTATCCCGCTAGATATTGTTTATTTTCATATTTACATTGATTACACGTTTTTAATGCTTCAATGGCGGCCCATACTTTGAACTTACAGATACCTACAGAAATTAATCCGACCCTGCACGGGAACTACTAGCACAAATGAAGCATCCAACCAACATTCACAGGATCGCATCTCCCCGTGGCGGACCGCCCCCGAGACAGGGGGCAGCGGGCACGGGGGCGGGAGCGACAGGGCGAGCGGCGGGGGCGAATGCCACCACCCTCCTCGGCGCGCCCCTACATTCTGTATCTAACAGACTCTACCGCGGGTCACGAGGTGGCGCCGCCTGTCGGCGGATCGGGAGAGCGTGTTCGCATTAACCCACGCCCTCCGGCCGCCCTCGCCTCATGAATAGAGACATGCGCTAAGCGGCTTCCAGGGTTCTAGGGGCCCCAGGCCTCAGGTAGCGCTCTTCCGCATCGGCGGAACCCTCCATATTATTAATACTTGATCAATTCACAGTACTCGTTTTTATTAGATCAGCACGCACGTAAACGATAATGGTAATTTATGCGCGAGTTGAATTTACAATTACAAACACTTCCCGATGTTTTTCAACGCTCAAAACGCGTATTTCATTACAAAGCTGAGAACAAAAGAGCGCCCACTGTACTCAGGTATTGCAGGTTGTCTCTATGGTCGTTTTGATATTTCATATTATACTAATTAAAGCATTCAATTTACAATGTATTGGAGACCAAAATATAAGAGATGTGAAAATGATTAACAATTAATGCCTTTTCTATGTATGTATACAAGTATATTAAATTAAAAAATCAATTACAATCAAACTGAACAAATAAAATCGTTTATACGAGGCTATTAATTATGAATTGATGAGTTCAATTATAAAAATTATTTACCGAGTGTTTTACAAGCGAGAAAGTCAATCGGTAACACTATTTATTAAAAGAGAATTTCATTAGTTAATTAAAGAAAAATATCTAAATAATTGTTGCATCATATCGAATTTTGTTACTACTGCTGACAAACTCGCACTGAATTGAGTTATAGCTTACACTATTAATACATTAGAAACTTTAAGCGCTTAAAGAAGTTTTTTATGTCGAATTATTAAAATAATTTCTTTCTTTCTGGCTTAACGTTTCTTGAAAAATACAAAGCATAAATATCGTCTGAAAGTCAAAAAGAAACAAAATATTTCCCCCAAGATATTTTCAACATCATTCACATTTCACTATTCTCATTTCTGCTAAGCACACACCAGCTTTATTTGGCACTTAAGACTACGTGTTAGGTGTCATTTCCACCTTTTCATTATGATCAATCACTGAGCACCTATGCTTTCAACGCGTAAATGCGGTTTTTCCCACTTGCTAAATTCGTGGAATAACAATTCAATAAGACGTTCAATACCCCAAAATAACTCAATAAACGAAAATAATTGGTTTGTTGGACTGAGCAATAAGAAGGCAATTCAATTCGCAAAAACAAGATAAGTAACATTTCGCGCGGATATGCGCATTCTCCGCAGCTTCCTCTGATTTTCACGCCAATGCCCGTAAGAAAAGAAATTATTCGTCTCTCCAAAATCATGGTGTTACACTTCTGTCCTACAGTTCCAATTTTTGATAGTTGTAGATATAAAATAATTCGACAATCGCAATTAACATCACAAAATTCCACTAAATCTTGTTTCGCGACAAAAAATTACAGAGGAGCGAGTATGTTGCATTTTATAAAATCCTTTAGAAATGTGAAAGGGCCTAATGATCGTTCGCGCAAGACATAGTCGCATATTAAATTTAGCCACGCTCCACCTGCATAATACGCTTGTTTACGCTCTCGCACTGTCCACCACACCTGCTACCGCCGCGCACGGGAGTGCACGCTTCGGATCGCAGGCGGAAACGGCCTCCATAGTACCACCATCCATAGGCCCACGGCCACCTGCTATCGTCGGCCGAAGCGTTAACGAAGTCGCTGTCACATTCACGCCCTCCCGAGCAGGCCCCGGGGGTCGTTTAACCCAGATTCTGCCACGTCAAGAACCCCCGCCTGCCATAAAGAATTTTATATCTGTCGTATGGATCTGCCTAAAGTATATCTTTAGCAAGAATAACCCCCTGTTATTTTCAAACGTAAATATTTGTTTACAGAATCTACCATCATTAAGTGAGATAAAAAAGATTGTGTGTTAGAATTTCGCGTGAGATAAGATGATTCACCTTAAATATGGAGAGGCATGCAAAGGCAAATCATCACTTATCTTAAAATATCATCTGAACCATTGTTTCACGTTTAAGGAAAGCAGTATTTCGGAGCGCATTGAGATCAACAAGAAGACGAAAAATGACGTATTAATATAACAATTCTTCACAAACAACTTCCAGAAATCATGGCACTATACATACACTTTCTTCAATAGTGGTTGCTTCAGATTTGCTAATGGTTACGAGTGCTGTAGAACAGTGAGAGTAAGGAATGCTCTGATACCACCAAATAATTACCCACAAGTGATAGAACAAAGTTCTCGACATCAATTACTTGAGAGAGTATAAATTATAGTATGAAATAAATTAATTGGAAATAAAATGTCAGGTGGTCAATATGTACAAAAAGAGATCAGGTGCATGCTAAAAGAGGGGAAATCATGTGACAACTAAACTTGCCTCAAAACATTCCCTCATGAGAGAATCGCTGCTATTACGCACGAATCGGGTTCGATCAAAATGTTACTAATAATTTTATACAAAAAATGAGTGTAGTCAGCCCCATGTAAAGTACCCTTTTCGGCGAGAGTCACCTCCGCTGGCCACATCGAGCGCGGACTCGCACTCTCCAGCGCCGTCGCATCGCGTCGCGTCGCACGGAGGTCACGGCCTCCGCTTTAAGCGCGCCCCCTCCCCCGGCCCTTACACATCGTCCCTTTCGGACGATAGGGGGCGGCGGCGGGGACGGCGCGGTGGTGGCGGCGGCTGCGGAGGTTCGAAGCGACGGGGCGAGACGATGGCCGCCCAGCGTCGCGCCGGGGGACCTCGTCTCAACTACGATCTTTACTGTCTTCTGCTGCCTCCGTTGGCTCCAACCTCTAGAATTGCTGCACACCGTCTCCTCGTCTCGCGTACCTCAATTTTCTCTGATGCCGCACGATCCTCGTCACAATGTTTGGGGTTCTTGTCTGGATGATTCACAATAACGAATCTGAACTCCCAGAATCATCGCGTATTAGAATGGGATTCGTGACACTAGGTCACCTATCTCTAGTAAATCGTGACACTTTCCGTGCCCCGTCAAAACTCGTCGTCAAAACTATCCTTTACTATCCTTAACGTCAAAACTACCCTTACGTCAAAACTATCCTTTGGATGACATTCTACTTCACTGCCTTCTTTCCCCTGTTCGGTCTCCACTTCTTCAACATTGAATTACATCATAGCACTTCGTCAAACTCAAAAAAGTCTCTACCTAATTATTACAGAAATTAGTTGCGTTAACACTTTTCCAGCTGCATATAAAAACACGTATGTTCTACAACTTTCTTCTCTCTTTAACCTCCTCGCCTCCCCCATTCTCACACTCGACTTCTCGTCGGTTCTCAGGATCCCACGTCGCATTGTTGCCTCCATCCAGCGAAACAATTACTTCAGTTATTATATTTTTCTCTCCGCCACATTCTCCCCTCTTTCACACACACATGCCGAGCCCCGTCTCTCAGCCACCTCTTAGCGGCTCTCTCCCTTCCCAGCAACGCACCCCCCCTCACTCCCAGCACTTCACGCTGCGCTGCCCTCTCGTGTCGAGCCCGACACGTCGTAACCCGCAGCCCGCTCGGCGATAAAAAGCGTAATTAAGAATAGCGATACGCGGCGTCCATGACTGCGTCGTGGAGTGCGGGGCCGCTCTCGCCCTGCGGCCCCGCCGCGACGGCCCTCGCCGCAGGTCGATGGCGCCACGACGCGCCCCGCGGGCGTCTCGGCCTGCGACCCGTCCGCTTCGCGCGCGCAATTACACCGAGTCGTCAAAGCTGCACGCGTGCGACTGCGACCTCTCCAATTGCTCGAATCTAACTCAACGCGATTTAAATGGACAGGAGAAATACTACCCTCGAGGTTGCTCGTGATGAGTAGCATTCTGAATCAAGAAATGTTTTTTTAATTACGTCCACATAAAAGGAAGGGTTTAACCAGAAACGGGAAATTCCGTCACAATCACATCACTAGAAGGTTACAGTAATATCTTACAATACTGGTTAAGTATTAATGTATTCAAACTTTTTTCACTATAGTTTCACTATAGCAATCTAATGCAATGTTCGCTAATACCAAAATACAGATTTAGAAATGGAAATATTTAAGAAAAGATATTATTTGCGGCAAAATTACTGTCACCTGAGGTTTCACTGCCAGCGTATGTTTCACGGTCTCAGAAAGTAAGTAACGAAGAAAAACAATGGATGAGTTACCAAATACTCTACTACGCAATACTGTCACATTTCAGCCTAGACTAGAAACCCGCAAATATACCAAATCCTCAAAGTTACACTTGATAACACTATGACCTTCAACGTTCTCGATTCCAGGTCACATCGAATTTACGAAATTACTACATGGATTTTAAAGAATAATAGCTTCCGCACCTAGAACATGTTATAAATGTTTCACCCCACCTGGGCTAAATAGAAACATAAAAATCGGGATCTTGAATAAATAGCACTTCCGTGATAATGGTATTTCTGTACAAATAAATAGTGTCAATATTTCACAATTAAAACTGGTTAAATATCAGTTTCAGCTTTTTTTCTAAAAATAATACAATCAGCCCCAACAGCGGTTTCACTACATGAGATTCAAATACAAGAGACAAGTTGCTAGAGAAACATTTAGCAGCCATCACCCCGTGCCCGCAATTACTCAGACCATCGAAGTTACGCAAATGACGAAACGGTCAGTCCGATTTCAAACCCGCTCCATATGAGCAAGTACAACAAACAATACCTAACCCTATATTGGAGTCCCTTTTTACCGGCAGCTTTACTACCAGGAGATTCAGTCATCAAAAATTTCTGCATCAAGAAACTTCTTTTAAAACGGTTCACCACAAGAGGACTAAATGCTTATAAAAGAACATATAAAAAGAATAACTAGCACTTCCGCGATAATATCTTCCCCTTCAAAAGTGTAAAAAGTCATTTCCCCAAATTACTGGTTCTCCCCAAACTGGTTAATCTCCTTAAACATTGTAAATGTTAAATGAATTTGTAATGTTCGTATTGTACGTAATATAACAATATGCATTGTTTTCAACATATAACTTTAAATAAGTAAATAAAAAAAGAGAGTCAAATTTACAACTCATCGAAGGTTTCATTTCTAGCGTATTTCAAGCGGATCCCGGATAAATATTAACAGCGGAGAAAGCTTCTTGATGGTCCACTAGAAAACATTTTCACCCGCCTCTCGACCTCATGCAAATAAATGTAAAAAAGGTAAAGACTGAAACGTTACTTTCCATTCATATGCCAAGATTGCCACTTTACACACTACCGAAATACGTATCACTTCTAAACATGAACGCATAAGCCTTCTTCATCACTCTCTGCTTTACTGTCTCCTCCAGTGTTCCGCTTCATCCTTCTCTATCTTTTCATTTCCCACTCCAATTTAATTTCAATGCACTCCCGCGAAAGAAGTCCCCGCTTAAAATTCATTAAAACACGAAACACCGAGGACAAACGCAACAATTTATGCGTAGGCGGGAAAAAATAATCACGCCCTTTTATTAGCGATTGCTAGTGTAATTATTTGAACACGAACGGCTAACGCGTAATCTGGGGTTTCCAGTTTCTTCTTTTTTCCAGGCCTGCGTTTGCATATGGTTTCGGTTTTAAATCAATGCACGGCTTAAAGGGCCAGTTGAGCGCATCGACGGCGAACGGGTGGAGGGTGGGGGTGGGGTGGGTGGCAAGAGCTGTGCGCAGCCGGCGCTGTCGATGAGGGCCGATCGAGAACAGCGGACGCGGCGGCAGGGGAAGGGAAGGGAAGCGTAGGGGCGGTGGCAAAGAGTGGAGAAAATCGACGTGTGTGCATCTGCGAGTGGAGGTAAGAGGATTAAAGATATATATTAGATATCCAAACTGCGCGATAAGTCCGGAGGTAGGATTCAGTTACGCGGAAAAGTGAGTAGAGACCATTGATGTGGGAAAATGGTTGAGGTAAGTGAAATAGAAACGACGTTTCAGTGACGTGTATGTAGCGGCAAAGGCAACAGAATGAGAACGTAATGGAAGAGTTGGTATCACAGAGAGAAGACGAAAAAATATCAGATCAAGAAGTGAAAAGGGAAATCATGAAAAGCGAAGCGTTTGTCGTAAGAATCGAGGCAAGGGGTGGAGTGAAAGTTATTCCTTGTAATGGCTGGCGAATGTATATAAAAGGAGAAAAAAAAACTGGATCTGAAAGGGGGGCGGTAAAAAGATGTGTCGACAAGCACTTAAGACGAGAAGATTAACCGTAGATGGAGGTGACTGCATAAAAACCTGAAAGTGAGGAATTTTGACGGAGAACGCATTGAAGATTCAGCAGAAGCAGCAGGTTGACAAAGAGCGAGCTCCCACCAAGCAGACTGGAAAGAGACCGAGCAAAAAGAGAGCACACGACAGAGAGCGATGCTGCAACATGAAGGTAATATGACTGCGGGCCGCGAGCGGAGTAGGAGGTGTGGCGGTAACCGGAGCGGGGCTGGGGGTCGGGGAAGGGGGGGGAGGGAGACATCCCGTCCGCCGTAATCGCATCGCGGTGTGAACCGCGAGTATTGATTGCCGATACTTCAGGGCGCGAGCGAGGCGCTGAGCGAAGTCCCGCTTCGGCCCAATCTAAATGTTAATGGTACGCAAGCGGCAGCGGCGGCGGCACCGGGTCCGCGCGAAGAAGCTGCGCGGGGGGGCTGCCGCGCGGAAGACGGCCGCGGCGGGGGCAAAGGCGGTCGCGGGGGCGAAGGCGAAAACGGTGACGGAGGCCCACACCCAAGGCTAAGGGTGAAGGCTTCGCTGGAACGGTGACGGTAGCGGAACACTTCCGGGATCGAAGGAGAAGCGACAGTGGATTGGGGGAGAGAAGGAGCTAGCGGGGGAGTGGAGTCCGACACGGAAACGGGAGGTGTAGGAGGGGACAGAGGCATGAAAGAAGCAGACTAGAGGAGTGGAAGCCAGGACAGGATGGAGGTACAAGCACAGCGGGGACTTTAAGACTAGTTCGTATACTGATTAATAAAAAGTCAATACTCTTCTTCCTAAGCACTTATGGTGCTTGTCAAAGAGGAAATTGGACGGATGTGGAGCTGGAGCGCCCCAACGAGAGAAGACGTGCACCAGAGGTGGAGGCACTAGGGGCAGAGGTGAGGGAGGGGCGGTGGCAGGGTCAGAGGTAGAGGCAGGGACAGGGGCAGAAGGCAAAAGTGAACGAGAAAGAACGACCTGAGGCAGAAGCGACGACGATGGCTGCGGAGAGCATGGCAGGGCAAGGGGAAGCGGCAGCGTCGCCGGAAGGGAGCGGTTGCGGGGCGGGGCATAAGAAGCGGGAGCGACTTGATCCGAGCAGAATAGAGTTGCTTCCTCCGCGCCGGCCCGAAACTTCTCTGCCAGCGACTACGTCGGCGCTGAATAGAAGAGCGAGTCCATCCGGACCGCGCCCCGAGTTGCCGAAGCCCAGGTCCTTAGTGCAAAGTGAACGGAGATGGGTTCGCTGATTCGGCCGCCAACTAGCGTTACGTGAGTAACGAAAGTCGTTTGCGTAAACGGAAGGGCTTTCAGGCTACCTTACTGTCGTTAACTTTCGTGAAACTGCCCTGGTATAAACTGAAGAGGACACCAGATGCAGTAGGCTTTGAAAGTGTATAAAATATGTAACAGACGTTCCCTAAAATAATGAAATTTTCCATTCACTTGCGAGGAAAGCATGTTAATAAAAGATTTTTGTGCCATCACGGCACAAGCTTTTTTTTTAAATTATGCAATTTTCGTAGAGACATTTTTAATTGTTTACAACGAGTTAAAATGGTTCTGCGCAGTTAACTATTGCATTAACCTTACTTCTTTTTTAATTTTCAAAAATGAATATACAGAATATTTATTTCATTGCCAAAACGGTATTTGAGTTTACGCGATAGTGTTTGTACATTCATTTAAAGAACTTGCCACAGTGCGAAATGCTGAAGAAAATATTAATATACAGCCACATTTGAATATCCCGGTCGGATTTACATCGTACATCGAATTACTTCAATATACCATAGGTAAATAGTATATTTTTAAAGTAGAATGTTCGTTAGTTCGACCACGGTGAAGTACCTCCCAATAATACTTTAAATGAAAGAAAAATCTGTTCTTCAAGATGACAAGGAAAAAATTGGCCCTTACCGGACTAATTTTTGACTAAAAGAAGTTTAAATTAGTACAGGCTCTTATGGAAAAACTTTCGCGGGCACACGTTTTTTCAAGTTACTGAAGAAGTTATAGGGTCAAAGTCCCTTTTTCTTTTATTCAATACGTAGTAAATTTTTTTAGGATGATATTAAATGTAACATAACTCACCGGGCATTCTGAGGAGTAATTGATAAAAAAAACTGCCGCGAAATTCATCGCAATGGGAAGTACTGGCTCTCGGTCTATGAGTTATGTTGTAGAAATTATGATACCGCTTTAATTAAAAATTTTATGCCACACACTATTTGAGGATAATTCATTTTCAATGTAAACAATGAGGACTAGTATTCAACGCAGAAAGAAAAATAGGGCGCCGAAGTCAACCTAACCTGTATTAACAATAGCCAACATATGAAAAAGAAAAATCATGCGAGAGACTAAATATATTAGTAAACATTGTTCTTTTAGAGCAACTATTCAATATTACCCTTTCACCTATTTACAAATAATTATTTAAATGCTCCGTTTACGTTTACAAGCAGCTGTAGTTAATCCATTGATGTAATAATTGGTTGAGTGTTTGACTAGCGACTGACACGAACATACCACCTTAAATGCAATAGTGTATGAACAGCATTCCTGAATTGACACTCTTCGTGTTTGTGCAAAGCGCTTAGGGTTTTAGAGTTAAGACTGAGTAACGTCAACCTTGCGAAAAGTCTGGGAGAAGAAGCCTGGCAGAATTGTTATTTTTTCCTTCTTCCTTTAGTTTGGACGAGCTGCACGTTCATCACAAGACATAATATCCGCTTCGTTCGCATGCTTCCAAGTTTCGAATCAGGTTTTCATCACCTCATCGATGTCTCACGAAATCAAAAAGAGTGATCTACGGCATACCTCCTTCCAAGATTTATATGTAAACATTAAACCCAGTGTTAAAACCTTTTATGTGTTTAAATGTCAAAGCGTAGTAATAAAACGTTTCTCCATTCCCTCTTTCTTTGAACACTCTTGAAGCTTTTTTAAAATGAAAGCACTTGGACTTCGATGATTATCGCAATTTTATTTAGAAGTTCTAACGAAACAGACCAGTTCCTGCTCTCAATAGATAAGAACTCGTTCTGTGATTCTTGTAATGTGTCGTCCCCTTGAATCCAAAATTCCCGTTTACGGAACGAGACAACATCCTATTATTTGACGAAATCCCAATGAACAATAACCCTAGCTACATTTACCCAGGATGATGCAGAAGCTTTTCCTTTGTTTCATTAACTTTGCGGCTCTTCTCATCATCAGACGTTCCTCACAAAGACCCAATTTATCGCCAAATGAAGTCTTCGATGAAAAACCGCTCTTTCGACATCGCTGTCACTCGTCGCTACTAATTCGCTACTCCTCTCCGCCAGTTCGTTGATTGGCTGGCTGACAATGCTTCGACTATGCATCGAGTCCAACTCGGATACGGAGCCAAGAACTCATCCGCACAAAACTCCATTCCCGATTAATATCGTTTCGGTTTCAATTTAAATGCATAATACTTTCACCATTGCAAATTACAAATGCATTTTCATTTCGCTCCAATGAACTTTTAATTGCTCTCCTGATACACTCGCACGAAACAAAGATGATCACTACTATTACTCGAGATTCAATCACAGCACGCACTCTTCAATCTTTCGCATGAAATTCTACGTTTTCCTAGATTTGTTCGCTTATAATTAAATCTACCATCAAATGCACCACAAAAGCTTCGCATCCCTAGAACACTTTCCTTCATTGTGATCGAAATCCCGTCACTTGAAAATTGCATAATTGCATTACGCTTTACCATTACAACTTTTCGGAGATTACAGTCAATTAAATGCTAAACCCCTACGCCCTTCGCATCCCTTAGTTAACTTCCCCAACAGCGACTTCCATCTTTCACAATTTCTTTGCTCATATCTTTACCATATTCTCGTTCCGCTCTTGGTACCAATTTTCGCGACTCGGCAAAAGCAAATACGACGATTCTCTCTGCGTTCCAACTAACGCGATCCGACGGTCGCGCTTCAGAACCTCCGGTGATTCTCTGGCGATTTCCGCTCTCTCCCTTTCCTCTTATTACCGTCATTCCACCGCAACGCATTCGATTTCCGTCTCGAAACCAGCTTCGTCCCGAGACACGTGCGTCAGCGGTGCTCTCCACGCTTCTCCTCTTCCCCATGCTCTTCCACGCCCACCGCTTGCGAAAGCAGCCTGTCGCCGCCAGTGGCGTATACTGTGGGCTACCGGGGTTACCGGCGGTAGCCCGAGAAAATTACAAGAACAACATATGTCACGATAAATTATTTTAAAAATAATTATAAGCTATATTCTTTTTCGGTGACATTCAGTTTTCAAGATTCTGTGTAATCTGTTCTGTTTATCTGTATTAAATCGCTCAGTCGTCGGCGTATCAGTCCTCTTTCGAGACGGCAACGCCGAAGAAACCGCTGGTACCCAGCGGCAACCACACAGCACGCGTTCGTTGCATGATTCACTACCCCTTCCTGCTGGTAAGATATGGACCAGCCAAGGACTCAGGTTGCCGATTTCCCGAGCGGTTTCTTGACACGCTCGGAGCAGTTCGGGGGCAGAGGGCAGTAAACAGAGTAAATTACATATGCGCCTTTGTGCAAGACACACGCTTGGTAGTGAGTGTATACATATATACATCCAAGGTTTGTCCAGAAAGTAATGTCAATTATTATTTCCAACGGAACTGTACATCCCAACTAGCTCCGCTAGCACAGGAATGGTGGCGGAGGGCTTAGGGAACAAAGCCTCCGTCGAGCAACGCATGGCGACCAAGTTTTGTGTTAAACTCGGCAAGACTGCTTCCGAGACTGTTCCTATGCTGAAGACAGTCTTTAGCAATGATTGTCTGTCGGATAGGTAGGTTTATCGATGGCACACGGTCTTTACAGAAACCGAGTGGCACACGTCAACGTCCCCTCGCACCAAAAAGGCCAGGATGTCAAAATCAAAAATCAAATCAATGCTGGTTGTGTTTTTCAATATCCGAGGGATCGTCCATCATGAGTTCGTACCACCAGGCACAACAGTGACAGGGAAATTTTACATCCAGATGCTCAAGAGGTTAAAACGTCAGGTCCAACACGTCCGACCAAACATCGCCACGGACTGGAAGCTGCATCACGACAATGCATCCGCGCACACCAGCTTCGTTGTAAGCGACTACCTGGCCAAGACAGGCCTCATAACAATCCCACGACCTCACTAGAGCCCGGACGTCGCCACCTTCAGACTTTTTTATTCCCATGACTGAAAACTCCATTGAAAGGGAAGGATTTCGAGTCAGTCGACAACATTAAGGCAGCTACAACGCGCACCTTAAAGGACATCCCGGAAAAGGACTGTCGCGCCGCCTTTGACGCATGGAAATCGCGCTGGTAGCGGTGTATCAATGCAGGAGGGATGTACTTTGAAGAGTATTAAGAAATTGAATTCTTTGTTCTGAAGTCATTGACATTACTTTCCGGACAAACTATGTATTATACAATATATATATATATATATATATATATATATATATATATATATAATATATAATAAATATATTATATATAATATATAATAAAGTACAAACTAGAAAAACTACATAATCGAAGATTATATACAGTTATATAGTCAAAAATTATTTCTAAGATCAGCAGTAGCCCAGAGCATGAACGCAGTATACGCCACTGGTCGCCGCCGCGTGAAGCTCTCATTCAATAATCGCATTTCTATGCAGAATATATCCTCATATCATGTTGCTATGAACGAAAAGCTTCTTCTCCCGAATTTCATACTCAACATCAAAGTCGTTCAATTTCGAAATCACATTTCGGATTTTTCGGTGCTTTCGAGTGAGCAGTTTGTTGCTTCCTTAGCAGAGGCCGATAACTGTTTAAGGATACAGAATAACATTAGCTTTACGCTTCGGTTTGAATCGCCCGTTACATTTACTTCTATGTGATTGGGATACTACATTTGTGTCAAAACCACAGATAAATAATTCAATAACATTCGCTAGCAAAATACGCTCATTAAGAATATGCTATATATTTCCTAGAAGTTCACGCTTTTCCGCGAGGTTTCTCGTTGGAACCTTTCGCATCCCGATGTGCTGACTCCATTTTATGAGAACTGCAATTACATCTACCATTTATTGCTCATGCGTTAGTCAAATAAACTTCACTCGCACGAGTAGCCTATATGTGAACTATGTTCATAGATAAATCATTCTTGTGAAAACTATTGGTCACAGCACATACCTTCTCGCATTATTTCTATTTGAGAAATGAAATTTGCGTCATTCTCTTAAGCGTCTCTTGTTATATCTGTGATAAAAAAAAATCCGAAGAAAAAATTTGCATCGGTTTTTGAGAAAATGTTTTTTTATATTTGCATTAACTCCAAGTAGAAATTACGCCAAAACAACTGCTTTTTCTTCAAAAAGCTTGTTCACGGCCTTTTTTAAGATTTGATTTTTAGAACAGAATTCTTTTAAGACAAAAATCTTCATCTTTAATATTGTAGCTACTTCACTTTTTTTCAATTTCCAAAAATACAGAAAGTTTGCCGCAAATGAGACTAGCACTAATTTTTTTACCGTCCGTTGACACATAAGAGGTGAAAATTGAAAGAATAAATTTGGAGTCTTTTTGAGAAACAAGTTTAAAAATTGCTTAAATTTCATGCACAATTACTCGAAAACTAATAATATTTTCGAAAAATTATACATGATCTTATTTCAAAATGTCTTTAACGATCAGATTTCATGAAGAAAAAATCTCTAGCTTCAAAGTTGTATTTGTAGGAAGACTCCGAAACCAATTTGAACTTTGGCAGTTTTCAAAACATCAGGGATTTCAACGAAAATGAGGCCTGCGCCATTCTCTTACACATCCTTCGCGCTATCCGAGGACAAACTTCAATCAAAATAATAAGTCATTTTTAAGAACATTTTGAAAATGTTGAGCTTCAGGCAAAATATTCCCAAAAATCAAAATATGTTTCGGACTCGCAATTGTGAAAAATCGCTCAATTTTGAAAAAAAATCCGCTGAACAGTTTTGACCGTGAACGTTGACCTCAAATGGACGGGCAGAGAGAGGTTTTGCCGTCAATCGAATTTTTCGTATCAAGGACCCACAAAATATGGATTCTGACTTCACAACGTTTTAGAGGAAGTTCCTCTTTTTCGAACCCTGAGCCTGAAAATAGAGTTTTTCTGTAAATAAAATCGCCGTTTTCCAGCGAACGATTACAATACTTTATCTTATTACGAAGTAAGGGCGAGAAAGTGAGACGTACTTTCGAATTATTTGAAATAGAACCAACAAAATACTTCATAAGAAAACTTCACTTTTTATTGTAGTAATCAATGTTGTCTCGACTAATAATTTATAATTTTATTATCCCATTCGCGGAGAGGGAAAGAATTATTGAACCAAATTATTTCTCTGACCTCAACAATCCTATTTCCAACTAGCTGCCAAGGCGCGGACGTGCGAAAGGGTGCGAAAGGGAGCGAAAGAACAATCGACGTTCGAATGGGAGAGAAAGGCTCGTACGGACGCCATCCCCATCACTCTCAGCCTTCCATCGCCACCGTGCGCGCCAGCCACGGCGAGAACCAGCGAGCGAGGGAGCTGTAGGCAGAGCGAGCGCCGAGGGCGGAATCGATACGCAAGGCGCAACCGGTGGCGGCGGCGGAGGCGAACAGGCCCATCCGCGCGCCTATCCACTCGCCCACCGCCTCCTCCGCACACTGCTCCCAAACGAACCAAAGGACTGCACCGAACGTCTACTTTCATTTCCACGACCCTCACAAATGTTATCAATTATTCTCAAACCATTTCAAATATTATAAACCCTTGTCAACCATTACAAATGTTAAAATATTTCATTGATTTTTTTAAATTATAAGAACGTTTGAGATACCCGAGATCACAAAGAAGGGAAGTTTCAAACGCTTAGTCGTTCCAAACGCGTGTAGATAAATGAATGATTACGCTTGTCCATTCATCTTTTATACTGCATTTTCATACCTGACGATTTCGTACAACCGCCAACCAGTTTGAAGACGGCTCTACGCACTATTTCCTTTCGAACGTTTATCAGTGCGTACCATTCGTAAAATACTGTGCTTGAGCCAATAAACATGTTACATGGTCCCAAATTGTGCCAATCGAGAAAAAAAATCAACTTACATTAAAAAATGAATAACGTTTTGCCCTTCATTGACTTGCTTCTAACATTTCTGCTAACTTTCGACGATTCTTTTGAAAGTTAGCGGAAATAATCCATTGTACATTTTTTCTGATCTGAAACGTTATCGAATCATTTTTGAACTCTTCTCGTCATGTTATAAATTTTAAAAGTAATTATAAATAATGCTGAAAGTAAATTAGCCAAAACCAGAAAAATTTGAAAAAACTCACTTTCATATATGGGCAATTCTTTCGTCACTGTTGAACAAGATAGTAATAACATTTAAAATAAGTTCAACGTGATAAATTTTCAGCGAAGTATAAACATAAAAGAAACCAAAATGCCCTGAACCCATTTTGGGCCAGTGTGCGGGTGCTGCTGAGAAAAGCACAGCGCTTGCTCGTCCGTAGCCCTCACCTCACCTCTTCACCCTCCCTACAGCAGCCACTTCCAGCCCCTGTTGCCGCCGGCGGACGGGTCGACCTTAAATCCGGCAAGCGGCCTGTCGGACGAACGCGGGCGAGGACGGTGAGCGGGATCGGGGGGAGTGAGGAAGGGTGGGAGGACGGGAAGAGCGCTGTGGCCGCGGGCGAAGGCAATTAGCAGCGGCCGCGCCGACGCAAATGAGGCAGCGCCGCCCATACTGCCCGCCCCACCTGCGCGCGCTTCACGGTTCGCTCAAAGCGACGGCATTTCGCAACAAACCGATTTCGCCCTATGACAATCGCTCTTAATGCTTGAAACTTCAAGGTTTGGAGCAATAATCAATTAAACAAGTACGCTAATTCCAACGAACAAGTGTATGACAATCATATCCCAATCTTTTAGTTATCACGGTACCCACTCCTCATAACCCACCGCCCCTTCACATCATTAATTCTACAAAACGTCGATTCGCAACAAACTAATTACGGCGTATATACTTCAAATGAAACTAAGCCTCCTTTTTTTCTTTTCTTTTTTCTACAAGCTGAAATTTGGGTGTTCTAAATTCAACTTTTCCCTTAGGTCGCATCAAAGATGAACGACAGTAATATATCTTATATATTACTTTACCAAAGAATGCTAGAATGCGAGTTAAAAATTGGTGCTAGTTTCATTTCAAAATTGCAAAATGTTAACGTTTCAAAACTACAAAATTGAAGATAGAGATTTTTGTCTCAAACAAGCTCTTTAAAAATATGTCATGTACACATTTGTTTTTTTTCTGTGTAATTTGTGCTTTATTTTTACGCAATTTATAAAAAAAATACATTTTCTCAAAAACCCCTACAATTTTTTCATTTTTTTTCTTTCTTTTTTTTTCACGAATATAGGAACGCTTCAAATTATAGCGTAGGTCTCATTTTTGTTGCGCTATCTGAGTTTTCGAAAATTACAAATTCAGAAACTGAAAGAAAGTACGTTTTGTTGTAGCACCACGAGTTTAAGAATAAGTCCATGGGTTGGAAATTGAACATTTGTTTTAGAAACATTTCATATAGTTATCAATACAGCCAGTATATGGAATAAAACAGATTTTGGCTGGGAAATAATTGGTGCCGTTCAAAATAACACCATTCTCCTTCAAAATGATTTTATTTCAGATGTGTCACATTTCTTCTACAACGACGAATTTTGTTCATTCCAACGACGACTGGCGCATTCCGAGGGACAGGTTTCCCAACCTTTTAGTCAATGCAGAACCTTCACCTTTAGGGTGACCCCTCATATCCTAAAACAAATTTCCCTGACTTTTGCTGGTTGTCCAGAGTATTATTTACATTTTTCATTGTTAAGATTTGTGAAGTAGTTCACACTATTTCAGTTCATTACGTGTTCACTATAGGGCGGTGTGTTTTCCAGTGAGTTCTGTGATACAACTCGATTGGCAAGTAATTTGATTCGCCATTGAGACTCGTGCAAAAATTACTGGACATCCCAAAACATACTCCTCTATAATCAAACGATGAAAACCGATGTTTTTAAGACATATTGAAGAATCATATTGTTCAGGCAACAAAGTGAAAATCGAGGAACAGTCTAGTTCAAGTACCACTGACCAAACAAAAAGTTCAAGTTCTTATTCTCTTTTAAGGTAAATTAATAATCAATTCGCCGATGTTAAATAATCGATCATACATTTTCGAATATATTTTCTGTCCAACAGCGTCCGTCAAATTCTGACTCGCCCTAAAATGGTTCGTGCTTAACAGAAGCGTTGTGCTCATTTTGACCCCACTAGTTCCACTCCTGTCAAAGAGAGCGTTCTCCGTAACAGCCTGCCCTGACGCTCAGCGGAGCGGACGGCACGTGTTAATGGCGTTTATTGCCACTACGCTCGTTTGACACTCTCAGGCCGCCATACCATGTCAACAAAGTCACTTGTTCCAGAGGCAGTTTATTTTTGTGCATTGCACGAAGCTTTTAACAGGGGCTAGCACTCATGGTAGCAAGACCATATAACGAGAACAAGCAAATTGCCCGTTAATTTTTCTTTTTGATCAGTATTTATATTCAGAAATATGTAGTAAAACATTATTTTCCGGTAAGAAATGCGACATCTTCCATATTCTTGATATGAACTTAAATTTCAAACTAGCGGTGCTACAAAATCGCACATACTTTCTCAAAACTGTTACGTAAAATTATAATAATGATATTGCAATTAATATACTACCAGTACAAGTAAGGTCATTTTATGAAAAACAGCCTCTTCCTTGGTTCCTTCCTGCATTGAATATTAGTTTTCAGTCGGTAGTACGCCCAGAATGGGAACAAACGGGATAATCAAATATTCGCATTTTTACAGTGACAATCGAAACTGTTTCATAGTTTTTGGATTTTCCCGAGTTCCCAGGTACCTAACGAACCTAAACAAACCTCTCATATCACCGGAGGCGACGTAGTTTTCTTTCAATTTCTGCGCGAATTAGAAATGTGTAGTTTAGATATTTCAGCTACATTGTTCTCTCCATCGAAATGCTTCAAATTCACGACATCAGGTACATTTTCAAGTATTTTCTAAAACCCCCTTCATAAATAAATTTGATCGTTTTCTTGCATACATTGCGAACAGTATGCTTAGCAACACTGGAAATATATATTTTATTAATTATAAATTTACACGACGAACTTTGAAGAAAAAAGGCCGAAGCACCCAAAAGCACCCCCAACCCTTCACGTGAACCTGACGCTCGCCATCGCGTAATCACAAAACGAGTATATGACAATCATAGTATCGTCAATCAATCCAAAGAAAAATGAATACAAATAGAACTTAAACAGGATTTTCAGAATCGCCATGTCTTTCATCGCAATAAATATTTACATAAAAGTAATGCATGGCGTTTTTTGCGTAAATGATATCAGAATGCATTTCCCTTCTCACATAAAGTCAAGCATGCTCTATAAACGATAAATTATTCACTACATATAAAACTATGTTAAACATGAAAAAACAAATAAATTTCTATATCGTTGCTAAAAATCAGCGTGTTCGATACCACGTATTCTGAAACAAACATGAAAAGCGTGCTGGGTTTCTAGTAATCTTTTGCGTAAACTCTATTAATTCACACTAGTTGTGTATGCACGGATTACCAACATTCAACACATATAACCGTTATCAGAGAGCAGTGGAACACTGAAATGCAGGTGATGGTACAGAGGTCAACACCGAGCAGCAAAAAGCAGACAAGAACCGTAATATTTTCCGCTTCTGTAATCTGTCTAATAATACATTATAATAATAACGACTGTTATAACAATACATATCCAGTTACCCGTGTACTATTACTTCGATTTTGAAGCCTAATTCCTCCAGAGGGTTTTGTGTCAACGCAATGGTTACTTACAACTTCAGCATTTGCAATTCGACGTCATGCTAGCACATGAAACACGTTTCTAATGTTGACAAAAAGTTGAGTTTCTTTAGCAAACGGATCGCAGCGGCAAGGTAACATTTAATAATTATATATCATTATTATTTACAAATTGTTTTTGAAGCAATAGGATAGTTTCTTCCGATGATTTTGCAAGAATTATAAAATAGATGTCGATTGTATTTCAAGTTTATTTAAATTATACAGGAACCCTCTGGAAAGCTTTATACTTAACCATCCCTCTCCCCCCCCAAAAAAAAATACATATTCGAAAATTATTACAAATGATCACTTGATTCCTATTGCAAAAATAACAGAAAAACTGAGTTACAAAATATTGTTAATTTGCAATTTGAACATTTGAAATGATTGGCACAGTGATTTATGTTGTAAGAATCAAGTGTAGGTCTCGCACTGATGTTTTTCTGTCATTTTGAACACAAGTCAGATAATATTACGGTTCGCAATCCTGCGAAAGAGGGGGGGCGAACTGGGCCCCCGGCTGGCGAGGCGAGGGGGCAGGGAACAAAGGAAGGCTTGCAGGCGCTACGGGGGCTCGGTACTCACATTGCGGGGCGTCTTCGCGCGGAGCCTGCGGGTTGCACATGGTGAGCCACCACCAGCGGGTCATGGCGCTTCGCGGCACTCACATGCCGGCCGGCCCGCGGCCGCCACCCTGCGCCACAGCAGCCACACGGCACGTCAGCCACGCGCCCTTCGCTCCCGCTCACCACTCCCCCCTCCCCCACACTCCCATCCCAATAACCCCTTCCCCCTGCGCAGGCCCCGCAGCTCCCTTCCAGGCAACTCCGACGACGTGTAGAAAGCGATATCCGGTTGCAGGGTACACCTGCCACTCCGCAACTCGTTACTGCTAGTCCACCCCACCAATCACTCACAGGATCGCGGGAGTGAGGAGAGTACAAGGCAAGGAAATGCCCACTAAGTCGCGTTCAAACAAACCAATGGTTTATCTTTCATTGGTAATACAACGGATGTATTTGGGGATTACCGATAAATCCACGAGACGCACAGCTGTAAGTGTATTTATCTGGGGAATTTCCAAAGTACAAATAGTGTTTATCAAGGTTATTTCATGAGCGAAAATAAATAATTGAATATTTACTTGATATCATTTTATATATGTACTTAATTCACAGCTATCAATGTAAAGAACAGGGCTAAAGCTAGTTCAAACGATAACATGATAATAGTGAAACTCCAGCGATAAATACCAGGCATTCGACACAGGTTGATGCAGATGAAACTCTTCAATCTTATTAGACATATTTCTAAAATTGAGTAGCCAATATTTCTGCTCTGCCTTTGATTTATGTTTCACATGTGTATGTTGTGTCGATATAAAACATACATTTACATCTACATTGAAAAAAGTGCTCTCAACACACACACTTTCTTGGGCATCAAAACATTTTATCTTTTAGTAACTTCATATGATAAAACAAATACGAAATCACGGGACTAAGTGCGTCAAATAAGGTCCAATTATTATTTATGAAGTAGATATGGAAATAGTAACACGAGTAATTATAAAAGTTTCTCGAAATTGATACACACACACACACACTCGCACACACATTATTAAAGTAAACAACAGTCAATCAAAATGCAATTTTCTAGAATCTCCAATATTATTTCAGTAGTATAAGTGCGACTCTCACACGCAACGAATCTGCATAAATGAGGTCTCTAAAGAAAGAGATGTTCATGGAGACGTGACATATTGCACTCTGGCTTAAAAATATGAAGGATTTGTTAAAACATCTGAATATTCATACTAAATGCAACCCGCAACACTCGACCGGATTTTTGCATCTATATCGTTAGATAACTCCGAAACGAAGCGTTTTAGGGCCTAAAAATTAAAATTTTGAGGCCAAAGGCTTCAAAAGATCTTTCATCACATTGTAATCTACATGAGATCTTCTTGAACATTCTATTACATTTTTGCTGATTCGGCGCTTCTTGATTGTACCCATCTGTTCAGAGCCTGTAGAGTTTGCAACTGTAAGTGAAATTTAACTAATTACTTGAAATGCTACGCAATTGAATTACACGGGTACGCTCTGCTCGGCAATAAGGTTAAATACGAATAGTGTGTATTTCTATGTGTGTATAGGATGTCTTGTACTGTAATCAATTACAAGGAGACATATAGAACAAGTGACGGAGGAAAACAGGGCCTTGAAGAAAAATATATATTATAGGCTTAATATGGAAATGGAAAAGAAGGGAAGAGGGTGGGGTTTAACATGCAACAGTTCTCGCATGGGTACGCTAGTCAAAAACATTATACTGGGCTATTTCAGAAGACGAAGTACATGTCACGACTTAGTAGATTTCAGTCTCGTTTATGAAACACCACAGTCTCATCAATTTAGCATGGAGAAAGAGATGAGACTTTCTCCTTACACATGCTCCTCTATTACACACTTAAGAAATAAAGAAATAAAAATAAACCCAGCTCATCTCACCAAAAAATATTTTTAATTAAAACCTAAGACATGAAGTATGAAGTGAAACTCTGGTTCCATTTAGGAAGAATTTTGAAAGAACAACTTTATTTAGGCACACAAAAAGTCGTAAGCTCAGTATACAATTACAGATAGTTTAAAAAATCGATACACTTTAATTATTTTATTTCTAGATAATGTCCGATTAAGCATCATTGCTAAAACGAATGATGCTTGTTATCAGCTACATTTCCGGAGTATTTTCATAACCATCGAATTTCGTGAAGCTGACAGCAGGTCTCAGTATGAATTTCAGCATGATAATGAAAAGCAACCATATACTGATTATAAATCTGCACCTTAAGTACACCAAAATAAGAGAAGATGCTATTAAATGTTTTATATTATACACTTGAAACTGAATTTTCGATATTAAGTTCAATAGTTTTTTTCGACGCTCTTCGCATCCGACGGCAATCACAAACTGCCTCCTACGCAAAACCGATATTTCACTATGAATACTCACCCAATACGCCCGCAACACGTGGCACTCGCCATCAATAACGGCCATTCACACCGCGACCTCCGCAATTATAACTAATACTTGTAACGGAACTGTCGTTATGTGCACGTTCATATTAGCTGTTTGAATGGGGCATCAACGATCATTTATTACAACAAATATGCTCGCCGCCGACTAAAGGAAAATACAACATTCTAAAAACTGCTACAAACGACGCGTTCATCAATTTTCATGTAACTCTTCACAGTTCCTGTGTTTTCCACTAAGATAATTATTAGATTTTTTCATAGCATCCAGTCGAGTAGACATCACATCAAGGTAGTATATCCAGATACACAAACATTTTAATAGTGTTTCTTATTTCCACATAATCCACGTAAACATCATCATTAAATTCACATTTCTTGCTACGTTTTTATTTTACTATTTAAAATATCTACTGAATATTTAAATACTTAATAACTTGACCACGCAAAAGTCACATAACGTAAACTCTTCTTACATCTGAGCAAAAGATATTATTAGATAAATTAACCAATTCGTATCTCCCGAACGAAAATCTGACATAGAAATACCCTTGTAATGGAACTCATATTCCTTGTAATCGTTACGGTAAAATGAGTCCTACAGGCCAACGTTTAATTAACCATACACTGCGGTGGTCTCGTGGGAAAGCATTTCATGAATTTCAAACCACTCTAGCTCTCTTTAATATTATATTCACAAGTATTATTCAAAGCCTATTAATGGATTCCATTACGAGAATAATGTATAAACATTGCAGGTTCTATTGTAATGACGGCCAAGTCAAAATACGAGGTTCTAAGGAAGCTACCAATTAAAATCCCGATGAACATGAAGTGAGCTCGAATCAGAAACTCGAAAAAACTCATGGATTTTCAAATTTTATCCTGACATTTTTTAAATAGAAAGGATCTTTTTTGATATACGTACCGTAATCGCGCATCTTAAGATAAACATATATCGCAGATATTAAAATATCTTGACCAAAAAATCATTTGCACGTCTTACCCTCACGACCCTCACATATTTTTATCAAGTTTTCTTCATGAGATGAGATATTTCGCAAGGGTGTTGAGGAAGGGTATAAGATAAAAACAGACGGTTGATCATGCACTACTCCATATCGATTCGTCAGCAATGATACGCTATGCAAGTTGGGTTTTGAAAAGGGTACATGATGGTATTCTTGACCTGTTCATAACTTTATATTCTAATGAGCCATAATTTTATCCCTTTGCCCATATTAACGTCAAAAAACAAGTACTGAAAAACAGCATTGAAACACCCCATACTGTTCACCATCACTTGCTACATGGTATAAAAGCCCATTGGTGCTAAAAGTATAATCAGCCCTGTATTTCATACCATTATACTCACACACTTATATTTCCTTAAGAGTTGGCATTTTTAGATGCAGAATTATCATTGTCCATATTTCAAGCCGTGTGATTTTCTTCTGTGGGGACCACAAGTACTGAAAGATAGCATGTAAACCACAAATCCGGAGGAATGAAGGCACTATATACAGGAACAAATATCTGCAATATCATAAGAAATAGTTTCCCGAGTGGACACGAATTTATTAAGCGTATGACACGAGTGAGTTCGAGTCAATGGAGAGCATTTTCAAAATATTCTACAAAGTGAATATAATTTAAACTTTTCCGATGACCTCGTTTTTATGCACTGTTCTATGATTCTACTGACCGCCGTGTCTCGATTTCCGTGTGAACCGGTGTGGCCTCGCTTGTTCGCAAAATTCCTGCATTACCAGCTCGCAAATAAAATGATCGCACAGTACTTTCATACCAAGGTTACACTGTATTTGTAGCTTCTTAACGGAATAATTTCACTAGCAAAAAATATGAAAACGTACACATTCTATATAAAAATGATATTTTCATTCTGTGTGGCACAGTCCACGACATTTACAAGTAAGTGTAAGCCCGTTCTTATTGAAACTAGTGGGATTGTGCGGCATATCGAAACTTTTCCTCCTCTTAGTGTCATTATTCAACAATTTCTCAGATGTCTTTTTTCCCGTTTTTTGTTTGTTTGTTTTTCTTTTTTCTTTTTTTTTCTTTTTTCTTTTTTTTCGAGTGTTTGAGTCGAGCTCACTAAACCCCTTCATCAAGACTTTTGACCGAATCTTCCCTAGATACCCCGAAACATATCTAAAACATAATCAAGAGCATTGGATTTATTTCGAATTTCAACTATCATATGACTAGGCTGAAGGGCATGTTTACAAATTCACAGTTTCGGCTTCACAGCTTGATTTCCAATTGCCACACTATCAACGATTTCCTTTTGTAATCGGTAGTGATTCCAGTTTTAGAATGAAGTGTGTCGCCTCTTCCGATGAATCATTTAGCGCTTAAGTTAAAACAATAGGTGTGAAACACAGTAACTTTTGGAAAGAGAGATTTCTGCAAAATGAAGGTGCGCCGGATAATTGAGAACAGCACTTTGTTCCGCTCCAACAACCTAGTACTCCGGAGAAAATTCCGCGTAAGAAAGAGAACAAAATTAGCAGCCGAAAGTTCGTGAACACGCGAGAGGCGAGCTGTGAACAGGAACAATCTCAGATGCTGATGGCGGTTAAATGGCGAATGACAGGACAAAAACGGAGCTGCGAAATTCTCCTCGAGAACAAAGTGAATGCATCTGCAACAGACAAAACAATCTTCCCTTCCCAAAACAAAGGGTATAATTTACGACCATTGACGGAAAGAAGCTGCAGAGATCAAAGGAGATACGCCAACGTTCCGTTCCCAAGTAAGGCTGGGAAAGCGCGCCCGCTCCATTGCTCCGTCTCTGAATGAAGAAGAGTGAGAGGCGAAGCTCAACAGAATGGAAATGTTACCACGAAGAAAATTAGCGCCTCAGAACCACGAGGATAATCAACTGGTAATCACAAAGAAAGAAACAGCCTAAACAAACTAAGGGCGAAACAAGCGAGTAAATCGATTCCAAAATAAAACGAATAAAATAACGGATACAAGGAAACATTAAAAGGATAAAGGAACATCACGAAAAGAAACAAAAAATACTGAATGATACTCTTTTGACACTAAACACGCGCCCATCAGACAGAGCAACAGCCATGCAAAACACGCGCACGAAAGAAAAATAAACCCAAGTACTATGAAGTGAAAGATGGAACGCCCCCCCCCCGCCTACGCACGCCCAAAAGCCGCCCACGCAAAGCGGGCGCGCGGGCGGGCGAGCCCTGAGGCATTGGCGTCGCACAATGGCGGAGCGGAGGTGTCTTCTTGATGAAACCGCCGAGGGCCATCTTCACCCACGGCCTACTTCCAGCCTACCCTTGAACCCCCCTCCTCCCTCCCCCCTCGCTCATCCCACGCAGCGCCGCGCGGCTGCTCCAATTCCGCCCTGTTGACGCCGAGCTGCCTCGGTCATCCTTCACTGCCGCACGTCTTCCGTGCGACCCAGGCTCCCCTCGCCTCGCAGCACAGGGTGCTGCGATCGGGCGCTTCAGAGACTTCCAGCCCCGGACCTTCCTTCAGACACCACCCACGTTTTCTTCTTTCTTCATCATACCGTTTCCCTGCGTCTCTTCACAGCACCAATATCACTGCCCCGCATGGCGCCTCATCCACCCCTCCCTCTCTCTGCACGACACTGTCCTGTCGCTCCGCTGCTGCATGTCCGACCAACCCCACTGCCTCGCTTCTCTCCTCATACTTTCACTCCTTTTCCTTACATCACACTGATCACTCGTTTAGGTTGCCGGAGGGCAGATCACAGGGCCTCCTCATTTACTCCTTCCTCTTTCTACACTATACCGTCCTCTCTCCTCGCAGCAGGAGGGCAGATCAACCCCACTGTCCTCCACGCCTCCTTGTACACTCGTTCCTCTCCCTACACCTCACCGTCTCCTCACCTCGCAGCCGGAGGGCAGTCAAACCCCACTGCATTGCTTCCATTGTCACCCATCCACTTCTTTTCCCTACATCACATCGTTCGTTCTCTTAGGTACCGGAGGGCTGATCAAACCTCGCCCACATCTTCCTCTGCTTGCACCAGACCGTCCCTTCACCTCGGGAGGGCAGTCCCAAACCCACTGCCCTGCACTACTCCACCCCAAGCCACCTCGTCAAGGCACCGACCCCTTCCGTTCGTCCAATTCGGGCGGGGAGGGAGAAGACCGCCCCCTCGCCCTGTGCCAGCGCCCGAGGGGAGCTCCGGCAGCATCCGGGCTGACGCACGCCAGCACGAGCTGCGTAATCAACCGGAGACAATGACGGATACAGCCAGTCGCACAAAAACGCAATCTAGTGAACTACCGGCGCCATTTATGGGCGACATGCGCCGCCGTTCGCTTGCACGCGTGCACGAGGGATGAACCAGTAGGGGGCGTGGCGAGCGAGCGCCCCTGGGTGGCCTTTGCCTGCATTCCTCTGCTCTCGAGCGTGCTCGCACAATCGCTTACGCTGTTATCCTCTCCCGCTCTTCCGCTCACGCCCCGGCGCACTCTTGTTACCACATACTAACAGCCTCTGAATACCAAACACGCAGCAATAACCACACGGCCCAACGAGGCGAATGTGAAATATCGTACTTTCGAAAAGTGTTGTCGCGCGCAACAACATAATGATGTCAATTGCAATGAAATACTTCATTAACTCCTTGTTCCACAAGACGGCTAATGATATAGGACACTGATTTGACAATAACAGCACACAATTAAGGCAACGCTGGACAAAAATAAATCTTTGAATGCTTCTAAACCAAGAGAACCGAATAATAACGACATCAATCAGAAAAAAATAACTGATACTATTTCACAAAAATAACTGATAAATTTTGGGTTCAACAATTGATTTCATTTCCGATATTTCCAACCATCTTTACGACATACGGTAGTTTATGCCTCTTTAAGTTAACAACAGCAATCATTATCCTAGTTCACACGTTTTCAAACTGGCCTACTGTTCCCGTTTCAGGAGAAGTTACGGAAAACGAAATTACTGCTTTTTTAAAAGAAGGTACAGGAGGAAGTAAAACATTGTAAGTGAAGACGTGGTTGTCGCGGTCAATTTCATGATGCCCGGAGAGCGAAGAGCAAGAGCAAAACAACAACAACAGAGAATGTTCTTGGTTAGATTTTAATCAATTTTGCAAACGTTAAAAACCGATAATAATAATAATAATAATAATAATAATAATAATAATAATAATAATAATAATAATAATAATAAATAGCCAAATTACTTTTATTACCCAAAACAGACGAAAAGTAAACAAACCATATTTTCGAAAAGTTCCCGTAATTTTTACGCTCCCAGCCCTCCTTTACTTTCATTTTACACTTCTCAATTTCACAAGAAGCTACCACTGCCCCGAAATCACTCCAGCACCAATCGCCGTACGGAGTCCTGGTATCGCTGTCATTGGGAACCAACACGCCAGTCGGAGCCACAGTCAAGAGGGTAGGTCACGTGAGAATTTTCGACTGTGGCCCGCCAGTCAATCGAATCGGCCGGGGTGCATCTAAATCACGCGAGGCAGCTTCATGGAGCGCCCGCTGGTAATGGCGCGTCGCGGTCTGCGACAGCGGCGAGGCTCTCGTTAGTGCGGCGCTGCGATTGCGCGTAATGACTGCGCGCCCTCTGCGCTCGACCGCGCCGCTCCCCTCGCTCGACCGCAGGGGTGGCGCGCATCGCCAAAGAAAAAAACGCCATCTATTCACTCTACAATACAATATTTTTTTTACTTTACTTTTTAAATATTTGATTCACGTAATAGTGGGTATCGTAGTCATTTATAAAGCGTAAGCTCTCTTTAAATTTTGCTGCCATTGTTTCCATGTCACCAAGTTCGCTGTGCACTTGGTTACCAAGTTGCGCACTGCTATGGTTAGGAGAACGAGGTAGCGTTGTACCTAGGTGGAAGCCAACGTCATTCCTCATGAGAGATAATAAAATTCCTTTCGAGATGTACTAGGAATCATTAGACAAAGGAGAATGTTGACGCTGCAGAAAACTGCGTTTGCTTTTTTTCATTGACGTTGAATCATTTTTTGAAGAATCTTATTACGGAGTTTTCATGTACCAGTGCGACCAAGACGATGAACAGACGATATCTCTTAACCAAGAAATAAAACAATAAGACCAAGTCGGTATATCGATTGTCGACAATACATTCGATATTGAAATTGTACGATGAATATCAACGATACGGTCGATTTCGTCCACTTTTGCACTGTATTGTACAATAGTAAGTGAAACTCAGGAGTCCAAAATCGTGTTTTGAGATACAGGAAGTGGGCGAGTGTTAAATTTGTCAACTCAATATCTTTGGCTAAACAGACGAAAAAACTTGAGTTATTTTTAACAATTTATGGTGATATATTTTTTTTCTCAGAAATGAAAAAAAGAACATGTCCAAAGATGTTTTTCCTGTTTATTATTCTTTTACTGTTACTTAGTTACAAATGAAATATTCGATAATTTAGTACATCTCAATTGATGATATCAACGATTTCACAAATCAAAAGAAAAAAATTGAACAAGCAATGTAAATAAATTAATAAAACCTCAAATAAGAACTGTTTCAATTGCATATCCACGACTTGGTCTGTTTTATTTCTTGGTTAAGGGATGCGCTTCTCGTCTCTCCATCGTTTTGGACGCACTGGTACATGAAAACTCTGTAATAAGATTTTTCAAATGATTTAACATCAATAAAAAAAGCAAACGCAGTTTTCTGCAGTGTTTACATTCTCCTTTGTCTAATAATTCCTAGTACATCTCGAAAAGAATTTTACTATCTCTAATGACTTCCTTGGAATGACGTTGGTTTCCGCCTACGTACAACGTTGCCTCGTTCTCCTAACCATAGCAGCGCACAACTTGGTAAACAAGTGCACAGCAAACTTGGTGACATGGAAACAATGGCAGCAACATTTAAAGAGAGCTTACGCCTTATAAATGACGATATCCCCACTATTATACTTCAGATTAAATAATAAATAATGCAATGAGGGTATACTTGTTGAGAACCTATCCCGCTTAAATATACGTACGGATAAATTAATGGCGAAATATAGAAGGCATACCAAAGTTTTTTGTCTCTCTCATTCGCATCCAAATGAATATTCTCACATCAGACTGACAACACGATCCGCTGTACGAATAATGTTTTCTCAGAAATCTGAACTAAAAACTGAAGTACTTCACAAGAGCTACGTACAAGTGGAAAAAAGACACACTATTTTAAATCAGGTAATTGCATTTAGCATTACATTCATTGCTTAAACACAGCATTACACTACTTTTTAAAAAACGTTTAGTGAATTATGTCATACTCTGAAGTACTCTTTTCGCTGAATCAATTTTAGAAACATAAAAAATTCGTAGTGAAACACTAACATTTTCAATTATTAGTAACAATTACAAAAACTAATTACGAACATTAAATGAAATATAGATCTGCAAAAACAACACAGCACGTTTGAACGTGAAAACAACTTCAGTAACGAAGCGACGGTTGAGTAACACAAGAATAACACAAACTTAAATACGCCAAACCGAAAAAAAAAAAAGTTTTCATTACCTCTTCGAATCCGCCGCAACGCGTCGCAATATGTACACCGCACCATAGCCTATTAGTCTTCAGAGAGTGAAAACCCAGCGGCGTACGCATCGCACCCTCTCTCCGGCTCTCGCTTTCTCTCTCGCGCTTCTCCGATCCGTGAAGTCGATTACTTCGTCGAGCCGAAATTTCCTCTCGCCAACGGCGGCGGCGGCGGCGGCGGCGGCGGCGGCGGCGGCGACGACGCGGGGCGGCGGTGCCTCGCGATTTTTCCACGGTGCTTATTGAACGCGTCGCCGCCGCCGTCTCCACCGCCCCCGCACACGCCGTCACCCATAGCCGGCATAGCCGCTCCGCTGCCTCCGCCCACCCCGCAAAGCCTCCATCCCCGCCTCCGCCGCCACCCGAGCCGACGTAGCCGCCTCCACACCCGCCGCCGCATCCGCGCACGCCGCGCGGAATTCGATTTGGGAGTCGAATTGGATGTAGTCGGCGCCGCGACGCCCTGAATTCCTATAAATTATTTAGCAGATCCGCTTTCAAGTTGATGTTTCCCCGTCGCCGGAGTGGCGCGTCACCGCGTATGCGACAGGGCGCGAAGCGAGGCAACCGTTCCCACACGCGGCTTCTCCGTTTATTAACAGCGCCGGAAATTAGCGCCGCGGCGCTTGGTCGCCTTTACGAGTGCGAGACGGACACCAGGACGTGCAGCAACGGGGGATAAAGGGGTTTTGTGCCGTGAGATGCTTGACGAGTTGAGAGTTTAAGCAGTAAGCTGTGTAGGTGGTTGGGCAGGCAGACGACATGACAAAACATTTATTGATAAGGTAAACTGTTGAGTGCAAAGTTTTCGCCATACGGAACCCAACCTGCGCTACCCGATTCAAAGATGGTTGCACCGAATCTCGTGATAAAATGTGGAAATCTCCGGAAGACGCAACCTGCGAAGATCCTCGTGACAGGAGTCTAATACCGCTGCCGTACGGACAGCCAAGTTGCGCCACGCGGAAGGCTTGAACGGTCGTCACTTGTCGAATCCCGCATGACAGGTACGACTGAAGGACCGTGTATCAGCGAGACGCAAACTCGAGCGGTGCATTTGACGTAGTTCCATGTGACGGGTCTCAGACACCTGTCACCCGAGTTCACCCGCTCTGTGCCACCCGGAGGGTTTACACGGACTTCCCTCATTATACCGCGCTACCTTGTGACAGGTACGATTGAAACACCATGTACCACCGGATCGCAAGTCTCGTTCCGCATGGCAGGAGCCCGAGACAGCGGCGGTGGGGCGATTTCACAACGCGGCTATGAGACCGGGAAGTAAGGCAACGGTTGTGAAACAGCGTCTCCAGGACAGCCCGGCGAACAGGAGGGAGAGGAGGAAGAGAATACGAAAGTCAATTGGACGGTAGATCATTTGGGTAATTGGGAGTCCGAGCGGCGAACGGCAGCCAGGGGCAGGGGAAGACGGGCGGAGTGTAGAAGGGCCGAATGTGCGCGGAGAGGGCGGGCCAGAAGGATGCGTGCGTGGGTGGAGGCCGGGGAGGGGAGGGGAGGGGAGGGGAGGGCGCAAGCCGTGCGGGCCGCGCAAGCGCGAGAGAACCAGGCCAGCGGGACTCGGCCTCTCCGCAACAGGTGGGCGGGCGGGCGGGCGAGAGGACGCATCCGCCCGCGCGCGCGCGCCAGCAATCCCGCGCCCCGCCCTCGCGCTTCCCCTTACCCGGGCCGCCCAGGTTGCGGGACTGCACGCCGACGGGGCGTGGCAGAACTCGTGGACGGACAAGCCAGATGGAGAGCGACATGGCGACCAGCATGGGGAGGGACGGGGCGAGCAAGGAATGCGTACACGGGAAGGAGGGAGCGATGGGGTGGGCGATTGAACGAGCGAAGAGCGGGCTGGCGAGCGGGCTAGCGAGCGGGCTGGCGTGGAGACGGTGGACAGTGCGACAGAAGGGCGCGCGAGCAGAATTGGAAAACACAAACTTGCATAGAAAGAATTAATTACCAGTTTCGGCTTTCAATTCCCCCCCCCCCCCAAAAAAAACTATTTTATATTCGTGCTTTGAAAAACGTCCAAATGGCAGACTAATCACGTCGTTATAAACAGTTATTCACTACACACTTGAAAAGATACACACAACTATAGTTTGTTATAGGACGTTCCTCCCTTAGATTAATCGAGTCGAGCCACAAAAAGCAAGAGGACTTCAAATATTCGACTTTTCTCCAAAAAAAATTTTGAGAAGTAATGATTTGACATAATTTTAATTATGAGATCAATCTATGTGATTTTGAGATTGTGTCCACTCCAAACTAAGGAAGACCACTAACATTAAATAGTTGCTGATTATTACAGCAAGTATAATTAAAAGTTCCCATGCACTGTACTGCACATCATTTTACTTATTTTATCATTTCGCCTTCTACTAATATCACTGTTGCCCTTTCTCGCACTCAGGTTCTAAAAATAAAATGAATGAAATTTCCAAAAATAGTGTGAAAAATAATTGTTGAGATTTTATTCGAAACCTTCGATTGGGACCTTAAACTATAAAGCAAAAGGGATAAACCAGTCGGCGCGCATGTGAAAACAAATGTCCGCTCTCTTTTGATGGCAATACACCTCCAAAATTGGAACTGCATTTTAGGAATTTTAGGAACTGCATTCATCAAATGCGTTCCAAAATGCAACCACATTTTGTACCATGTAATTAAAAGATAAATATAATACCGAACACTAATAATATCCTTACCGTATTTGGATTTGGGTCTCGTAACTAGTATGAAAAGTCAAAAAAATTAACTGTCAACTTTCAACCAATAATTTTATAATTTATCAACAACCACGATCATTACTTCGGTGACTGTGAGTTTTATTCTTGAGCAATTTTTTTTAATTACTTCACAAAATTCCTTCAAAATTCACTCTAAAATAAAATTTGATTACCCTCAATACAATCAAATCACAGTTCACTTAATTCCCCTTACACACGAAATCTTCGATACGACCTAACATTTTCCAGCTCCCAGCGTCCACACCCACGCCAGCCACCAGCTGCCCACTCGCTCCCCAGGTTCAGCAAACAAAACCTGCCACAGCGTCCTACCCCCACGGCGTTCGCCGTCCGCTGGCCGCCCACCCTCGCTCGCCCTTTTACAGCGCGCGGCGTCTGGAGAAGCCAATCGCGCAAATGGCGCGACGCGACGGCCGCACGAAGAAAACATCCCCTCGCAGCCCCCACCCCACCGCGCCACCGACGCACAGAGGTCCCAAACAGCTCACCGAGCGCGCTCGAGCGAAAATAGTTATTTACGATACGAGTGGATAAAGTGACATTTTATTTTGCGAGATCTGGGATTCACGAGGTCCATAAGGTCGAGTGGGGCAATCCTACGAGCAAAATAAAATCTTACGTGAGCCACATACTATTTTTTGGGAAGCCATGCTGACTTTCATTTTATTTTAATTCAAATTTTATTTTAATACAAATCACATACCTTAAGGTAAGAAGTAGCTAATGCTGTCAGGCGAAAGTATTTTGTTTTCTTTGTTGCATTCACAGATTTATCTGAACACTTGAGCATCGTCTCACGTTTAGCACTAGTGCTAAGAATTGAGCTTTTAGTACACAGTGTGTACCCTGAAAGAACCATACTTCCTAGTGGCTGTTAAAAATAAATATTTATATTTGTTTTTTAAAACTTTGACAGCTCTTCGTATAAAACGTTCAATTATTTATACTAATTTGTTTCATATCCTCGGTAGTTACATCGAACGTACAATTGAAAGGAAGATTTTAAAACTTTTCTGTTCATTAAACGTGAGCCAAGATGGCACTTGATGTCAAATTATTAATCGTCGTATGGATATGTAACGTGTTTTCGAGCTTCCCTTCTAGATTGTCAAGGTGATTAATCATTCACGACCGTACTGTTTTTTCAAGTACTAAAATGAGATCTTAACCTCAGCTGGGATCACTTGCAACTGTCAATGCGACATTTTGAATAACACTAAACGAAACGGAGAATTTGTTATCCGTATACGAAGTTCGAAGCTATATTGAAAAAACCTCTCCAGGGTGCATTTTATTATAAATAATTGTATTTCTTTAAATATCTTGTTAATTTGAGAAAAAAGTCAAAATTACATTCTCACACTGCATTTGAACTTTACCAATCAGAAAACACACCGTAATCAAAAATTATTTGTCAGGTTGATCACACTAACGACAGCAGCGAACTGGCAAAACTCCTTTTCAACTCCAAATTCGAACTCAACACTCGGAACATTTTAGTAAGGATGATGCAACATCAGAAACAGACCTTCATTCCGTGGACCCTTTGTGACGTATTCTGGACCACTGCTCGTCCTTCCATTGCCGTTGTCCCCTCCCCTGCCTTGCTCGCCCGCGTCGCGGTCGCTTCCGAACGGTCACTCGCGAAACGAATTAAAGCCCGGACCGCCTGTCGGGGCGAGTCGGGCGCTTGTCGCAGTTTGAGGAGAGACAATGCGGTTGGGAGGGCACGATCGTCCCTGCCACCACCTCCGGCGATTTCACTCATTGGCTCAATTGGACAGGTGGACTCCCCTCCGAGTCTCTGTTCCTGTTCACCGAAACATTATAAGTATTACATGCACTGAATCGAATGCTTTTTCATTCCTGCGGTGACCCCAAAATCGGTTGATTTACACGGTTTTGATACAAAATTTTTTGGTGTGAACTGAAACAAAACATGAAGAGAAAAAGTCGAAAGAAACTATTCACCTCCGTCAACTGAGGTTTTCTTCTGCAAGGCCTAATATGAGTCAGAAAATATAATGTAGAACTTACAAATTTATTCAATAAGCCATTTTACACAATTTATAACATCTACGTTATTGATTTCCTTCTCTTATTAAGGCCCTACTAAAGAATCCTACATTATTAAATCAGATATTAAGAATTTATTAATTTGCAACTTGTTTCCATCTACGAATCCACAAACTCTTAGCGGAATATTCATAATAAGTTAAAAGTGGTATTTTTCTTTAAAACCACATTTTCGAACTGCAATTGTATAATCGAAAATGCAATTACACGATCGGAACTGCAATTATATGATCGAAAATGATCGGACACTGAATGTCCTCAAATAATGTAACTATGTGTCACGGTGTTCAAAGATAGGGCAAGTGTGTTTGAGACAATAATGATCTCAACTGACTCCTACACACTTAAAACAGGAATCGTTTCAATCCATTATTTTCCTTCTATAAGAAGATTGAGATCATTTCTTCTCTTAAACATTCTTAATCTACAATTGTATACCCTGACACATAGTCGTACCACTCCACGGTACGTCGATATAAGACCTAAATATACTAAATAAAAGTTCGTTAAATAAACATTTTAGTAACTTTTCTACCTAGCAAGCAATCGCACAAATTGTGCCGGATGCGTTACATCTCCCGCAAAAAAAAAAGCATGAGCAAGTAGCGAACATCGATTTCCGAAAGCGAATAAAAAGAATAATTTCACACGGGCTGACGAGAGCCGGAACGCCGGAGCTCCCTACCCCTCTTACTGATTCCCGATTTAATCGCATACCAACACTCGTAAAAGCTAGTGCGGCGTCGCGCCGGCTTCCTGAGAGGAGGGTGGGCGGCGGCAGGTCTCGGAGAGCACTCCCCGGTCCACTCCATAAAACGCTGCGCGGCGCAGTGAGCAACCAGCTTCACGGTGCGCACCTCGAGGGGGCGGGGGGTGCACAGAGCACACCTCGTTCCGGATAAAAAGAAAGTTTTTGCCACATTTCTCAACAACGTTGCGAGCACCATGCTCCTCCACCGGATACGCGTTATTTCGGTTTTTCTCTGCAGGGCACATACGTCCGAGTATACACTTCGCGATTGCATAATAATGCCATTGAATCTTTGGGTAATAAATAGAGATTCGATTTTAAAGAGAATTTCGTTTCTAAATTCAACACATAAAACGGAATTAAAAACGATACTAATGGTTTATACGTGAGTCTTTTGTGTAAAAATATTACGAAGTTTTTACATCCTTTCTGTCCTCTTTTCAGCAAATTTCCTATATTGAGATATCCAAAATTTCTCTACATTAATATCTGGCAAAGATCTTAGCGTCCGGCTTGCTGGGTCAATGGGTCACGATATATTATAATCCTTATTACCTTTTATAATGGATTATAGGATCCGCAGACTATACAGCGCAGCTGGGAATCTGAAATAGAATGATTCTAATTCCTAGTTCATTACTGTTTGGATTGACTAAATGAAAGATCACTTTCTTTTCTAAAGAACAAAATTTAACAAAGTTTATTGTTACCTTTTTAGCAAACAATTTAGTGAATTTAATCAAATGATTTGATGTTATGCCTTTTATCAAGATATCTTTGAATTTACAGTTTTATACCGCGGTTAACTTATCTATTCTTCGTTGATGTCCCTCGTAAACTTTTCAGTCGAAATATCTTGCGAGCTTGCCGTAGTCCAAAGTCCCAAGAAATCCTCTTCTGCCCCTATCCAAGCTGGTCTCAAACTATCAAAATTATCATTCCCGATTACGTCCTATGACATAGTCCCGAAATCTATTACTCGATTACCACTCCCGACAAAGTCCCAATTTATGCATCAATATTACTTCCACATGCAATATCTGCAATATCATTTACTGTCCTTAAAAAATCACGATCTGATAACCCGATTCTGACTATCTGTATTATACTCGTTCCCTCTCACGAACCTACGATCAGTTCAGAAACGCGATGCCGGTCAGAATGAAATCTTCCTGCATGATTCACCCTCGAAGACTTCGTATTGAACTACCTTCCTCTTTTTTCATAACATTTGACCGTCCTTCTCTCACCCAGCCAATACATACGTTCGTTATATTTTGGTGTAGCTGACCTTTCGATCGTCTAAACTTCTTCGCCCAATCCCAAATTTTCTACTTTCGGCATCCAGCCACCTCTTAATGCATTTACAAAAAACAAAAACTACATTGTTTATTCACGGTCGTTGCTAAGCCCTTGCTCTCGTGATATTTCCTAATGCATGTTCCACCATATAGTCTACAAATAAATGTTAGTTTATTTTCATGTGACATATCGGTATGTCACAATATTGTTTGCTTTTTCTGATCCTTATTTTGGACAATACACAAGAATAAAGATGTTCGTGAGATGAAAAACACTGAAAAAACTGTAACAGGCGAATGTCTCTAAGCACTGTATTATACTCGTTCCCTCTCACGAACCTACGATCAGTTCAGAAACGCGATGCCGGTCAGAACGAAATCTTCCTGCATGATTCACCCTCGAAGACAGCTCACTGCTTCACTGACAGCACGCCCGAGATAAATCGACATTTTGAAATGTTTAATAAAAACATCCTAGCTATATACTCGCGATGTAAAGTAAAAACTGAAGTAAATGATATATGTACACTTATTTACAATTTACCTCTTTATTGATAATTTTCTTCGAGTCTTTTTCACATTAACATTTATCCCTCAGAATCCGATCATTGGTGATGACACACCCAGTACAATGCTACTCATATAACAAGTACAAAATGAGTTCAGACAATTAACTACAATAAAAGTTGAGTTTTACACTGAGTGAGAAAATTTTAAAAAGAAGTTTCAGCATAGCGAATTTGTACGGCAATCTTTCGCCTCAGGACTCAGAAAATACAGCTGTCGCCAAGACATTCAAATGAGTTTCAAGAAATAACGATGTCAGTTTGTTCATTCTCGTCGGAGTCCAAACTATGGCTGTTGGGAGTAGCCGGATAATTCTCACATTCATCAGAAGGCGTGGGTAACACAACATGAATGGCGATGAACGGATCAATTGGAACTTCAACTGGTTAATGTTGATATTAGCCACATAGCCTTGGATATAGTAAGGTGAATACAAGTGAGGCGTGGTGCGTGTTTGCAAGAACTATTTTAGCATTAAAATGAATGGTAAATTATTCGTTATGCATATTTACTGTTGTTTTACGTAATTTGTGAAAATCGAACGCCCGAGCCTCGTCGCCAATTCGGAAAAGCGTAGCGAAGCGACAACTGAATAGAGAGATTGTAGTGTGCAAATAGAAATGTAGGACTGACAAACAAGAACTCGCAACTACACACTAGCCATAGAAACTAACCAGCAACTGTCTGATCCCTGTTTATGTGTCTGCTGCTTATGTGTTATGTAACAAGCAAATATCTGCTATTGCTCGTCATCGAAACGTAATTTCATCTCCCCCAGCCACCTTAGATTGGCTTATGTCAAATTCATCCGGCTCTAGTACGAAGTATACTTTGAAACTGCTTCTTCCTCGGAATTCATTCACCCATAATGGGCAATGAGAACATTAGCTAGATACAGAACATAAACATCATAACAAGTAAATACATACACAGATTCGATCTTTATAAGTAGCATATAGTACATACTCCCCGTGCCAAATAGCCAATAATGCCAAGTAGCGAAAGAATCTATTTAGACGTTGAACAATGTATATAACAGGACACAGCACGGAGAGAAGCAGGACTAATGGAAAGGACAGAATCCGAATGAAGAGGGGGTGGGGAGCGGTGAGGTATGAGTGGTGGGTAGGCAAGGGAAGGGAGAACTGGCATTCGGAAACGCATTAAAAGCGGATCGAGGGGCCGTAATTGGGAAGGCGGTAATGAAAACCGCCTGTGGGTGTTGTTGATCGCTGAGAACGCTTTCAATGGCCTAGAGGTACATGCAAAAGTCACACCGACGCACACACATGCGCAAGAACTGGAGAGCAAATATGTGCTTTTACACCCTAACCCAACAAACGTTATATATTGTGTTCCAATATTTAGAAAGTACTGGCTCAGAGTACTCTGAATAGAGTGTTCACATTATAACGATTGTGCATACCTAAACCGAGTGCTGGAGATCAAATTTTCAACAATTAACACTCAGGCATATGAATTTAAAATATGCAATTGCATTTTCTGATATAACATTTTCGACCTTGTGCTCTCGACCGAGTTATTACAGCAAACATTATGAATATGTCGTACGGTTACTTACATAAAGAAACACACTGAAATAACATTTTTGTAACACGCACTTTCCCTCGCAGTTCTCGAATTTTTTTTTTTTTTTTTTTTCGAAGGAATTACAATAATATTTAACACTGTCGAGTAAAGATTTGTATTACTAATTTCCAATGCGTGCAGAAATTGAAAGAAAACTAAACAGCCTCCAATCCTGCCAAAATGCCCATGGTTTTTTTGCTATGTAAGAACTCGGGAAAATCCAGAAACAATGGGAACAATTAAGGTTTTAACTGGAAAGATGTAAATATTTAATTGTGTTATTCCATTTTCATACTGCCCATATTAACTGAATTCCATACTCAGTGAGACTGATTTAATACACAAATGATGTCATGCGATAGCAAGGCTCCAAAAATGAGGCCGACCACCATTACTTATGTACTATTCCCGAGTTGTGTCATGAAACAGCAACTACATCGATATTGTTGGTACGTACAGACTGTGTAACCGAACATACTATACTATGTTACTGCAATTTTCATTACGGCTGTTTTTGTTCAAATATTTAATTTACTGCAGTGTTATAAATCGAGTGCATTGTATTTGTTGTTCTTGAGCAGTGTGTGTGTGTGTGCTACTTTATGGAAAACCATTTTGTGTGGTTTTGATCAGCAGCATTTTTTTCCGTTGCAGACCTCTAGTTATAAAACTATTACGAGTGTATTCTCGAACGTGGTCGATTTCGTCACGTGTGAATGGCAAGGATATTTCCACAAGCATACCGGAGCACCCTGTGGGCGCACTGCTCAAATCGGCGGCTACTCACACACGCCCGTGCAATCAAATAAGCGAATTCACACACACACGGCGGATGCCATTTGGCCCGCGCGCCCAGTCGCGGGCCTTATGCACCGACACGTGCGCCGCCTGCAGCGCTCGCGTGATCGATATTAACACGCCGACCGCCTCTGGCTTTCTACGCGCGTTCGACTGCGAAGGAAGCAGGAAGAGGGGGGCGGAACGTCGCAGGGGTCCTAAGGGAGAGGGCAGGGACGGACAAACACCAGGTAGAGAGGCTGCGACCTTACGGATCATACGAGCCCGAATTTCACTTCCAGGCAACAAAAAATAAAACTGTTTTTAAAACATTCCTTTGTTTTGACGAGGCACGAGAGAACTGTGGCAAATGTGTCTTATATACGCATCAGTGAAGTTGCATTGTTCGCATTACCCCTAAATATGGAAGCTATATACCATATTCCCATAATGAAAAAAAAACAAAAAACAATTTGAAGAACACAAATCGTTATTCAAGCCAAATGAAAAATTACAATAAATAGTACAATAAATACACTTAAACTACGTTTGAATGTATATCTCATTATTAACAACTAACATTAACTTCTAACTATCAAGATTTTAGACAGACCAGAAATTATATTTTATTATGGAAATATCATGTATAATAATGTCAGATATATTCGCTGACTTATCTTACGTGCAGTATAATGGTCACCAACACTTAATGGTCGCGGCTTATCTTAGTTTGATAAAGAATATTCTTTTATGAAACAGCAAATGAAAAAATCTAATAATTGGAAGATACGAACTACCAAAACAAGAGAAGCGAGCGAGCGAGCGAGAGAGAGAGAGAGGGGGGGATGAGAACATTTTCCATATCTGTTAACTCCTGCAGCCAAAAGGAATCATATCGCCACTCCCACCCGGAGGCAGGGGTACATTTGCTCAGCCCTGGGGGAGGCGATGCATGACGCGCCCCCTAGCGCCGGCTGGCGGCCGCCCGCGACTGCACCGCCCTTGGTGGCGCATAATGGGCGTAATGGAGGCCCGGTAAGCCCCCGAGATCGGCGCGGGCTTTGCAAGCGGGCGTGGACGCCGCCGCCGCATCGAAGCCCGCGGGAAATTGCGCACGGGGGGTAAAGTTCTCCGCGCGCCGTTAACGATGGACAGACATTGCGGCGGCGGCGGCTCCTCGGCGAAAAGGGAGGCGGGGCAAGGCGGAACGGAGTAGCACTAGCCAGGGAGGAAGAGTGTGATGGACCAGGACAGAGAAGCAGGGCGGAGAAGCGGTAGGGTAAGTTGGGTGCAGGAGCGCGAGCGGGGTGAAGAAGAGCAGGGTGGAGGAGCGGGGTGGAGGAGCGGGGTGGAGGAGCGGGGTGGAGGAGCGGGGTGCGAGGAGCGAGCGGGGTGGAGGAGCGGGGAGGCGGGTTGCGAGGAGCGGGGTTGGAGGAGCGGGTTGGAGGAGCGGGTTGGAGGAGCGGGTTGGAGGAGCGGGGTGGAGGAGCGGGGTGGAGAAGCGGGGTGGAAGAGCGGGGTGGAGGAGCGGGGTGGAGGAACGGGGTGGAGGAGCGAGGTGGAGGAGCGGGGTGGAGGAGCGCGGTGGAGGAGCGGGGCGTACGAGCGGGGTGGAGAAGAGCAGGGTGGAGGAGCGGGGTGGCGGAGCGAAGTGGTGGAGCGGGGTGGAGTGGGCGGGAGAACGAGGCGGAGCTGGGGGGCGGACGAACGAGGCGGCGAACTGGGCGGACTAGTGGGCGGTGGAGCGGGGCGGACGAGCGACCGGGAAGGAGTGGAATGGAGTAGCGCTGCTGAGGAACCGCCAGGGGGAGCGGGGAAGGACGGGGCTGGCGCGTGAGGGAGGGGTGGGCCGGAGAGGTGAGCTGGAGTGGGGCGGGGCGGTGAGGCGCAGGGCGACGCGAGGAGTTAAGGGCGCCGCAGGTGCCCCGCTGCGAGACGGTCGCGCGGAAATCTTTTTCCTCTCTCCTCGCGCTCTTTCTTCCTTTTCAGCGGAGGCGCTATTCACTCCGTGTCGTTTCGTATTCCCCTGGGATCTTTTCACGAAGGCCGGGACGCGGTTAGCCGGACGGCGGCGCGGCGCGGCCCGCCGGGACGGCCGCCACCCGGAAAAAGAAAGATCTCGCGCTGCTGTGTAGTTCGAGATCCAGAAAAAAGGAAAACTTCCACTGCGTCGAGGCTCCCTGACATAACTCCAAACCCTGTCATCGAAGTTCGTCAATCAAAATGAAAATAACTTTACGATTTCCTACTCATGGGAAACAGCCTCGGAGTGAAACTACGGAGTCAATTGACTCTTGGCATTTGATTTGCAGCATCATATAATTCACTTATTGGTCACGTCAATTCACTTATTATATGACACGATATTTTTTGATCTATTATCTCGTTCCTTTTTACAAAAAGGTGCTGTGAACTGTAGAGTACGAGGACAAAGCAGTTTTCACCGGGAAACTGCGTTCTGTCATTTATATCGATGTCTAATCTGTATTCTACTCATATTTCCTACTCATATTTATTTTTCATTTTTCCTTATAAAATGATCTACAGTAGTCCGAAAGAGAAACGCATTTCCCAACTAAGCCTTTCAAAATGCGACATAACTTTCGTTTTAGAAACACTATTTTTTCATACCTCCTGATCACAAGCTAATCGTTAAGTTTAGAAAATATATTTACAAATTCATCGCTAGTATTGGAAGAGAACAAAGGGTGTGGTCGGAGACAATACCATACCTTTGTCATGGCCTCCTTTCTTCCTATACGTACATATCAAAAGTAGAAAAAACAAAGGAGAAGATACGTTTAACAATCAGATTTAACAACTTTTTCTTTGCTTCCTAGAAACGAATTTGGTGAACTACCGACGCATTTTAAATCGAATTTTTGCCACGTATTTGTTATGCAAATCGAATCGATGTATTTCGTAATTTAGATTATATGAAAAATGTATATTTTCTGCAAGATAATTATGAACAAATACGAAAATCAATACAAAAATAATGATTAACAACTTTTAATATCGCCAAAGGAAAGCAAAAGAAAGCATTTCGATATTATTTTCGAAGAAATAAATAGGTGTTAATATTTTACGCATATTAGAATGGTTAGTGAGCCTTTTTAGTCAATACTTTTGATCACATCAAATTATCTCATTCCGCCAAAAAAATGTCTGGGTTTTCGAACTATCAAAATTCGGAAACAAACTTTGCATTCGCAGACTCCATTTATACAATATATTAGCAAATAAAATATTACTTGTCCATACAAAAATAACATAAAACGGCAAAACAAAAATAGGTTTGAAACATGTAGGTCACGCCGCACCAGGTTAAAGGTCAGATGGCACCTGCTATTCTCATGTAACGTAATCATTCATCCTAAAGAATCAGCTCACCACTCGTTAACAAAGCAATCAGCAAACATGGTTCACGTCAGTGCGAATGGTGCGAGGATCTTCCACCTATCTACACACTTCCCAATCTCTAAGTACCTCCAACGGTTCCTGCAGAGAAACAAACTTCACGTCACCCCAACCGAGTCCCGTTTCTTGCAACGAAACTCTACCCGCCAACTAAGTAACACCGTAAACTACATTCGCCTCGTCAAACAAACGCTAATTCCCTTCCGTAAACAGACGTGAAACAACTTCACCGGACAGGCGAAGAAGCACAACGAACGACAAGGCCATCGGAGTGCCTGCGTAGCGAGAGTTGATGTTGGTGTTAATGTTGATATTGATGTTGAGGGAGCTGCGGGGGCGTCGCCCGCCCATTCGATCGTCACCACGCCGCTCATCTCCCCAGGATCACGCGGGGGGCGCTGAAGCAAGTACCTCAGCCAGCGACGGTCCAGCGACGCGTCGCGGCCTCGGCGGGCCGCCCGCGGGCGCCGTCGAGCGACGAGAAGAAGCCCGCTGACGACAATACGCCGACGACGATTTTACGCTATTGACGTCGCGGTGGACGCGCGAAGGAGGAGGGCGCGGGCGCGGCGCCGAACGCCCGCGCGCCCGCCCCCGGCGCCCACCCGCCCGCCCACGGGGCGAGGGAGGGCGCTCGCACACCCACGAACGCACGCACAGCCACGCGGTCGACGCGCAGGGGCGTCGCGCCCTCGCTCGCGGGGCAGCAGGGGCCGAGCCGAGCCGCGCCGGGCCGGGCCGCTCCGCACGCGCGTGCGACGCTGCCCTCGCCGCCTCGCAGCCGTCACTGAGGCGCGGCCAGGCGCAGCGCGGCACGGCGGCGGCGGCGGCACGGCCCGCGCGCGGCGCTGACGGCGGCGGCGGCGGCGGCGGCGGCGGCGGCGGCAGCGGCGGCGGGGGCGGCGCCGGCGCCGGATGCTGCGGGGCAGGTCGATGGACGGGAGGGGGCGAGGGGTGGACGCACGCTCGTTCGGGGGGAGGGGGAGCAGAGGCAGGCTCGGACCCCCCGCGGGAGGGGGGAGACGAGGAGGGGCACGGGGGCTGAAGGGCGAGGATATGCGGCGACGGGTGAGTGGTCAAAGGGAGGGTGCGAAAGAGCCATGGAGCAACGGCAGAGAAAGTAATAACAGGCTTTTGTAGTGTGAGAAAACCGGAATGAGGGGGGCAAAAGTACATGTTCGTGGGAGAGCAGAGAATGGATAGAAATGTTGCACAGAAATGGGGACGAATTTAATGGATATGGAACAAAGAAAGACGTACAGAACAATTAAAGTGGAAGAATGAGACATGGCTCATTGCTCAGAGTGGAAGTTAGCAGGTTAGTAATAGGATAATGATGCTCCTGCAATTTACGACCCACCCCACCAGAAACAAGAAATAAGCAGCTCCAACAAACGTTGTAAGGGACGAAATCCCAGAGAAGGTTACTGATTGCACAAGTGTTGACAATACACAGCGAAGTCGAAAAATAAGAACTTTTAGAGGAAAAGTATCGACCAAAGAAAGTGCTGGTTGCCCAGAAGTCTGAAAAGAAAGACGAACAGGAAGGATCAGTGGTCCAGATGACCAGAAGTACGGAACACACAGAAATGAAGATCGCGTGGGCGATTCGCGTGAGAGGGAATAATAGGCTGTGGATCGCTGGGGTGACAAGGGCGATGAATCAGGCAAAGACGGTGCATTGGTCAAAGCGTCAAGGAAAATTCTCTAGAGTCGAGATTCGAGGGGAGTGATACAGATGACATTTGTCACGTGTTTCACGAACTGAAGGTCCGCAAATTTGTTCAACATTTAGGACTAACAGATACCAAGCTGAGAATCCACAGAAATATTTCCCCCGAATCTGAATCGTGATTTAGAAACAGCTGTCCTTCGAATGATGATGGGCTGATTGTTCTAATCTGTACATGTTAGAACGGTGCTAACTACATATTTTTCTTATTGAATGACACTTTACAGTTTGCACTGAATTTTGTTTTCAAAAAGGATCCACATTCTTCTAATCCACGTACTTCCTTCATGTTTAACTGCCGTATTTCCTAATGTTCTATTCTCATTCAAACTCTTCTTTCATTTTATACAAAAAACTTCCGATGTTCCAATTTACTGGTGTGAGAAATTTGATCGGAAAAGAAAGTTACAGCGACGGGATGCATTAGCAAATATAGCTGCATATTCACAAATGAAGACAAGGAGTGGTTATCTCCTTCGTGAGGCCCTATTTTCCATGTCATCTACACAGATGGATTTAGGTTGGACATTTCCTGGATGCAAATTCCAGAAGCCGGTCAAATCCAGTAGTTTGTTTCTAATCCAGGATCCTGAAAATGCTCACGAGAACGACACGTGTAGAAAAAAATATTACTTTTTTATAGAATAGCATCACAGTCGATTATAATATATTTTGAAACAGACAAATACTTAAGATAAAACGTAAAAAATAATGAAATACAAATTTTAAATAAATATCAATAATACACATTAATATTTACAGTGCAACATTTTAAGTGCTACAAGTCAAAGGGGGAAAGTCATGTACCACTTCCCCCTCCCCCAGTCCCCTTCTTGGATTCGTTTTACTGGGAGAGGAGCCTAAGGCATCATCTGATGTCACTGCAGTGTCCCTGTCCCTGACCGGGAGGTTCTGACTACGAGTGCCAATGGTAGCAGAATTTTCAACACTAGCTAGCTAGCTAGCTAGCTAGATAGCATTCAGCTGCTGTCTGGAAGAGAATTCTAGCGGACGGCAGCTCTGACCGGTAGTTTTCCGTGGTTCCTCCGATCAACACCAGGCGAATGCCAGAGCCGTACCCTAACAAACGGGCCTCGGACGACGCGGGCGCGCGCGCGATCTCTCCCTTCCTCTTCCTTGTGCTATCCCCATCTCTTACTTTAAACTCACTTTCACTTACATGCACTACACTACCACCATGCCCGGACACAGGTCGGGAGCTTGTCCCGGCTGGGGAGGTGCCCGGCTGGTGGGAGATACCTGGTTGGGGAAAACACCACTAGCAGACTGTAGGTCGGAGTATGATATCATCCGGCTGGGAAAAAGCATCGCCACCTCCCGGGGAAAATGTGCACTATACTTACGGGACTAATGACCTTAGCAGTTGGCGTGCTCGGAATCACTAATCAATCAATTGGAATCGTTTCCTTTGATTTCCTCAAAGTCAAAATGGATGCCGGAGCAGTACCTTAAACGATAGACCACGGACGGCGCAAAATCCTTTCTTCCCCATCCATACCTTGTTACTTCCTTAAGGCTGAGAATTGGTCTGATCACTCTCCCAATTAAGTTCCTTTTCATTTGCCTACAAATTGCTACGACAGTGCTGCAAGAACACACCAAAATCCATGGAGGGTTGAAACGCCACAGAAAGAAAAATAACCAGAGCTAAGACGTACAAACACAACATATTCTGAAGAAACTTCATCATTCAAAGAAATCCTACCGTCGGCTACGATAATGAAACTAACCACGCTGATTTTACGGAATTGAATAACATTATAACTCTTAATATTTCATATTTTCTACTTAGTTTGCAGAGAAGTCTACACTCTTGCTTCGGAACGTAAAGACTGATGGTACGCGAAGTAAGGCGATTAACGTCGACCTAGGTGACAAGCAAGGAACGACATTCGAGGAGACAGGAATGCGCAGAGGATAACAAGTTGGTGGGTGCAACAGTGTTGCTTCCGACACAGTTTAACGGTAACCAAAAGAAAATAATATTTCCACAAACTTTTAAAACAAGAAGTTATTCTTGGAATCTCGGTTAACTGTGATGTTAACATTAAATTGTATCCTGTAAGTGTAAACGGTTAATCATTAATAGATTTATTTCGATAACAAATTAGAAACATTTTCAGAATACAGTGATATTTAAGAATTTGTTGTATCATTAACTTTAGTGCATGAAGAATGTTTAGTGCATGTAGTTTTAATAACTGTCACCAGGAAGACATGACTAATAACGGCAAATTCGAGAAACAATGTCAAACTCCTATCACAAAAAAATAATTTACCTAATTCTTCAGTTTTCAACTAGAAATTTTCTTATAAGATTTTGGTAGAAAACAATTGTACAAAATTATGTCATACTAGTGGACTCCGCAATGCTCCGCTATTGCAATGTATTACGCTTCACACGCTACTGGACACGTGATTGTTAATCACGTTTTACGCTATGCTCTGCAAACATTTTTTAAAATGACAGACTTTTTCACAGGTATGAGCTTGTTCTTTGTCCTGGTTTGGACACGATTGTCAAGAATCTTATTGTTACAACCGTTCTCCCTCAAGTTTAGGCATGCGTTCGCTATGACACTGTCTTGGAGAAATTTGATTTATTTGTCCGAGATAACGTTCAAGAAATAATTTCGGCCGATACTTCACAAGCGCAGGGGCAGAATATGCAGGTAAGATGCGTTTAATACTTAGGGTTTGCGGTGGGTTGCGTAGAACTTCCGTTCAGGGACACTTGAGCCAACATAAACGCAAAAAATCATGCGCGTCCATGTGTAACAGTCATACGCACATTCCCATTGTACTATGCCTATATTCTTCGCGCAAGTGCAAGCAATAAGTTGACAAAGTTTTATCGTAATGGGATGAACAGTACGGTAACGCATAGAATACGAACATTGATTTTTAAATAGTAGATTAGTGGTCATATTGAAGGGCAAGGCTACACTTGGACAGTAGGTACAGAGTTTTTCCTACGATTTATACGAAGAATTCCTTGTCGTAGATTCACTGTGTCTAAAACAATCTAGCAATTACAATTCAGTACATGTATAAACGTTAAAGGAATTTCTAACCGAATAATCAAGGCAAATTGATGTAAAATCAACATTCAAAATGATATAAATAGTAAGATAAACTTCATAAAATTTGCTGTATCATACGTATGACCCATTACCATATTAAACACAGATTTGAATTCCATTCCACTTGTAACAATCCAGCCGAAGTCTATCCACGACACTTTCATTCAAAATATTGAACTTATGCTCGAAGTTCGACACAACACTGTTATACTAGAAGCTCCACTATTCAATGGTTAAAAATAGGATCCGATTTTCAAAAACACGATAAATTACCAATTTAATCGAAAACACGATCTTGCTCGTTCCGCAACCTTCGCCACCCATGAAGAACCTTAATATTGAAAATGCAGGATAAAATAAATAAAATTATTCGAATATATTGGATAAGATAATTCTAACTTCATAAACAAATTGTCGACATTTAAAATCCTAAACTTGGCAAATAATATATGAAAAACATTACTGAAGAAAAAGAAGTGTGCGAAGTTACTTCTTCACTGTACATTCCTTTTCCGATATGTCAATAATTTTTCCCCAAGATTTCAAATTTTTTTCCCCCAAGATTGCATGCACTTATAACAGCGTCTTTAAGCATTCGAGTTAACACCACGATAATGTATCCATTCCAAATTACTTTCATCCTCTCCAATGAACCCATTTATTCCCATTGTTCCTACAATGCAACAGTCAAATTAACACTTTTTCATTCGCGAAAAGACAGTATAGTTAATATTAATATATAAAGAAAAAAAATCTCGAGATTTTAAAAGAAATACACTTTATGGTCACTCATTCTGAAAAAGTGTTGTTTCTTTTTAACTTTCTCGTGTACCACGTACTGAGAAAGTGAAGCAGCGCTGCTTATTTTTCCGTATAGTTCATCGGAAAGTCGCGTGATTCAGCGCATCAGAGGGAAGGGACGCGAGTTCAAATCCCTAGCAGAGGAGAAGGATCCGGGAATATTCATAGGGAGTGAAGAGTAAGTTACGTCAACTGAAAAACGCCTTCATAATATGGTATTATACAAACAGGCCAATCGCGTTAAGCCGAGGACCCTTCAGTATTTACTCGAATGTTAAAATGTCCGGTTCAGTCTCAAAACAGAAAAGCGATAACAACATTGACACGAAAAATATGAAATGCAGAGAAATATTAGGAGGTTAAACATTCCGCGTGATACGTTAAAAATATTCGCAAACGTGAAGGAAGAAACAAAATAAAGTTAAGCTGCTACATTCGAGGCAGGAAGGTCATTAAACTAAAGTATTTCCTGTATTGCGCGTTACCCGCAACCCATCAATTTTGCATAATAATCCGTAATAACAGTGGGAATAAACAAGCTTTTTCAATAGCATAATAATACAATGCAGTAAGTTCTAGGGTCTATGAGAAGATTAGGTTTTTGCTATTCGGGCCATCTCGACGTCTCAAAAGTGACAGTGGATCGTGAGAGAAATTTTCCGACTTGGTTCTAAGGAATACACACTTTTAAGCTCTTGTAAACTTTTAGTCATTTTCAAGGTAGGGGCTTTAATCTTGAAAATAAGTCTGAAAACTTAAAAAATACTCAAACAAGCAAACAAACAAAAAAGCATCCAAAAGGGGTTTTACATCCACAAGGGCGAACCCGTTGAAGAACCAAATGCGGTAAACTGTTTTTCACATCTTTTTTTAATACTACTTCAAAACGTTCACAGTTTGGTGAATGGATAATTCACAAGCAGGAATTGTCCATTTCATCATTTCATGTCTTTCCTTATGGAATGTGACGCCCCTCGAATAGGCATACCTGTTAGCAGCTAAAAAACTAAAAAAAAATAACAAACTTTTGCCTGGAAAATATTTCCTAATAAGATTTTTTAAACCATTCGCGGTATTTTTGGTAACTCCATACATGTGGGCGAAGTAGTGCGGAATACTAACAGAAGAAATCATTGCAGCAACGTCTACATGATGAAACAACTGTGAAATTGGAACAATCTTAAAATATAAGAATGAATTACGTGAGTACATATGAGTGTACGTATGTGTGCACCGCAACTTTTGAACAACCCGGAGTGATTGTCTCCTTTTGCAAGAACAATATTATGAGCAACCGAGTAAAAGTGTTGAGGAATGTTCGCCACCCCAAACGACCTAAATTAGGCTATAGCCCGAAATATTTAGTGTTGGAAACCGCAATGCAGGACACTGTCGCCTGGCGGCATCGTTGCTCAGCGCAGCTGGGAGAGATGGGGCGGGGCCGGTAGAGATCGAGCTGACAGAAGCGAGAGGAGCATAAACAAACACCTGGTCGCGGAAGCATAAAAAAACGAGGGTCATTTCAATGAGACATCCTTTTATTCAAGGTCCATTGGCCATGAACCTAAATTTTTAGGAAGTCGAAAAATAAAGTACATTCTTGTTTGATTTTGTAATTGAAACTTTTAAATTTTGATTCTTTCAGGATCTAAAGTATTAGTTTTAAAAGCATTTCAACAAAATGTCAATAATTTTGATGTAAGTATTATTTTATTTCTTGGTTTGTTTGCGCAAGAGCCGTTTGGGAATTGGATATGGGGCAAGGGTTGTGTTTGAACTGTTTGGAATGAACAATGTACTTTTTGTTTTTATATATCCAATAAGGAAAAGGGAAAGGAAAGTTTGGAAATAAATATCCCTAATACCATAAGCTCAGGTATTGATACAATTCCCTTTACTGTGATATAAATAAATACTATCATGGACAGCCAATTTGGAATTTCTGCTCTACATAAGGGGCTGATTCTGTGCACAGATTTTAAACACATTTTGTATTCACAGGTTTTAGAGTCATTTTCGATCTGTATGGAGTATTATTTGGATAAAAATGTAATGAATGCAGGAATGTCATTATCTCAATTTGTAAGCATTGTAGATAAGGGTCCTTTTGAAAACGGACGCTTCAATCTTAACCCTAGTGAAGATATAAATAGTCCCGTGCATTATCGGAGGAGGGGCGGAGTCCTGCGCTTGTGATGTAACTAACAATATACGTCTGTGTAAATTCATTTAAACAAAAAAATGTTCAATGTCAGACTCTGCAAATAAAAACACATCGACTTTCTCGCATCAATATTCGTATTAGATGTCAAAACTTATTACATGAAATACAGGACGATTCATCTTCATAATATATCGTGTTCCTGTTCTTTGGCTCGACAGCCCGCTACGGGCCATGGCCGACCAGCGGGGACCCAGCCTTTCGGCCATGGGATTATTCGTGTGGTTAGCACGAAGACATCCATTCACCGTTTATACTGGTCTTCATAACCTTAGGGTGGGCTTTCTCATCGTTACACAGCAATAGATACTGGAAGATTTGCAAGGAAAGCGCACAAGTATAACTTGCCTCGGTCGGGAATCGAAACCGAGGGTTGCGCCGTGGAAAGCGAGCATGTTAACCAACGAGCCACCGAGAGAGGCTTCATAACAGAAGAATGTATTAACTTATATCATACTAAGACAAAATACTACACATATATATTCTGAACGTTCAGTCTCCGGGTGAACAGTTCCGATTTTTATCCAGTCAAAGACGATGTATTAACTCAAATTATTACGTCCGCTATAAATTATAGTTTGTTCAAAAAGGATATCATAAACAATATCAACGATTTTCAGCATCAAGAAATTTAAAAACAAATACACAATTATCGGTGAGCGTCTGAGCACCCATAGGCAATACAAGGGTTAGAATACAATTAGGGACGCTACAACAGCACATACTTTCTGGAAATATTACATTATTTTCAATGGTTACTTAATAATATTAGTTGAACCCACAAATGTTTACAACCAGCAAACGTATTTTTCCTTACTGGAATATGAACTTGAGCTCGTATGCTCCGCGATCAATGCTTTTATCCGTTTAAATACCTGCGCTTATTCAAGTACACCAACGAACAACAAAAATGAACGTTGAATTTTAAAGAAAAATACTAATACAGTGAGAAAATCTTTTTGGGGAGTATCGCAGAGTACCCCAAAATAAAAGATCCGTTTCATATACGAGAATCCGCAACATCATCCAGGTGGATCGGAGGATATCCGATTTGGAAAAACATCCGTGGACAATTTAGACGTTAGTGTAATTCATAGACAGACGTACGTTTTCAGAATTCTTTTCAGGTACCAAGAATCCCCAAAATGTGTACATTATATACTCGAGAAAGTCGCTAAAAATTACACTACATATAGAAGGAAAAAAAATGTTTTTTTTCTTATCCACAAAACGTGTTTTTCTATAAAAAAATCGGCACTTTTCATGCATTTCAATACTTGCTCTAAACTACGAATAAGAGTCAGGAAAAATAAAGTAGATGAATGTTCCAACCTAATTCTGTAGCAAAGGAACAATTCAACAGACGTAGGTACAAATACTACTTTAAATGAGGAACGGAATTCTAAGGGTATGAGACACCTCAGGCGCATGGAGGTGGGAAAAGGAACTGGTAACGTTTATTAACCAAGGGTAATGCAACATACGCTGCAGCTAATGCAGACGGGCGGAGCGGGAATGACTTCATGAGAGGACGGGTTGGGAATGCGGGCGGGGAGGGAAGGAGCACAATGGACATGGCGGGGAGGAGGTTGTGGCAGACGAGGTGGTCGCGGCGTTCCGGGCTCGGGTGCCAACCGGGGCGGGGCGGACGCGTTTAATAGATCATTGTGACAAATAAATACCCGAGCAACGACGGGTAATCGGGTAGTAAAAGCAAATAACATACACATTGTTGTAGCTTTATTGCAGGTAAAATACCACGTGTGCATAGAAAATTAACTGGAAATTTCCAATGCACGAAAGGTATTTAATAATACTATTCCACGAATGAAATTTCTTCCAAAAACGTCCAATAATGCGCCAAATATTAATTATAGTGTTCTCGCTCCAAACGCACAAGACAGTGCTTCCTATGATGAACCGCACCTTGTGACCGGCCAGCAGGAATAAGGTGATAAGAAAAAGCGACAATTTTGGGGGGATGCGCCGGCATGATTGGTGCATACCAGATGCATTGTCCAACGCCATTGACGTTAATATGACGATGGCAATAGTCTATCAAATTATTAATTCTGAGAGTGAGATAAGTTCAAAAGTAGGCTAGCAACGTTCAAAACTTTGAAAAGTAACGTACTCTCAGCAGCACACAAACGAACATTTCAGGACACCGTGGTCCTCAGAGGAAGTCCTACCATCTGTGGGAGGTTGACAATGGCCACAACGATTTCCCGTGGGACACTTCCAGGAAGAAAAAGAAGCTCTGGGAGTCATCAAGGAACTAAAGTCACAAGACCGCGAACGTTACAATGACTACAGATTGCTAAACTTCTTAACTACAGCTGAACCTTTTTTTTGCTAAAAAGATCACGTACAATAGAAAACAAATTGAATAATTTATTCTAACACTGACGCCTAAACTCAACAGAATGTTTTCAAAGATGAATATTCCCCAATCGATCTCCTCACCTATACAACCTGTGAATTTGAAAAGAATATTTTAATTTTGGGAGGTAATTTATAAGAATTCTCTAGCACATTATTCAAAATTTTCTCAAAAAATGATCCAAATACTTCCTTTAATTAAATATTTCCTTAAATTTTCACTATTGAATAGACCAAAATAGGCTTATAATAATGGCACAAGCCCGATGTCCATTACAACTAGTGCAATTTCTACAATTGAAAAATTAAAAACCCATGCCTACAAACAGATGACTTTATGGACCCAGTCCTACAACCTCTTTTCTGAAAATTTGATACTGTATGACTGTTTCCTTTGCACTAATTTGTGAATTGTACATCGTCAATAGAGCCAGATTCTAAAGAAAAAATAAGAAACAGAAAATATTTTTAAGTTGCAAGAAGAGATTCATGTTTTTACATTGAAGTATATTGTTCTTGTACATTTTTGTAACTTAAAAGAGTTAGCTAATGATTAACTCGAAGAATTGGAGAGAGAAATACTGTAATATCTTGGAAAAATAATATTTCTCAAAGATTCTTAAAAAAATTAAATGAATTAAATTAATCAAATAACATAACTGATTAATGAATTAAAAGAATTATTCAAATCCTTCAAAAAAATGTGTAATAAATAACGATGGTGGCCTCCTCAATTGTTTTCGCAAATCATGAAAAATCAGTAGAGATAGCATAATTATTATTAAAAGCCTTACTAAAATATTTTCCACAATTCTCTTTGAGTTTGCCATGCGGTTCCCCCGATATTACTTCTTTTATTTATTCTTCCTGATTGACGATCCCGGGCGCGTAACTAATAAGGTCGTTTATCCCGTAAGTGTAATGAATAGACATCGGATGTTTAGGCACTAAAAAATCGTCTTTTAGGCGCCTAAAAAGGCACTGAAAAAGTCAAGAATAAGGAGGAAAAAGGCACTGTCATAAGTTACACAATAAAATGGAAAATTGTAATTTTTGTATATATTATTTCTAAACTTAAATGCCCAAAACCAGTACGTATATTTTAATGTAAAACTAGATTTACATATTTACAACTCTTCTACATTATATTCTTAATAGTTTCCATTAACCAATAATATTTACATATTACCAGTAACTTTTCAAGGATCACAATTTCAAATTTGCGACTGGGAGACAAAATCAGTTTGAATGCGGAGAAGGATATCTGAACGAGGTGACTGACATATTTTAGCAGTCCAACACTAGCAACACTGAAACCTTCTGAGAAATTATATTTATTTCCACTTAAAATTTCGTATTGTCAATCGTCCATGTTCTCAGATCATGGCTAGTATTTGTGAAATAGGGAAATGGAGAAAAATCGTATGCACTTAATTCGTAGAAAGTTAATATTTGCCACACCACACTTTGTAAACCGAAGTTTTCAAAGAAAATATCTTCATAAAGGAACACAACTTCGAACGGCCGGCTTCTGAACTGTCCATTATAGCATTATAGGTCCGTTTTTTCCTTTCATTCTATTATCGCAAACGGTGATATTAAATTGCAGGGAAAATAAAATTGAATTGAATTGAATGTGCCTTATTTTACGTGGCGAGACTCAGGCCATGAGGCCTGCTCTTCCGCCTGACCACGCAAATTCCGCTACGCTCCTTTCACCAACCATGGGAGAAAGAAGGTATTACTTGGGCGACGAAACAGGCGATTTGAATTTAGCTCAGAGGCATCATTTAGGCTTGAGGATCTTTTACATGCAGTAAATCTACTAACATGGGACAGTCGGCTTTACTTCCCCTCCGAAGGAAGGAGTACGAAGGATTTTTTCGCCCTTAAAAATCCACGGCTTCGAACCCGTAAACTTGGGTATAACAGTCCGATACGCTAACCATTACACCATCGCCGCCGCCTAGTCCTATTATAGAAATTACTATTATAAAAATATAATAGTTAATTAATCTTGAAATATTATTTCCGCCCTTTTCCTTCAGTTTAATTTTACATAGATTTCGGGTTTCTATACGTTTCTGAACGCCCATGCTCTGGAGTGGGGCGACTCCGAAGAACTAATCTCAAAAAAGTTAATAGATCTTTCAAAAAGGGGTCTCATTTTGTAGAATTCTGCTGAAGAAATTATCTGGGTTCTACCTTTCCCTTTTGTTTTCTTATGTCCCCCACCTATCCGCCATCTGTCTTACAACCTTGTGATCATTTCCCCAAATGTCCCGCAAAAGTCACGTCACCATAAACACCTTACCCTACAAAACTCCTGTTTCTTTGGCAACACAAAAATCAGATTTTAAGGAGAAAGGACTAATCGTGTCGGAGTTATACGCAATTGTAATGGTGTTAAAGTAATTTGTTTTGTATTCGTAATCTGCAAACTTATATTATCTTAAATCTGTTTGAAGCCGGATTGTGGAGTAACTTATCATCCAGCAGTTCCACACAATCAGGATTGTGTGTCGATTATTCCTATAAATTGCCAAAAACCGTTACCTATCCATAGAAATTAAAGTTATTTAATTTTAATAACTTTGTTCATTAATGAGTGTGAGGTTAAAATATTTTAAAGCTAAAGTAACTTTGTTGACGTTGTTGCTATGGCAACGAATGTAATTGAGGTAAATAGATTGAGTGCTGTTAAGTAAATTATTGCCCTATTATGAATCAAAAAGATAAATTTTACTTATATTAGTAATAATAATAATAATAACAATAATAATAATAATAATAATAATAATAATAATAATAATAATAATAATAATAATAATAATAATAATAAGCATGCCGACTTCCCAATCGGGATGCCCGGGTTCGATGCCCGGGCCGGCCATCCTGACTGGGATTTTCGTAGTTTCCCTCGGTTATACAGGCAAATGCTGGGATGGTTCAGAAAGGCAACGATCACCTCTCCTCATCATCATCCCATCACTTCATAACTCACAATTCAAGGTTTAACAACCTTGTCTTACCAAGAGATACAACCGAAAAGCTGATCCCCATAATGACACTCGTTAATGTCGTCGGGATAAATATGACTCGGCCTCGGGAGAAAACATAGAGTGGTCAGAAATGTACGCGCAAATAAATAATAATAATAATAATAATAATAATAATAATAATAATAATTTTTATTAATTTGTTTTTACGTTTTCGTCAATAGTACGGTAAAGTCAACCAGCCTCATTGAACAGTCTTACACCCAAATAACGCGGACACTAGGGCTGTGATTTTGAATGGGAATGGCATATGGTGTGGACGGTTTTGCTTGTGTGTAAGGCATGGAGCACTCCAGTCCCTCATGTATTACTTTAATATCCTTATCTTTAATAACAATTTCTCTGCGTCTCCGATATTGTACGCAAAGTTTGAGCACCTGAAGCAAAATAGAAACTGGCTTAAGGAGATCTGGCAATACACTTCGATAGTGAAGCACAATTCGGTTTCGCAGTCTGAGTGAGTAGAGTTAGTAGGGGGCCGCAATCACTCAAGCGCATTACTGTAGGAAGTCGGCGCTGCGCGTATGCCCGGAACTCGAGATCTGCGGGGACAGGATTAAAGCATCCCTGCCCGCGACGCGAACTAGGAATGCACAAACGTTAGTAATTATGGAAAACTACAAGTACTGAATTGTAAAGGCAGTAGATTCAACTAAATCCGTTATCAAACAGTAAAATAAAGCAAACAAAAGTTTCATTACGAAAGACGTATGCTATAGTACAAAATTGTTTTGTGAAAGCAAAGAAATGAGTATAGGATATAAAATCTACAATCGGGGGAACATAATTCCCTACGTCCCCGAGATTGTGTCGTTAAGTTTCATCAACTGAAGGAAGGTATAACCTATGTTTCGCATATTACTTACGGTTTACGGGTATGCGGCCAAAAAAGATGTATCGGATGCTGTCTACACCAACAATACAAAAATTACAAACCGACCGGGACACTGTATTATATGGTGCTCTTTGTACGATAACTGTCGGTACAGTTCGGTAGTTGCGTGGCGCGCATTTCGGTTCCGTAGTTTGAGTGACTGGTTAGAACGGATGGCAATTACTCATCTATCTGCGCGATTTTGTGCCGGAAGTTGGCTCCGCGCACGCCTCAACCATTGCATGCTGCGGAGTTCGAGAACCGCGGAAGCAGGATTAAATATTCCTGATCAAGACGCGCGCTTCAGATACTACAACGTTGATGATTACACAAGCTACAGGAACTGAATTCTAAAGGCACTGACAAGTTTAAAAAAATCACTCTCAATTAGTAAACAGAAGCGTAAGTACAGATTTATTAGGGAGAACATATGCCATAGTACAACATTATTTTGTTAACGAAAATAAATGAGAAAATTATATAATAAAAAGATGACCGACAGGAGAAGACAACCTTGAAGAGATCCCTGCTTCCTTAGCCGACAAATGAAAGTTGATCGTACAAGAGGGCTGCGCTCACATATGTGCAATTTCTGGGAACACAATAGACCTAACCTTGAATACACACGCTGTTGGATTCCGAGAACGCAGTGTGCCTAAACTACTATAACAAATATCAAAGGAACTATAATTCGATTCCTTCATTGGGCATGGTAACAAACGCACATAGCCCAAAATTTCATTTGGTGGCCTCCTCAGGGTCACCCTAATATTACTTTGCGGTCCCCTAGAGGACCCAATTGGGATCACGTTACTGATAATAATGGAAATTTTGAAATAAAGGAAATTTAATAGCCCCTGTTCAAGACTGGAAGTAAACTACAGAGCGTGTCTGTAAGAGTTTGCAGTACCACAAACTTTCTTTAAAATGTATGTTCGAAAAGAGCAAAGAACACTTAATATTATGACGTAGGTTCGATTTTCATTAATACCTCCGGAATTTCGAAAATTGGAAAAGTTCTAGTTTTTGGAACCGGTTCTAAACCTTCAAGGAGCTGGAGCTAGATATTTCTTTGTTAATGCAATGTATTCCTCGATATTAGATTTTTCAATTATTTCCTTTTTTGAAAATATTGACAATTTCGTGCAATTTTGAGTTAGGTGTAAGAATCACCACAACATTATGAATTCATTACAGCGTAATAAGTGTGGAAATGTTCATGCACTCAAATTAGCTCAAGCTTCATTCAAAATTCAAGTAACTTAGTATATGGCTTAGTGTAGGGATCACAGAATTTTGAAAACGTGCCCAATATTCACTTCTCCCCATAGCACGTCATACACAGTTTTTAACTGTTTTTGACGTAAGTAAATTAAAAAATAAAAAAGCTAGCATGATGTCAGTATTGTTGCGTATTGTTACTACTCACAAATTTTCGAAGTATTTGCGAAAAACTGAATAAAACCAGGCTTAAATTTTGATTAAGGAATAAGACAGGGAGATGGGGTAGTTATACGAAACTTCATCTGGACTAGTTTTTCTCTTGTTTCGGAGTATCGTTAACAAAATTTCATTACCATCAGAATTAAAGTACAGAATACATTAACACATGACTTTTATATAATATAAAAAATAATTTGAAAGAAGAAGCCTACGTTATGCCTGACAAACTATTCTTTCACTGCAAAGTCCATTTAAATCAGTTTATTCGTTCCAGAGATTGCTCCGAACAATATGGAGACAGTGAATTATTTTCTTTCGGAATCTAATTTCTACAAGTACAACAAATGATGGAAGGTTAACATCAATCCCGTAAATTTCAATTCAGTAAGATTCATACTTGCATTAGTTCTCAAATGCAACACCATTACAGAATTCTGAAAATCACTAACTGCTATCCTTGCTTGGTAAGGATTAGGAAACAAGGTTCTTGCCAATGACCACCATTGACACACGATTTATCCATTACACTTTTTCGTTACCAAGGCCCAGCGATAAGCATTTTTCTGTCGGAAATTCGCCGTTTTCCGACGCACGATAACAATGTTCAATTATTCAACAATTCAATTCTGCCTTATTTTAGATGGTGAGACTGACGCCAGCAGGCTCTTCCGTCTGACCACGCAAATTTCACTATCCTCCATTCAACATCACGCGGAGAAAGACAGTATCACTTGGGTGACGAAACTGACGATTTCAATTTAGCTCAAAAGCTTTTAGACTTGAGAATCTTTTACATGTACGAGTAGTAACTTTACAACAAGGGGCAGCCAGCTTTACGTTCCCACCGAAAAAAGGCATACAAAGGATTTTTTTCGCCTTTAAAAAGTCAAGTCCTATACGCTAACCGTTTCACCACCGAAACGGATTTCTCATCTTACGAAGGGCGAGAGAGTAAAAAATGGATAAAAGCTGATAAGCAGCACAATCAATTCTAGTCAACAATGACAAACTAATCAACGTTCACATGTGCCTGTGGGAAAAGTCATAAGACAAAAGATTGGTTTATGGAAAAGAAAAACCAAATTTCTTACTGATGTAAGATTTCACTAGCAGTACCTTCTTTAAATAATGTTATGTAGATCAATGAATTTTTATCAAACTTATCAAGGATCTAAGGTAAACAGACCAAATCATCTCACTGATGGGTTGAATAATTAAAATAAGTTTTTCTTATAAACCACAAATAGCTCTGAGACAAACAGATACTGATATAAAACAATTCATTTTCATGAATCATTATGAGACAACTAGTTTGTTCATGAACAGAATAATCAGTAATGGATATTTTCAAAACTATTACCATTTAAAAAAGGAATGTGAACAAATATTATTATTAATCATCTCTGTAAAAGTTTGAAGAATGAGTGTTGGCAAAGAACCAATAAATGTTTCTTCTTTTTTTTAAGTACGCTATCATCATCCTAACTTCATTATTTAATGGAGATAAAGGCAGAATATATGCAGACTATTTTTTTAATTGAAAAGTAATGTTGAAACAAAGTAAGGAAAATTACAAATGAATTGGAAAGTAAAAAAATGTATGTATGTGAGTGATATGCTAATAAATCGTTGAAATAGAACAATGATTTCTTGGCATTATTTCTAAAGAGATTTCAAAAACTGTATTTACCAACTGCAAATATTAAATAATCATTCAAGTTAAAAGTAGTGACTGACAATTCTACATATGATATCCGGAAAGACTGTGACAACAGTAAAAAATATTGCTAAGAACTTCATTTCGCATATTATCCTCATATCCTTTCTCAGAAATGCAATCCACTATTTTCTTAGCCTTCATTACGGCAGTCAAACATTCCACTACAACAACTAACTGCTACACTGCACACATCTAATGTCATTTGCTCTTCAATTCGTTTATGATGCCAAAAACTACGAAATATTTTTTACTGTACACAACTTATCAAAAAGTAGCACTCACCCATACAAAGTACTACAGCATTTATAAAAACCATTGCCATCTTTAAAATGAATGTAAACAAACTTCTGTTTGTGGTTTGACAATGTTTAATATTAAAATTATCTCCAAACAATATATAAAATGCAATTAATGCTTTTAATGCAGAAATAAATATGATATCAGTGGCCACCAAATTAACCATCAAAAATAAATTGAGCCCTCGTATCAAATCTACCAGACTAACTACTAACTTAATTGTCAAAATTCAATTTCTAAAGATTAAAATATAATCTGCTTCTCAGACCTACTGATGCAATGGACTCAGGTTTACAACAATACTTCACCTGTAAAATTTCCAGTTTTCATCTAAATATGTTCAATATGTATAATGAACCCAAAAATTCTTTTTGATGATAAATTTGAAAGTTTATGACAATTCATGCAGCAAGAGTAATCTATGAATAGATATCATTTCTCTCTGGTAAAAGTATCTATTTTAATAAAAATGGTTGTTAGAGGTTATCACTTTCAAAGAAATAATAGAGAGAAGTTGCAGAAGTGGCAGATGACAAATATTCCTGTTTCTTCCTTGTCACTCTTATAATGAACAATTCAATTTATGTTTGTTATGAACATGCCAACCTTGTTTAATAAAACATGGTCCAAATATCAAATTACTGTACAATACAGATCAACTCTTTAATATCTAAGAACTTGTTAAATATTTCCTTCAAGATGACACTGAAGTTTTATTTCTTAGGTTCTCATAATTGGTTTATATTACTTATATATTAGTGTAGATTATTTGTAAAATCTGAATACTTATGGTAACTTTTACAATGTGGGTGAGAACATTAAATAATAACTGACCGATCCCTGAATACTTTTTTTATTTTGCTTAGCATTTTAAACTCTTAAGGTACCTCAAAAAGACATTTTTCAGTAAAAAATTGGAAGTTTTGTTTCTCATTGTTTTTTGTGCATTACTTTCAATGCTTAAAACCGTTCGTTTCTACATTTGTAAGTTTTTAATTTATTTGTACTTTTCCGAATGTGAGTGCATATGCCACATCCCAAATATTTGAAAAGATATGCATCAAACCTGGTACAAACATATAGTGAGAAGTGACTGTGTGTGACACAAGGAAACATCAAATAGCTAAAAAACAGACTACACCTGAAAGTAAAAGCAGGAGGAGATACTTGAAGAATCAGAGAAAGGTGAAACAAGACAAAGAAACCAAAGTTGAAGGTGTATCAACCCGAGGCACTTTATAGCAAATGAACTTTAATCTGGCATTTTTTATTTAATAGCAAAAAGTTAATTGTTGTGCCTAAACATGAAGTTGTTACAAAAAATGCTTGTTATCAATAATAAATTGCGCGGTTAATTGATATTATTAACAGTGGTTTCTAAAAGTACTAATTCAAATCTCTGTTAAGGACAAACAAGTACCTTATCAATTTTCAAATTTAGGATCAGGGAAGAAAGTGTAATCCAATCAATCTTAAAAAGCAATCGTCAAAAAATGTTTGACATTTAATGAATTATGATGTTACACATCAAACCCTGCTTTTTGGAAGGAAAAAAGACATATCAGATGAAATGATTGAAATAATTTTTTTTATTTAAATATTTTTGACTTTGTTCATACCTAGTCCTATGAGTAAGCATGTTTAAATTCAGATATATAAAATAAATAAAAATCTTAAAACACAGGTAGATGAATACCTTAAGACAACTGTGTTGTGTATTCAAAGAGCAACCCTTAAGGCAATCACTACTTTTAAAAGAACAATGTTCTCATAATCCTCTTAGTGGAACATATGAGTACATTTTTTATCTTAAAGCAAGATTCTGTGGGAGATGATTATCCATAGCTGACAATCTAATCATAAGAAATCATTTCACAATTAACATGCAACAGATTTCAACATATAAATAAAAATTCTAGGAAAATTAATATCTATCTTCTGCCACATACTCTTTCTCCAAAATCATTGTGTGAAAATTGTACTAAAATTGTTGAAACAAACAACACAAACAGGGAAATACAAGAACTCATTTTCAGCTAATAAGAAAAAAACATCACCAACAATAACAGATTAACAAACAAATAAAATCGAATGAAAGTAGTTCAAATCCTTAAATAAAAGAAATGACTGAATAGATCGACTTCACTGTAAAAATCTTAAACACAAAAAACTATTTCAATACGAATATATAACTTTTAAATATTTTGATCATTATAAGAAACTAAAAATACAGCTTATGGTTCAACAAAGAAACAACAACATTGTACAAATAGCCAAAAATTAAATATATGTATCTAACAATTTTAGAAGTGAATAATTTACACATCCTCAACTTGAACATTACATTAAGTGAATTTAAATTTTCAATTATCCAGGAATCAATCAAGGGTAACAAAGTTTTCACCCATATTTAGAAAAATCACCTTTGAAATTTAAATAACGCCACACTAGAATGTGAGTGAAGATTGCTATTACTGTGATATAGATACAGTCCTGTTCCATATATAATAAAAAAGAAATAACTTAGTGTGTCATTTGCATTGTCTGTAATGAAATTCAATTAGAGCTGTTTTTTCCATAAAATTCCAAGAGAGGGTTTGAGAAAATATTTCTCTCATTTTCAACAAGTAATAACCCATACTGTCTATCTAATTACCTTGAATTAGTCTGTTAACAAGTATTGGTACAGGGAAGAATTTTAATTTTTATTACTTCTAAGTGTCAGTTGTCAGAATTTAACTGTGAACAATAGAAGTTGAAAATTCAATAATATTTTTCAACTTATTTAATGTAAAGTCTCTCCCAATCCTTCTTTTGTACATTAAATACTGCACCAGAAAACAATATATGAACTTCATTTACATTACTTAATTTATAATTGTTCACCATACAAATATTCAAAAACTGAAACAATAGTTTTTAACAAATCTATAAATCATTTTCTAATTTTAGACTTCACTGAATACAATATTCATTGATATTTCTTTACGTTTCTTTCACATTTCTAAAGATGCTGCAATTATCAATCACACTAAAATTCAAAAACACCACTTCCAGGGCTTGGTGTTCCTCATAAAACACATCCACAAAGAATCCCATTTAACAAGTAAACAACAACAAATTCAGAAAATGTGTTCATTTCTTCACTGAAAACATGGAAGGCAAAAATGAATTTCAATTTGGTATAATTTTACCACTGATATTACCACTTATATATATATTACATAATTTTACCACTTATTTATATATATATATATATATATATATATATATATATATATATATATATATATATATATATATATAATAAAGTAAAATAATTTATTATTATTGAGCTCATCTTGGTCCACTCCACCGAGTCCTTTTTAGAAAAAAAAACTGAACTAGTACAAAAAATTAGATCTCATCTTTGCATGTAAGTGCTACACAATTCACTACAATGTGCTAAATGAGTAAATTAGCACTATTAGTAAAGAGTTGCAAAGATGTTTACTCATAACGTAATCTGTTAATTTTAAAATATTAATTACAACTCAAGAGTTAATTTATGAGAATAAAGAGTTAATATTATTAAATCTCATCAATTTCATGGATTTACATACTTAAAGGTAATAAAAAATACTAATAAACTTTAATAGATTCCTTTACAAAACATCCAATACATCATTTTTAATTACACATAATCCCTCCTTGAGAATTTTCAGATAAATACAAAATAACTTCTGGTAATTGACTGGACAACACAATATTTGTTTTCCTTAGCTATTTACTCGCAAACATTCTTCAACATTAAAACACTGGAGGAACAAACTACATACTGTATTACAACAGCTTACTGCAGTATAATACATGACAAAATATATCATTTTATTGCGGCAGAAATTCACAGAGTACCATTAGTGCATAAAATAAGAGAAATTAAAGGGATTTTTTGTATTACTTTTATGGGAAATCATTATAATGCAGTCAGTCATTCCTCAAAAATTTTATTATTTCAGCAATAATAAAATGTTCACACATTCAGTTTTCTAACACATACTACAATTCATGTCAAAAGAACTTAATGTTTATTTTGTTTGAAAGAATATTTCAGAGCATCAAGTAAAACTGAAATGTAAACTTATAATTTTTCTCATTTCTTTTTGCAAAATCTCACTTCTTAAAGATTACAATAACACTGAAATCAAATAAATTAGCATCTCAAAACAAACAATTATAATATTTACAATGTAAGTTTAAATGGTACCCACCAGAAATAATTCCATCCATTTGTTGTAATGCTGCTTCCAACATGCGACTGGCCTCTGCATGCGGACTGCCCAGCGTTGCTTCACGCTGGGCTTCAAAGTTTTGTTCAGCTTTACCCATACTGCAAACCTATTATCAACAAGCATGACCAAAATTAAACCTCAGAGCATAGCCTATACAGTAGAAAATAAAATCATAGAATCATCACGAATCAACTTTATTAAATTTAAATACAAGGGGCTCTTATTTCATCAAAGTAAATAATTAAGATCAAAGTAAAAATGACAGCTGTAAACATATGTTTTTTAAATCAGGGAATCTATGAAGTAAAACAGCATAAAATTATACAAGTATTTCAACAGAATAATTTCCAAAGACTTAAATACAATAATGTTTGTACAATGAAATTTGTGCTATCACTACTGTTTTGACAGAATAATATTGCGACAACCCTAACCTCACAATGACAATAATTTGCTTATGTTCCAAATGTACAGTGAATGTACAGTTTTATTTGTTGAAATGTGTTAAAATTAAAATAAAGGGTGACTACAGGTTTCAATGCCAGGTTATTGATAAGGAAACAAATACAGCGTTCATTGGCGTCACTGGCTGTCCAAAACGTCATATGTCAAGTACGTAATAAACAGCATAAAATATTGAAACAAGGTATACCATCTCACTCTCACCTTTTAGTAAGGCACTCGGTGTGAACTTAGTTGTTATGATAAATCAAATAAACACTAAAAACGGGTAAAAATTAAAAAATGCCGAACAAAAACACTACACAACTCACAGCCTCTACGATACCGACGCGTATGTTTTCCCAATGAATGAAGAACTAAAGAAGTCAAATGAGAGACTGGTAAGTATTTCACAATTTATCATAGAGAATGATATTGAGAAAAATAATCAAATTTAAGTATTTACCAACGGAACACAAAATTTATATAAAATTTTTTGATTAAAACTATAACATAATCACAAGATTTAACTGTACAGGCACAATTATCTAGTAATCACAGATTCGCGCCTTACTGTGATCTGGCATGCAACCCTCCTTTAAGTTATGTATTACGGGTCCAGGAAAGAATCACTTGCAGGCGAACTGTAAGATTCAAAGAAATAAGTAGGGGATCGTAAAGTTTTTCCATCCCCGGTAGATCAAGTGATGAGAAGCGCTTGAATTCATGATTATTTTAATATTTCCATAGTAATGCGATATTATATATTTTCAGCCTTCCCTTAAATTAAATTATCTTGAAGTAATAATGATTACTTCCTAAATACTGACATGCATAATCAATTCCCCGATTCTCGAAATTACGTATTTTGGCTAGCACAATTAGAATGCTTAAATCAATACTATCTACGGATTTTTTCTTATCGTCTGAACTTGAAAATTCACTGCTTTACGAGGGTCCAGCCGATAACATTTACATTGGGAAATTACTGATGAAAACTTTTATTCTCAAAAAGGAAAAAAAAAAAAACATTATTCAAAATTTATAACTCCCAACACTACTCTGCTACGCTGACTTATTAAGCATTTTCTTCGGATGCTGTAGGACAAATAACATAGGAGAAATACAATAAACGATAATAAATGTTTTATTACGAAGAAAATCACATTCATACTAATTAAAAATAACAATCGTATCTTTTCAGTCACCACACGCGCAGATCTGTACTGAAGAACTGACTAGTTCTTTAAATGACCATTATCGCTTTATTACTTTTTTAATAAAAAATATCAGATCTTAGATCCATAATTCAGTCTTTTAACATTGTTCTTCTTCCCTTTGATAGACTTGCTGCGCACTTAACTGACGAACAACTCCTGGACCATTAAAACAGCTTCTTCATTGGTTCCGTCCACGGACCACCAGCATCTCATCCTCCATATTCCAAATATAATTCGTAAATTGGTAAAATGTCTATAACTTTATCGAAATTTCTATCTCCATTTGGTTAACCTTACGAGTTTAACATTTAAATTCAACTATTAAAAATTAACAACATAGCTCGGAGCTCATCTCAACGCGTCCATTCTGTTACAGATTAATTTATTGGGTATTCTGTATTGAGATATTCAAAATTTCTCTACATTAATATCTTAGCGTCCGGCTTGCTGGGTCAATGGGTCACGATATATTATAATCCTTAATACCTTTATAATGGATTATAGGATCCGCAGACTATACAGCGCAGCTGGGAATCTGAAATAGAATGATTCTAATTCCTAGTTCATTACTGTTTGGATTGACTAAATGAAAGATCACTTTCTTTTTTAAAGAACAAAATTTAATAAAGTTTATTGTTACCTTTTAGTAAACAATTTAGTGAATTTAATAAATGATTTTGATGTTAGGCCTTTTATCAAGATATCTTTGAATTTTACAGTTTTATACCGCGGTTAACTTATCTATTCTTCGTTGATGTCCCTCGTAGACTTCTCAGTCGAAATATCTTGCGAGCTTACCGTAGTCCAAAGTCCCAAGAAATCCTCTTCTGCTCCTATCCAAACTGGTCTCAAACTATCAAAATTTTCAGTCCCGATTACGTCCTATGACATAGTCCCGAAATCTATAATTCGATTACCACAAAGTCCCAATTTATACGTCAATATTACTTCCACATGCAATATCTGCAATATCATTTACTGTCCTTAAAATTTCACGATCTGATAACCCGACTCTGACTATCTGCACTACACTCGCTCCCTCTCACGAACCTACGATCAGTTCAGACACGCGATGCCGGTCAGAATGAATCTTCCTGCTTGATTCCCCCTCGAAGACATATCTTCTTTTTTTTCATAACATTTGACCGTCCTTCTCTCACCCAGCCAATCCATACGTTCGTTACATTTTGGTGTAGCTGACCTTTCGATCGTCTAAACTTCCTCGCCCAATCCCAAATTTTCTACTTTCGGCATGCAGCCACCTCCTAATGCATTTACAAAAAACAAAAACTACATTGTTTATTCCCGGTCGTTGCTAAGCCTTTGCTCTCGTGATATATTCTAATGCATGTTCCATCATATAGTCTGCAAATAAATGTTTGTTTATTTTCATGTGACATATCGGTATGTCACAGTATACATCATTGTTTGTAATGTAAAAACGAATGTATTCATTCTGAAGTAACTATGTACCTCTTCATTCGTTTTATTGGATTCCTAACTAGTTGATGAAATAAAAGCTCTATGTTTAAAATGTAATATTGCGTCTTACCCGGATGTTATCCGTAATTAGTACAAACACGGCTATAGTAAACTTAGGAAATATGTCCTCGAAATAAATTCGCACCTAGAAAAGAATATATCGCCTCAGTGCCACAAATTCCAACACTGGGCAGTTTGAAAAAAATATCGTAGACCAAAGATCATAATGGAAGAAGTCTCCCCTGAGGTGACGTTAGCGGACCCAGAATGGGAACCTTACTGATGATCTTATGCCACTCAGTTTCACTGCGGAAACAAAGGCAGCACACTGCGTGGGTTACAACTGACAGCGGCGATGCGCGATTACTTGCTCATTCAAGCTTGGTGTTACTTGATATTCCGAGGGATAGAGCGCGTTGAGTTTTACGTAGGTGACAGGAAGCACACGTGTGTGTGTTTGTGTGTGTTTGTGTGTGTGTGTGTGTGTGTGTGTGTGTGTACATACTTATTTTTTTCAAAACATGTAAGAAAAAATAGAAAATATGTAAAATACAAAATTCATTATTGTGTTTAAAATTGTTCTCTACAACCATTTTCCGACCATAGAACGTTGTCGATCAGTTCTTAAGAATTTGGAGTGGCTGAAAGTAGGTTCTATCTCTACTGAAGTAATTAATATTACACATATAAGAATTTTATTCGAAATATAAAATACGTGCATAGTATATAGTACAATGTTTACGAGGAACCGGTAAACAACTGAAAAGTAGTACCGTGTAGCAAGTGATGGATCCCAGGGGAGGCAGTTAAAGGGCATATATCCCACCCTCCAAATCGAATAACGCGGAAAGACAATTTTCTGTAAAAAATATTTCTTAGTTTTCAATCGGGTAAAGAATTTCCTGTTTGAAACATGAACAAGCACGTGGTTGGAATTACTTTTGTTTATAAAAATCCGCTCATCCTTGACTCACAAGTACGCAGTAAGCGGAGGGGGGAGGGATAAGTTTGACTATTCATGGCGGAGATATGGTGGTAATAGAAGCGCAGCAGCATTACATTTGATTTATAAGAAAGATGATTCCGTAACAAATATTGCAAACGCGCATCTGAAATGAAGCGAAATATGTAAGAAATGTGTCGTAAAAGGTAAAATATGTAAAAAATTTAATTATTCCAAAATATGTAAAAATATGTAAAATAAAAATAGTTCTGATTCATTCAGAATGTCTTGTAAACTCTAGAAAATGTAATTGAATGTGGGTATCTAGTTCCTGTAGAAACATGTAATTACATGGAAATCGGTTCCTTAACGATCGGTTTTATTATCCGTTTGCGGCATCTCGCTACCGAAAGCATCTCCTATGTTGTTAGGCGAGGAAAAGAGACTTTGGAAAGTGGGAAGGTGTTCAAACGGTGCAAGAGGCATTGAAGAGTGTCAAGACTGCATTAAGATACTTAGACGCAGATGACAATTCAAAGTAAAGTATGGAGAGAGAATGAACTCTGGAGAAGGATCTAGAGAAATTACAAATGAAAAAGTACGAAGTCAACAATTTAAAATAATTGATCTTTTTAAGGACAAATAAAGATTTTTAAATTTTCAGTTTGTGCTGTTACTCTATTTTTATGAATATCTATATTAATAAAATCAATCGTTATGGAGAAATTTTATTTAATTTTGACATCAACAGATATAGTGAACTTTGGATATAGTGAACAAAAAATATTAGTCCCCTGAAGTTCACTATAATCGGAGTTGACTGTATACACAACGAATGAACAAAATTAAATTGGAGAAGTAAACGTTAAGCTTTTTGACTTATGGAACAACACAAAATATTTAACGTGAATAAATTAAAGTTTTACATGTAAAACATTTAGTCTTAGGATCACGAATGTAAAAAATGTAAACGTAAGTTGTGTTTATCAGTTCTGAAAAGAACGCTATAGAAAAACTGTGTCAGAAGTGTCTATTTTCCTCCCAATATTTATACATGTTGTATTCTCTCTCATACCTGTCTTTACTTTTCGTGGGAAGTAATGATTCTTGCTGTGACCAGCTTCTAATATTTTATCCGCATTATGTTTAGTACCTTCCATTTGCAAATATTTCGTGGAAACAAAAACAAGGCAAGGCCCACTAAAATATATCTTTTTCAAATGCAATACTACGTCAAGACATGCATACCTCGGGTGGAAAAGATGCGCTTGAATTTTTTTAAATTTGAATTATTCGTAAATGGAAACGAAAAGAATATTGAATGTAACATGTGTATTAAGGGGTATAATTGCACTCATGGTGTACAAGAAAACCCGCTTCTATCGTGGATCGTTTTCTTGAACATAATTATAGAAAGTTCAATAATGTATACAAATCCATTGAAATGTGCATATTAGTGGCTTGAGAGATATTGAAAAAAATTACATTTGTGTAGTTAAAAAAAAGAATATTCCAAAATGAACTTAACGTTATATTAAACTGTGCTATTACCACTATCCGTTGGAAAAGGTTGAAGAAAAGTTTGGAACCATTTTTGAGAAAATGGCGTTTAAGCGTTTCTGAAAATGCAGTATTTTGAGCTCATTTTAACAAAATACTGTTGAGTTTTCGAGAAACTTGACATTATTAAAAGCATTACTTGACATTATTTAAAGCACATGTACTTACAAATAAAAAACGTTAAGAAATCGCTATTAATGTAAATATTACTGAGGTGAGAGGCAAGTGACAAAAATACATTTTTGTAATTTTTGAAATAACAAAACCCTTTTTGAGAAAATGGTGTTTGAGCGTTTCTGAAAATGCGGGATTTTGAGCTCATTTGCACAGGAAACTATTGTGTTTCTGAGAAACTTTGTTTGACATTATTTAAAGCACATGTACTCATAAATATAATACTGTGAAGAAATTGCCTTTAAAGTAAGTATTAACGACGTGAGAGACAAGTCCAGAAAATTAAATTTTTTAAAAAAAATGAGAAGAGCAACATGGCGTTTATGTAATCGTATATGGTTCGTTTGACACTAACCGTACAAACAATTTAAAGAAAACTAGTGAAAACCCGTCAAAATTTGACGGTGAAATCTGAGATAAATGTAAAATACTGTGACCAGACTAATGTTCACAACACGTTGCATTTTTTTGGATCTGCAGGGTATAACGAAGATATTCTGTGATGTGAGTTCCAAAAATTTTGAACACGTATGGCCCATGGGCAGGTGGCAATGCAATATCGGCGCCAAATTGCACAAAAGAAATAGCACTATTATACTGACGGATATTATTTCTAAAGTTTTTTGATGTGTCATCATGTCCTATAAACAATTTTGATTTCTTTTGGCATATCGCTGGAAGGTAAACTTATTTTCCCATTTAAGCAACACAGAGTAAATCGTTTGCAGAATTTCTCTCACATGCGAAGTGCAAAGCAGAACAAAACTGACCTTTCATAGACAACGACCCAGCAGAAAACGAAATGACCTCACTATCACGACACTTACGCTGACTTTCTCTTTCCCTGCGTCCAGTTAATGTACGTTTGCGTCTTTTGGGGCGCGTGGGCAACGATTCGGAATCCGACATAACCTGTGAACAACTTCACTACTTCAGTACAACCGAGCAAAACACACTGTCCGAATGTTCTCTGCAAAATACACCACAAAAGCAAATACATGCAAACTGTCGACACAATGCAATAATTACACTGAAACAAAACCTTGATGAATTGTAAACAAATCTCAACAATCAAAACAAAACATCAAACAGCGCCACCATGAAGCATCTATCGACTCATATATATATCGATTTTGAAACAGCCACCCTTTGGAAGAAAACAATTGACTATTGATAAGCGTACTATTAAAGAAATATTTAATTAATTAATTTACACACTAAATGTTCGTGAATCAACACAAAAAATATCTGATAACACATCTAGGGATCACATTCTTTCATTTAAAGGAAAAAATACTACAATCGGTTCAGTAGAAGCTCTAAACGAAGCCATGGCAAAATACCTTATTTTTTTAAATATATAGAAATGCAGCCGTTTTGAGATAATTTTGAAAATGTTTCTAAGGCTTCATATAAAGTCCCCCCAAAAGTTAATGAATGTGTTTCAAAATCGCAGAGCTTCTGCTCACGCAAAAGCGACAGGGGTTTCTTCAATTTGGAAAAAATCCTACGCACGGTTTAGACATTAGGATTGTTCACATACACCAGACGGACAGACGGACGGACGGACGGACGGACGGACGGACGGACGTTTTTCTTTCAATTATTTTTTCGCCACCCTCACACAATCGGGATTCTGGATACACCACGTGTTAGAGGATTTTTTTCTTAATTTAGCAACTGAATTTATCTACTTTTCCGTTATCAGGGCCCGGCAATGATTTTTTTCTGCCGAAAATCCGCCGTTTTTTCGTACAGCATTACATAACTGTCTCTATACTACGTGCATTACTTTATATATATACATACGAATACGAGGAAGGAAAAATCATTGTCAGCAATATAATAGTTTTGCTACGTTTATGTTTTGTTTGCAATTTTCGAAAATAACAAGTTCGCTAAAAATGTGACCTGCGCCAATATAACAGCACTTTGCTTCATTTCAGAAAAAAACAATTGGACACATTTTTGATTATTTTTAATTGCCTATATTTCATGCAAAATTATGCAAAAACTTCTCATATTTCTGAAAAATTGTACCTAATCATCTTTATAGATCCAACAGGAAACCGGGAGAGGTGGGTCAGGGCATTAACTGATGTGACGACAGTACTTACGATGTTGCGAAATACGAAGCATGTTCAGACAGCCAACATATGTTTAAATAATCAAAATTTACAGAATCAGTCATATTTTGCTTTCTTAAATACAGTATGTGGATTAAAATCGTAGATTAAAAAAGAAGCATCTCTCACCATAATTTTAGATCTTTCGAAAGCATCTGACATCATTTACCAGGACAGTTCGCTTTATTAAATCTCTTTATATGGAATTCGTGGCCCCAGATTAGAGATTTTCGTACATTAAACATCTATCTCAAAATAAACTCCGTGCTGTAATGAAGAATCATTACTGACATATCTTTCTAATTCATCGCTAAATGGAAATACGGTTCCGCGAGTTACGATCTTAGGCCCTCCTCGTTCTTCTATGTAAACACATCGAGTAGAAAAATGTTATAAACAGAAGTTCTCTTCACTAAATATAATGTTCGTTGCAAAAAAAAACATACAGTGGTACCACGCAGTAGATAAATGGACCATCTTTAAAATGTAAGGATCTACCCTAAAAATTATGAAATATATTGAGTACTTAGAGCTATTTTTTTCTTCTGCATCTTCAGTAAATGAAACGATAGTTCTCAACAGTAAATGTCAGAAAAAAATAAATCTGCTTTACTAGTTCAAAGTCATTCATTGAAATCAAGCACCAGATGTCACTCCAACCAGCCAGTAAACATGTTATGCTACGGATGCAAAGTCCGAATACGTTGTTAAAATTGAGATCTCACAAGTCTCGTTTTTTCATTACTCGTTTATTCTCTCATTTGACTTTCCACCCCTTCATCTGCATTTTTGATTATTTTCAAAAAAATAAATCAGTGCTTCATTTACTCGGAATAAGTTAGCAGTTTGGAAATTTTAATGTTTGAGTCAGAATGATTTGTAACTTCAGCCTCATTTTTTATACGTAAGAGTTTACAGCACAAAGGAACATGACATAATATTTTATTGACTCAGCATTTTGGAGATTGGTCTCGTGTTATGCCGAATTGTGGGCAAGGCAGTGAAAAAATCACAAACGAATTTAAATGAAAGAAATATTTAATGAAGTTTAATTTATTTATTTTTTTCAATTTATCCTATCCCACGGAGTATTCACTTTAATAAATAACATCGGTGTAAGTGCTGTAAAAAATGTTAAACTTCTAATAACAGTTTTGAGGTCTTCTATTATAAGAAAAGACAAAAAAAAACATTACTGAACTTTGAGAATTTTGGGTAAGCACTAAGGGTAAAGAATACTAATAATTAGGGGGGGGATTTTGATGACCTAAAACATTGACAAAAAAATAATAAAATGCTCTTAAAATGTTTTTAAACTACATTAATTCAAAGAAAAATGACGTAACAAATTTTATCAAAACCAGTTCAGATGAACATCTCAAGCTGTTTGGTAGTGGTGCAATCAAGGCTTCTTCTTTTCGTTCAAGTGAAGTCAACTTGCAAACTTTTTGTTTGGACTGTTCTTTAATACAATATCTCCGCAAAAAATGCTGTCAGAAAAAATTAAATCGGCAAAAAATGCTTTAAAATTACGGGAAAAATAATGGATTATAAAATTGATTTCTACGCTAAAAGATATTATTCTAAAGAGAAAAGAAAAAAATGACATTAAAATCCGCACCCTACTAATAATGAATTCTGCATGTAATCTCTCTCTCTCTCTCTCTCTCTATATATATATATATATATATATATATATATATATATATATATATATATATATAGTTGGTTTGTGGGCGCTTCAAAAACTCAAAAAGTTTTGCACCAAACTCAAATTTTGGCAGGATATACAACCCGCTTCAAAGATTACTTTTATTTATGAGCGCGACAGTAACATAACCACGACCGCGTCCATCCGCCTGTCCGTCCGATTGCCCGTTCGTCTGTCCGTCCGTCTGTCCGTTCGTCTGCCTGCCCGTGTGTTGTCCGTCTGTCCATCCATCTGTCCGTTCGTCTGTCCGTCTGTCCGTCCGTCTGTCGTTCTGTCTGTCGTCCGTCTGTCCGTCCGTCTGTCCGTTCGCCTGTCCGTCCATCTGTTCGTTCGCTATCCGTCCGATTGTGAACAACCCTAGAGGCTAAACCGTTCAGCCGATTTTCTCCAAAATTGATATTTCCCAATCCATCTAGCTGATGCCGCAGTCCCTTGAATTTCAAACCGATATTTTAATTTTCTGGGGTACTTTATTTGAAGTCCCTGCGACATATTTAAAATTTGAGAAAAAAAAAGCTCCAAAGTTTTTGATTTTTTTTGTTGGATAGTGTGAAGGACGATTACATAATAGTGCAGGCCTCATGTGTGAAGAAAATTCTGATTTTTCAAAAATTGTGTAAGTTCAAAATTTTTTGGAGTCTTCCAACCACTAAAATATTAAAGAATGAAATGTTTTCTATAATGAAATCTATTCCTTAAAGATAGATTTTGAAATTAGGTCATGTACAAGTTTTCGTAAATTTCAGTACTTTTCGCGTAATTTTGCGCCAATTACAGCCGAGAAGGTACGTGCTGTTTTAGCACCACTAGTTTAGTTTTGTATCATGTTTTTTTGTTATTTTTTCCTAATTGTAACGTTTTTTAATATAATAACCAGAAAATCTGGGTTTAAAATAAAGACAAATTAAAGAAATTTCCCAAAATAATTTAGTGGGTGGCATTTTGAAAACCTTGTTTCAGTTAATAATACTTAGTTAAGTATACCATTAAATGCCATATTATGAGGGTTTTTAGTTTTTACTTTTCTTTGTATTTATCTGTTTAATCGTATACATTTATGTAATAAGTGAAGTAAGTTGCATACAATGTATAAATTGTACGTCTGCATTGTTAAATTGAATACTCAAAACAGAATACTCAAAAAACGGCTATTTTTGTAATAATTCCATCTCTAGCAAAGACACAACAAAATCATCCCCATTATATAGCTACTGATCCAAATTTTTCGTTAACCGACGCATGAGAAACATGTTATTTAAGGAAATAAATGAATTGTTATTGATCTTAAATATGATTGTTTATAACAATTACAAGCACATTAACCATACGCACATGAGAATCAGTACAAGTGCTGTCACTCTTTAGAACTTTGATTCATAATGAGAATGACCCACAACATTGATGAGCATTTATATCCGGGAAATTCATTAGTGAGATATCGAGGAGACACGGTCAGCACTTGTGATAATCCAATTGACTTGAAATACGCTTTCTAGTCCAAAAGATGAAAAAGCATGTAATAAATCTTATTTTAAATGATATTTTAAACCCCAGTTAATCTCCTCTCTATGAAATAAATAGTAATTTCAGCAAACGCGTTAAAACTAATAATTAAACTAAAAGAGGCCTGTTAATTAACTGCCTTCTGCTGTACTTTAGAACTGCAAGTAATAACACAGATGAGTATTAATCTGAGGGAAGCTCAGTCTGATAGAGCGGTCCATGAGAGCAGCGCATGCGCGATACCCCGGCTGGCTGTGGCCAGTGCACGTCGTGCGCGTCGGGTTATATTACGCAGAGGCCTTGCGCTGCGCAAGCGGGCGGGGGCGGCCGCTTCAGACTTTGCCTCAAGCGTTAGCGGCCAGCCCGCTCGCCAATTCCTCCTTAACGCCCCTGTAATTGAAGACGGGGCGTAGGTCTCGTTCCTCCTCTCCCCTCCACCCCGCTTAGGCGCGTGACTGCCGCTGCAGCGCCCCCTCCCACCCTCTGCAATGACTCCTCAAGTGAGTTCTGCTTCGTCACTTCCAAACGTTAAAAACTACACAAGTCTTCTTTTCATACTTTACTACGTAGTTTTTAAATAAATATTGGACAAACTTTTATTTTCGTATAATTTCTAGTCTCTTAAGAGAAAAGAACATTGTTTATGCATTTCTAACTTACTTTAAATATCTGTGAATATCCATGAATCCACAACTAAAGCAATTACAATACATACACAAATTTAATTTATCAATAAAAAGTATAATGTAAAAGCATATTCAACTTCTTACAACAGCTGTCTCTGTTCAACAAAGTGCTGTTATACGAAACTGTTATAAAATCCACTTGGACATAAGGTATGGAACTGTGGGGTTCTGCCAGTGAATCGAACATTGAGAGTCTCTAAATATTCGAAACAAAAACATTAAGAAAGTTATCTGGAACACCGTGGATCGTCACTAACGAAACACTTCATAAGACCGAAACATCTCAACTATTGAGGACGTCATAACGAAAAGAAACCAGGAGTATTTGAATAAACTAACTGAACATACAAACGATATATCATTATTAATCTACTGGACAATAGTGAGCGTATATATAGACAAACCAACACACACTAGAACTTCCAAATCGCAACTTTAATCGCTAATTAGACAAAAACACTTTAAATGTAAACAGGAAGTCTACATAATAATGTTATTTGTATATTTTCAAACCATTTACTAAATGCTCTTGAAGAACGGATTGTAAATTGTACAGATGTGAAATAAAAAAATACTTCTTACAAGTTTCTGAGCAACTTTTGAAGAAAGAAAAACACTGAAATATTCTCATTAGAATTCCATTATTTTCCGGGGCCTTCAGAATCAAGACTTTGTACGTTTGTTTGTTGAAAGTAGTATCTGATGGAAATGTTTTTGATTTTCAAAGAGAAATTAGACCAACATTTTTATGTTGATAGAGTTTTCAATGAAAACTATTAAATACAGCAAAAATAGTATAATAACAGAATTAAAAACGCAGTCCATCTTTAAAAAATATGTTTATGCAGCGTTAAAAAAGGTTAATGTTAATTTCTCAGGTCGTCTAGTTCATTGACTTCCAAACTCAATGATCTAGGAATCCAACCTACTCAATATTTATAGTTTGAAAATGGTTTCAACAATTGTTCTGTCATAAAAATAATTATTCTTCAACAATATATTGCTTATAGATTTGCAACTACCTCAAGTGAGATCATCAGCTTATAGATTCATGCTCATGGTGAAACTTCAAGTTGTGATTGAATTTGATCGATTGGTGGTAAGTCTTAAATAATCACAACTATGTCGTTTTGATTTATTGAGGAAGTCTTAACGGGTAAACGGGTTCATTTTCGTATGTCTTTGATATTCACAAATCTTCAAATAATATTATAACATCGTGCTGATGGACTGTCTTCATCGTTAAAGCATTAGTGACAGAGGCAACCTCTATGAACTAAATTCTACCCCTTCTCTCAGCACAAGCACCTATCATGGAAATAGAACACAAATATCACGCAACCACATTGACTACGTAGACATTTTCATTATATCCCAAATAACTTCTACAAAACACTTTTTCATTCATATTTTATTTCGCTTGGTCACACAACCACGGTCCCCTATGAAATGTAATTCCTAAATTTCTATAAGAATCCAATTCATTCGCAAGCATTCGAAGATATTGTCCTCACTATTTACAAATTAATCTCTCTCTCACTCTCTCTCTCCCACTCACTCTCCCTTACTTTCCCTCATTATTTCCCTCACTCCCTCTCTCCCTCACTCTCTCAATCTATGTTTCTCAATCTCTCCCTCAATCTCATTCTCAATCTCTCTCCCTCACTCTCAATCTCTCTCCCTCACTCTCAGTCTCTCTCCCTCACTCTCAATCTCTCTCCCTCACTCTCAATCTCTCTCCCTCACTCTCAATCTCTCGCTCTCGGTCTCTCTCGCTCGCTCACTCTCTCCCTTCCTGCGTACCTCCTGATCCTCTCAGCAAACATTTACACACTAGGAGCTAGCGATATCTGGTAGCAGATTACAGAAACACAGACATATCACTCGTCCAGTCTTCTAATTGACATCAAACTGATATTAAAATAAATGCAACTATTTAAAGATAGAGACATTAGAAAATGGGTGATCCTTGAGTAGAGAGTACCGTTTATTCAGTTTTCTATCAAAAACTAATGTAGCAGTAATTGTGAGAAAATTCTCTACGTATGTAATTTTCAAATGTGTTACCTAACTCTTGCATTGCTTAGAAGCTTCTAAAGGAGAATGTACAACATTATTAAGATGTATCATGTTTAAGACAATATCTCGAGAATACAAAGGCATTTAACTAACATGAAACAAGATTTCAAAAAATGATATTATTCGAGTCATCTTCAGATAAAAACTTATCTTAATGGAAAGAAAATTCAGGGAAACCTATAGTACCTTTTAAAAACTAACAGCATTAATCAGTGGGAGGCTTTCACAGAAAGATTCCTTCCTAAATAATTTAAATCAAACAACAAAACCTTACTCTTAAAATAACTCTTAAAATGACGTAAAACGCATCAATTTTATATAAGAGAAACGGTTGCTATTGAAGTTGTATTCCTTTAAAGTTATATAAACAATGTTTCGAGAGCAAGGATGAAGTAAAATATTTTAAATCCCACTTGCCCTGAACTTACGCAGAATTTTGTAATGCTGCAATCTGTGTCGTCAGTCTGCGCAGGGAGGCTGCAATGAAGGACAAATTACGTCAGAAAATTAAACAAATTCTTTTTCTGGAAATAACGCAAAATAAAGCTACGAAAAGAGAAGAAGTTCCAGAAAGTAGATCTCTTTTCGCATAGTCCAGTTCAGGATAAATTCTAATTTATGTATAGTACATTTTCATTTGTTTAGATTAATTTTAACAACCAAAAAATTATTCAAAATGTTTGTTTATTGTATTGTATGCACTCTAAAATGGAAGAGCGCATCGTATATCAGGGCTACCTAAATTTGTTGTTCCTGTGTGAATATTCTGCATTTCGAAAATCATTGTTTTAAAAGTGAAAATAGTTTTACATTCAAACCCAACTGTGAGTGACAATCCGTGCTATTGAGTGGATTTATCCTCCAAAAGTGAAGAAGATCGTCCAAAACTGCATATTTTTACATTTTACAACATAAAAAATACAGTTCGTGTTTCGTGGGGGACACGAGAACTTAGTCTTAGGACCTAGGCTGCATCACCCACCCACCCCTTTTTCGGGTTATGCACAATGATAAAATATGTTGCGTCTGCTCTTCGCCTTATATAATAATCTGCTAACTGTTAATTTTTTCGTCACGATTGACATATTTATCGTCAAAAAATTGTAAAACTTGAGTGTGACATACTGTAGAGAAGTATAAGTAAGAAAAATCACAGAATTTTGAAAATGTGAACACAATTAACTTTTCCCCATAGCACGTCATACGCAGTTTTTAACTGTTTTTTGACGTAAATAAATAAATAAATAAATAAATAAATAAATAAATAAATAAATAAATAAATAAATAAATAAATAAATAAATAAATAAAAATAAATAAATAAATAAATAAATAAATAAATAAACTAAATAAATAAATAAATAAATAAATAAATAAATAAATAAATAAATAAATAAATAAATAAATAAATAAATAAATAAATAAATAAATAAATAAATAAATAGAAAATAAATAAATAAATAAATAAATAAATAAATAAAATAAATAAATAAATAAATAAATAAATAAATAAATAAATAAATAAATAAATAAATAAATAAATAAATAAATAAATAAATAAATAAATAAATAAATAAATAAATAAATAAATAAATAAATAAATAAATAAATAAATAAATAAATAAATAAAACGAGCTTAAATCTGATTGTTTCATCCCTGGGGGATTATCCTCTGATAACACAAAACCGTCATATTTTTTGTGTATTATGTATTGACGAAACAAAGATAATTTTTTGCTTGATGAATTTTAGGATTGTTTTAAATACGTTTTAGAAAATAACGTTGGTATTGTTACCAAGTTAAAAATCGAAATTGAAATGTTACTTTAATGTGCACTCATAAGTGTGAAAAGGTGAAAAAGCTATAATACGCCCTCATCTTAAAGAGCCTTGTCCAAACAGCATCGATTATCCAGATTCGTAGTCAATTGTACACGGCCATTTTAAAAGAAATTCTCTTTTCTCGTCAAACAGTAAGCTATTCACAATCCAACAACTCATAAAATGTTAAACACACTCACAAAACACACTCATTCACAAACATACATAAATACATACATTTGCGTCAAAATTGTAAGTTTTAAATACGTTTTAAATGACTTTGCTATTGAATCCAATTTAAAAATCGAAATTGAAACGTTACGTTCATGAATAGACGTAAGGATGAAAATATGAACTAGCTATTGCATAAATCGCCCACATCTTAAGAGCCTTATTGAACCAGCACCGATTGCCTACATTTGCAATCAATACTACACGGCCCGTTTTAGAAGAAATCCTCTTATATCGGCAAAGAATAAGCAATCCAGAATCCAACTACCCATAAAACGTTGACATACACACAAACACTTTTTCCTCCAATAGAAATGCCGTCCCGAAATAGATGCCGTAACGGGGTTATCGCGCGGCGTTTGCGATACGGCGTACTTTGCGAATGACGCCTCCCGCGCCGAGCCGTCGTTTGTTATCAGCGGAGCAAAGTCCACGGAGCTCATTGGCGCTTTCCCCGTTACACTCGGCGTAGACGCGCCCGGCGCGGCGCAGCGCACGTGGCGAGATGTACATGCGCTCCGTTGTTTGTTGCTTGCACTTTCTTTCTCGATGTCAGCATCGGGTTGGTTTCCACCATGGGAGATCGGGATTGGCAAAATAAATAAATATATACTAGTCAATGATATATATATATATATATATATATATATATATATATATATATAATGCATGCAATGCAAAACACCAAACCGAAACCACTGAAAATCGTTCCATTAGTGGAAATAAACGTGAAACTGTTGATTTTATTATGTTTTCATATTTCATGTGGGTGAAATGGAACCGAATCAATCGGTGTTTAAAATATAATTTCGTACAACTTGTTACGCTCGGTTCTTGCTTCGAGCAGTGAGATGTAGTGGAAGCAACAGATATCTGACGTTTTTCTACTTCAAATGGAAAGAACTCTTCAGATTTCGGAGATCCTTCAGGGATAAATAGGTATATATCTTCATAACACTTCAATATTGTCTCTACTACGAACTAAAACAAATCCTATAATTAAATATCCGGGATATAGGAGATATCAACCCACAATAGTAGGCAAATAAATTTACTTAACATAAAATTCAGCCATACACGTGTTTCGGGAAATTTTTCCCATCGTCAGTGGCTCTACACTATAAAATGAAATTCACAAATTAACATATGAAAAGCTATGTCTTACAAGGAAGTGCATAATTTATTAAACATTAAATAATTTAATTAGAGTACGTACCCAAGTAAAGGACCCGGTAGTATCTCCTGTAGTTCTATCCGGCTCAGGGCCTGGTGGAACTACCGCAAAGGAACCGCACCTTTCCCGATGTAAGGAAAGGTCGCGATCTTCCCTTCCTCTCCTTTGTCTTTTCTTACCCCTTACTTACATACACTTACGCTCACGTGCATTACGCTACCACACATGTCGGGAGACTAGTCTGGAAGAATCTGTCTCAGCTGGGTTGCTGCCACGCTACCTGGTTGGGGAAAATCCCCATAAGCCGACGGAGTCGGCGCCGGATCTCACCAATCAGCGGGGGACGATCACCGCCACCTCCCGCGATGAAAACATGCACTACATTTAGGCTAATGGTCTTACCAGTTAACACACCCGGAATCACTAATCAATTAATCAATCCTGTAGTTCCACTTAAGGCTTTAGCCTTGTAAATAAAAACAAGAAATTTTCGAGCTTATGAATTTAAAAGGGTTAATATTATAATAAAACCTTATAGGAACTTTTTTGCAGGAAATTTTGTCCACTTTAATAGTTATAGAGCATATTTTTTACAAGTCTGATAGTTATGGAGATATATAAAAAAAAACTAGAAAAAACATCTTTAACCCCCCCCCTCGGCTTATTCCCCACAACTGAGGATTATTAAAATATTGTGCGGTTGGTACCAACGAACAATCATATCAAGTTTCAAAATTTCGGGATTTTTTTCACTCGATTTGTCTAATTTGACTGAGCTGTTGAGGGGGAAGAGGTAGGAGACGAATACGAATATTAGACCTCTTAGGATGAAGAAGAATATAGTAAGATGAAGGAGAAAACAATGGAAGAGAATAGCAAAGGTTGTTAAAACATGCTGAAGAGTAGAACTTTCCATCACGATCTTTAGGCATAGTATAAATTTTAAATTGGTAGATACAACGATTTTGTCACTATGTATTTACTAATAAAAATCTACTAAAAATAAAACATTAATTATAAAATTGAATGTTCAGAAATAAATAGGTTTCAATGTTCTCTTTACTTTGCATTTTGAGTAGAAATATCGCTTTTTTGTTTTAATAGAATGCTGGTGAAATATTGCTCTGAAATATGTCCGTATAAATCCAGAAACGAGGTATAATCATTATCAAATGAAACAACTTTTGACAATATCTAAATCACATATAGTTCTTTATCAACAAAGAATATTAGGAATGTATTCATGGAGGGTGATTATAAGTTCTCATATACTGTGAAATTTTGTGATATCTGTAGTTTTAAACATAGTACTTAACAAACAATTTAACATGTATAACACGTTTTCGTCGATCATAATGTCAACCACAATATTTTCTTCACCATGTAAAAATAAAAAATTCCGTCCTTCCTTGCTTATGAAACACATTGTGTAAGCGACAGCCACAAAATACACATTTTCCGTTCGGTAATCGGACAGAACCATCAGACGGAAAAGTCCCAACGACAGTATTTTAGGAAGAATCAAAGTACACGATGATGTTGAAAACAGTTCATTAAGAAATTAATGAGGAAAGCTATACATACTTGAAAAATCTCATATTTACATTATCTAAATAAAAATGTATTGCTTATTTTTTGTTAATTTACTGATTGTCAGACCAATGATAATATAATTTCTTCCCTTTTCACGAACGAATTATTGTGGCTTTCACGAAAACAAGAATGTCCAGATTTTACAATCCACTTACTATATCAATATTTTTCATTTGCATTTGATATAGTGCCTACACATATTTTACTTAATTCTTTCGTCTTTATGAAGGTATTATTTACTATGTACCATAACATATGATTAATTTCTGAAAAAACTTGGGGCAAATGCTTGTCAAGGAGGGTCTGAAAACTGTCTTGATAGTGTTAATTTTATTCGTTTCTGGTGCATATTTTGTTTTCCGACATTTTAAGATAAGACCGAAGGAAGCTGCGGAATTTTAGGAAGGATAAGGAAGGATACGGAAGGATAAGGAAGGATACGGAAGAATAAGGAAGGATACGGAAGGATATGAAGAATAAGTAGGAAACGGAACGTTAAGATGGTAAAGTGAACGGAGAATGAAGAAATGTTGAGAAAGTAAATGAGAATTTGGCACCAGGGTGCTTTTGTGACGGTATGGATGCATTTGTTTCAGAAAATTTGGATTTTTAGAATTTGCTATCCGAGACCTGTGAAGGAGAATGAAGGAGAGGATTGGTTGAATCATTGAGAAGTGTGTGTAACAGTGTCCATGCAAACCATTCAATACAATCGAATATTAATAAAACGCAAAACAGAGAGTTGTAAGCGTGATCGCTATTATCAGTTTTTGTCTCAATTTTAGGTATTACTGTTCTCGGATAAATTCTCAAAAACATTGTGAGCCGCAACGTTGTACATCAAGAATTTATAAATTTAAAAAAGGCGAACATTTATCTTTGTGATTTTGAATATAATATTGCAAAACTTACTGGCTCACTTGAAGCACATTTCGTTAACTAACTATACAGACGAGAAACTTAGTTAAACTACGAAAGTGGAAAATATCTCTGCATAAACATTTCTAAAATGAGGAAATACACACTAAGCGTGAATGTGCCCTTCATTTAATTCATACTATCTTAAAACCCTTATCAAAGGAGGAAACCGAATACATCAGCATCTTGGTGCAAAACGGACAACCTCCCGGAACTGATCCTCTCGGACATGAAAAGAACGAGACAAGCGAGAAACGAGTGCTAATCGCCTGCTCCGCGACCGTTGAAAGCAATTGCATGGCTCCGACAGCCCCTCCGCCGCCCGCACAGCTCCGCCGCCCGCCGCCCGCGGCCCGCCGCCCGCCCTCTTCTCTTATCCCGCTCAGAGCGCGGACTCCCCTGAACCCTACGCATTCATTCCGTTATCGCCCGCCATTAAAGAGAAGAGCCCTCGCTGGGCGCAAAAACGCTACGCTATAATAGTCTCTTCTCGCATTTCACGTTTTGAAGCATGTGCGGATTTTTTAAAGATAACCGAATAGATATCTGATTGGCGGAGAAAGCATGTCAGACAATATAGCGACAGAAGGGCCCGACTATGGAATTACAAGACCTCAATCAACAAACAAATATGAAATACATCTGGTTTTATTTTGTTTAAGTTTTATTGTTTTAAAATGCTTTATCAAAAATGCACGGTTTTGCTCGTGTGTGTGTGTGTGTGTGTGTGTGTGTGTGTGTGTGTGTGTGTGTGTGTGTGTGTGAAGAGAGAAACAAGGAAGGAGGTTTGGGACAAAGGCCCCCGCTAAAATGTTCATGTAATTTTACTTCATTTATTAAAAACTTCGCAACATAAGGAAGTATTCAGATTATGAATATATTTTTTAAACTGCAAGGTAACGTTTTTTATTGTTACAAAAATATTGTTGTTACAAAAATATTTATTGGTCTGGGAGGGGTAAATTGAAATCCCCCCCTGAAATTCTTTTTGGAGCCGCCCTCGTTTGATGTTATCAATTTCTAAAAAAAAAATTGCATACTACATTCAAATATTAATACTGAACTGGAAGCTGCCAGCACTAAAAGATACAGGTGTACTGTAAATTAGAAAGCAATGTAACAGGCGTTTATGCGTCTTAGAACAGAAACACTCAAATTTTATGTGGTGTTCTTTCGGATAGTCTCTTTCTATAATGCAAATGAACTGATAAATCTGGTTTGAATGTTCATTGACTCACTTAGTAGTACTACTGACATAAGACGTAGATATAGTATCGTCAATTCATGACTGGTGAAATTATTTCAAGTGATGAAGTTTGAAATATAATGCAACATTTTGTAATATCTTTGACCATTAAAACATTTTAAATATCTTCATTTAGTATAGAGCTTATCGCATCATACCGAGTATAAGATGGTCTCTTAGGAACTAAGAAATACAATATCTTGTCTACTGCGTAATTGCTTTATCCCGTCCTAGTATTCCCTAAAAGAGTGAAATGCCAAAAAAACTGTATTAATTCACAATCATGTATCATTTTTCAAAACTACACACATCTTTCAAAAAAATATAGTAATTGGAATTCGTTCTAGAAATTGATATAAGGTTGACCGAATGACGAGCCAGCATATAAAAAATTCCATTCTGAATTAAAAAATAGTATTATTGCTCTTATTTTTTCAAAACCTCAACTTCGAGTTGAAGGTGTCATTTACGTCTTTACATGTAAGTAATTGGAACATGAGAAAAGGGCATTTCTTAATTTCTTGTAATTAATGACGGTGAAATGTAAGTGCTCATAGGGGAGAAATAATCACTTTCTAATTCTTCGAATCAAAAATGCAATTATTAGCACTTTACAATACTTTACTTTAAAATGTAATTGTGTCAAAACATGTTCCCAGTTAAACGTTATTAAATTTCTTGTAAAACCGTTTATAAAAGACATTTTAAGATAATTAAAGTTATTTCAGTGTAAAAATTATAAATATGCTTTAGAACAACAGTTCTCAACTATTGAGTTTTTCGCTACTTCTTTTGATGTTTTGATGTTTTTTAGTTCACCTTATTGCACTTATTTACAACCACAACACTAATGTTGATCGATAAGAAATTCTGATGTAGTACAAATAATTTAATGTTTTCAATAATTTTCTATTTTTAAAATGTATAATAAACTTGGTGTTTAATATATCCAGAGTTATTATGAACTTAAGAGAAATGTGTGCAATATTTGTGTACATGATTAATCGTCAATATTTGTATCTAAAAACCGTATTATGTATATTCATAGTGGAGAAATCATTTATCGTAGCGTGCAGTGATACCCCTTGAGGAGTTGGGAAATTAGCTTCACGAGTTCAATTTGCTCGCTTAAGAATGTGACACATAAATAAACTAGCGGTGCTACAACAACACGAACTTTCTCACGATATTGGTAATGACTATGTAATAGACAATTTCTGTCATACATTTCAACTACCATTGAAAATTTCTTAAACAAACGAAGCGTGTAAAACACATATATTTTTTTTATTCAAATGCTGAAATGAAAACAGCTTCTTGCCATTGAATTCAGTGTATTCACGTTCTACATTAACGTCCCAAAAAAGCACGATGCGTATTTCAGCAGTAAATAACATTGTTAGTTTATATTAACGTGAAAGAAATGGCAGTATTCATTATCGCCTTCTGTTATCAGTGCGGTGTTTCAACAATAGGTTTAAAGCAATAATGACCGCTAATTCGTATGGGATGCATATTTTGCCAATTAGCAGTATAGATATCGCTCGCAAGAAAATGAAAATGGATAGAAAGATATAATAATTAAATATAATACTTTTATATTCATTAAAATTACTGTTTTTACGTGCATTACTCTTCATTCCCACATCTTGTTAAGCAAAGCGAAATCATCAATTTTTTTCATATTCAACTCAATGAAATAACGCAATTTAAAACAGATTTTAAATAATTTCTAAAAGATTAATTTTAAAACTTATAACAAAAGCTCTAAATATAAATAATATTCAAATTCTAACTTACGTACTACTTCCAACTGCTTAGCATCACTATTTATTTTATGTTCTTGAAGCGCAGTAATTTGGGAGGAAGCGACTAAGATTGTCGCCAAATTACACAAAAGCTATTTATATTTTCAAAAACTTCAATATGACATTATTGGAAGATCTGTTTTGATGAACAGATTTCATTCAGAAGAAATTATCTTCATAATTGTAGTTTTATCAAGATGCCGAAAAAAATTGAATTTTTCAATTTTCGAAAAATCAGGGTTTTCAGCTAACATGAGACCTGCAGCAATCTCTTCAACGTCCTTCAGACTATCCACCAACAACGTTTCATCAACAACGATGGAGCTATTTTTGAGATATTTCACGCAAAAATTACGCGAAAAGTACTTAAAGTTTTTGAAAAATGGTACATGACTTTATTTTAAAATTTATCTTTAAGGAACAAATTTTATTAAGGAAAAAATCTCCATCTTTAATGTTTTATTTGTAGTAAGACGCCGAAAAAATTTTGAATTTTTTGTAATTTTCTAAAAAAACAGGTTTTTAACGAAAATGAGACCTGCACCATCATTTCTATGTTAGGTACTAATGAATGGGATTGGGTAAAAAGTAACTACTGTGTAACCATCAATAAAACACCATGAACGATGAAAAGAAAAAAAAGAAAAAGTTTCAGGAACCAAGTCATAAGACTTTTTTCTCACGTTTTAAGAAAAAGTCAAAACTATTTCAATTTAAAAATGCACTATCTAGCAAGAAGACACCCTCTGGCTTCTCTATTCAGCTGCAGCGCTTTTTGTCACGGCAGGTAAGGATGGGTCCCAGGGGAGGAGGTGAGCAAGTGACGTGGCTTGTGTGCGTTCCTCTTGAAACGGTATTGAACTCTGTTGCTGTTAAAAAAATTAAAGCACATCTGATAATCATTCCTAAATTAAGTACTAATGAATGAGAGACTGAAAGCAAACAACTACTTAGAAGCCATCTCCAAAACCACCTGATGGGGACGAGCAGACGGATGTGCGAGTAAGGCAGCGAGCAAGCGGGGACGGGTGGCACTAACGGGCAGCGGGCAATTTCCATGTGCGCGGGAGGGCAGGTAGGTGGATGGGTGGGTGGGTGGGTAGGCGGGCAAACGAGCGGGTGAGCAAACGGGTGAAGAAGCGGGTGAGCGAACGGGTGAGCGAACGGGTGAGCGAGCGGTGGAGCGAGCGGATGAGGGAGCGGGTGAGGAAGCGGGTAAGCGAACGGGTGAGCGGGCTGATGGGCAGGCGGGCGGACTGAAGGGCAGGCGGGCTGATAAGTAGGCGGGCGGGCTTATGGGCAGGCGGGCGGACCGATGGGCAGGCAGGCTGATGGGCAGGCGGGCTGATGAGCAGACGGGCGAGCTGATGGACAGTCGGGCTGGTTGAAGGGCGAGCGGGCGGGCTGACGGGTAACCGAGCGGGCTCACGAGAGGATCTTGCGGCGGCGGTGGCAGGGCAGGCCCCTTGGCGGCGTCTTCAGTCCCTTGGCGACAGAGCAGCTGGCGAAGCGGCCGGAAGAGGTCGGGCGGGTGCGCGAGGTCGGGGCCGCTGGCGCAACGGTGCGCTGTGACGTCTGCAGGGGGCTATCGCGACCCCCAGCAGTGACGGCCCCGCGCAATGACCCCCGTCGGGAATCGCCCATCGCATCGTCAGAGGGCCGCTGACGAAAGTCCCGGGATCCCCTTTATCGTTCTGCGATTCCCGGAACCCCTACGTCATAGGGTACCCGGACAAGGTCCGCGAGTGGGAAGGGGCAAAGAAATAGTTTAAAATCTCGAAAATTGAAGACCAAAATGTTTGTAAGCTCAAGAAGAAAACTCCACTACTTGTCACGTGAAGGCGTTCTCTCTACCTGAAAAGAGTGATTCGAGTCAACCAAACTCTTTCATCCGCTCTTTGCGCTCTTTAGACAGATTGCTAAAGACTTGTTTAAAAAGAATCATACGACGGTTTTTCAGGCAAAAGAACGCCAGGCATCCCCTCCTATCAACCGAACTTTCACTATTTGGCCTGCATAGTCATTCTCAACCAAAGGAATATTTTCGTGTGAAGGCCGCAAAGAACGTGTGTATCTCCGCTACTTCCACGAAGACAGCAAGGGCGTTGTCCCCAAATGTGAGGCCCCTTCTGCCTCGGACTACGTACGCCCTCTTCATCACGCGATTGACTCACAACTCTTGTCAAAGATTGATTAATTATTTCATCCACTGCTGTGGTGGATAGTCCCTTAAGCTTAATGAATGTTTTGTCACGGGAGGAGGTGTTCGTACTTCGTTGGACGGTGACATCTGGCGCCGACGTACAGACAGGCTTACGGAGATTTCCTTCATTCAGGTATCTCCCCATAGCGAGATATCATCTTACCCCGAACAAGCTATGGTCTCACGACATGTGTGGTAGTTTAGTGCATTTAAGTGTGAGTGTGTGTGTGTAAGGACAAGAAAGAGAAATGGAACATCGCGCGCCGTCAGTGGGGCTTTCTGTAGAGTACTACTCCGGCAATCGCTTGGTATTAATCGGTAAAAGTGAGGAAAACTATCGATCAGAGTAGTCGGTCACTAGGATTTTCCGCCCGACAGCGGCTGAATTCGACCTAGATTAGAGTCCCTAGATACAGATAGTAGCGCATTCCTTTGCGCCATCGATTCCTCCATTTTGTATCCAGTCGTCAGAAAAGTTAGAACTGTGCAATATAATTTGTATTGTATAATTTGTATAATTTGTATTTGTATCAATTTATCGAAAATCAATATTAATATGTTCGAAAATCTTCATTTTGTCTTTTTTAGCATTTTTCCTCAACTTCAAAATCCTGCCTGGAGGAGCTAACCGGTGAGAGGACATTAAATGACGGTGGTTACTCTACTCTCTGAATCTAGGGTCTCTAACCTAGACATGTAGCTAGTGTTGAAAATCCTGCCACCGCCGGGACTCGAACACACGGTAATTCTGGCCCCCGAGCACGGTAAGCGGTACATCAGCTTCGCGCTGTCGTTAGCGGTTCAACTGCGGCTTCCGAACACTTCAAAAAAGTACTTCAAAAGACGAGCTTTTTGAAGTATTAAAAGAAACTTTAAATACTTAATAAAACTTGGACATGTTCATTTAATGTGTTGTTGAATTTTTAACACTACATTTTTCAGTGATAATGGAAAAATCAAGTTGAAGTGAAAACATAATAATTACTTAACTTCTAGTTTGTGGGAGGTTCCATTTTCAAAAACAACATTTATGTGAGAAATGAGAAAATTTAAGATCTCATCGACAAAGTTAACGTTGTTACCACTTACCAAGCGATAAAAAGTTGATCATTTCAATATTTATGGTTCAATAATCATAAATGGTTGTTTGGAAGTGATGATAATATTATTTTCTTGCCTTTCCGGATAATATTACCATAAGCCACTACTAAAATATACATCTCCTTGCAAATTAATTGGAAATGTTGTGTTTATTAAGCTTAAAGTTCCGGAATAAATCTCTGGGGCCTAGTGAACACTGCCGTTTTCTCTAAACAAATTTTCTCATTCAGAGAACATTATAATTAAAAAACTATCGCCGGTATTTGTAGCTAGCATTACCTATTCAATGGAACATTCAAATTGTTACCAAAACTTTTAGTAAAAATTTAGTAGGGAAACCATTGGAAAGATAGAAAAGCCTGATTCATACAACCAAATAATTATTTCAAGCTTTCTAAGAAAGTGGTCAAAATTCTGCTTGAATTTTCAATTCTTCATACACGTGTTTTTTAATGTAAGTTCAATTTAAGATTAAATCTATTATCGTAAAGGAAGAATAAATTATATTTTATTTTCAGGTCGCAGGAATACCAACGGCAAGTTTTGATTTCCTTGTGGTCAGTTATCTACAAATTATGGGATTGTGTTCTACTAGAAATGAACTTTTCTTGACGTCCTTGTGAAATTTGAAATAATTGGAGCTTAAGAACATTAATTTCACTATTTTCAGAACATGAGATATGACATCTAATAAAAATATGAAATATCTTTAAATTGAATTAATCTTCTTCTCCTTAGATAAAAGACGAAATACAAGATGAAACCACTACAAACTGGTTTACGCACGTGCTCATTTAAGTTATCTAGACCCATTAATGACGATTTTCAAGTTTATCTCACAAGTGTCAGAAAGTTTCTATATAAGACTAGTTCTCACCGGTTATCCATTAATGAGAAACTTGATATTAATGAAATCATTTTACACCTGAAATCGAAATGTAGATTCTCTATCAGCGACTGAGAGTTGGCGCATTAGTATTCAGCCTGATTGATTTTCTTCGCACCTTCGCCTGATTGATTTTCCCGTAAACACATTGAAATTGTGTTTGGGGAACAAAATACCAATATCTGTATTTCTTTCCATGATTTACAAAATAATACAAATTTTGTTTTTCCAAATCTGTAAAAATGACAAAATGAAAGGAATAATTTATAGTCATTTAGCATGGTTACATTTACGTACGTTGCATGTGAACACTATATGGAGGAAACTTACAAAGTTATTTTAACAATAAAAATACCTTAGGGAAATGTGTTGCGCCTTGGATCATTTTTAATCTTTTAACGTTTTACTCGCGTGTTTTTGAATTTTAAATATTAAGAATCATATTGACTCAAACTTTAGATAATCATGTACTTAGTTATTTTTTTACTTTTTATGTATTTTTTAAATAAGGAATTATTTTTACATTACGACCAAGGTACGACGCCAGTGCTGTACTCTGGTCCTACCTTGAACCAGAAAATTTATAAGGAGATAAAACTGAAATAAAAATTTAATCTTAATCATATTGTTGTATCTTGTGCTAGAAACTGGAAAACATGGTAAAATTCAAAAAAAGTTGATATTAAACTTCAAAATACAATTTCAACGGTATTCGATTGATTGGTGATTTAGTTTTCTGGGCTCGTCAACCACTATGATTGTTAGTCTCGTGTGTCGGGTATTATATCCCAGGAGGTAGAGGTATTTCATCTATGCAGGAACGCGAGATCTTTTGCCGTACTACACGTCGGTTTGCGGAATTTCCTCCTTCATGTATCTCCTCCAGCGGGTCACCGTTCCAACCGTGACAAGTGTTCTAAACTCCGGTGGTTGAATTCGGCCTAGTGCGAAAGCCAACGCAGTGCGAAAGCCACGGCCGAGGTAGGAACTATTAGGTCTTCCAGATCAGCGACGCTGCAGAATGTTGCCCCTGAGCCAGCGCAGCCGTTTACAGAAGTCGAAATGAGCACAAATCTAATCTACTATTAATACTACAGCACCCTTTTCTTTTTTATGTCATTCAAACAAGTTTCTAAGTCCTCCTGGCACAAAAACCAAGAGTAAATTGTGGAATTTTCAGTTAAATTGGTTGAGTATAGGGAACACACATATAATCACTTTATTCGAGTAGATAATAGTTGTTTTTTGTATACGATTTTGTATACGATGTTTGCATTATAAACGACCTTTCCTATTGCAAGAAATCGTTCATAATTGGCCATTTTACGGCACAAATGATGACGTGTTAGCATTTTATGGCACAAAAGATTGCCACATCACACCTTTCAGCCAATCACAACGAGAGAATCGTAGGATAAATGTATAAAAATATTTAATAATTAATACAAAAATCTTATTTGATTATATTCATTTTATCAGCAGTGCTGTATCTTGAATCGGTACAATATACAACACTTTGACTAAGTTCAAGGTACAATACTTGTTCATAATTCACAAAAATACAATAACCCATTTTTATTATATTTAAACTTGTATATTACATTAGACTTAAACTTGTACATACTTTCACGTTTTATAGCTAAGACAATCATTTAAATTACTGTGCTATCATTAAATAAAAAATAGGTTAGTCATGAAAAAAAGAAGTAGAAGCAAAATACTTTCAATAAGTGAAAAGTAGTTTTACTTTTACCTAGGAAACCTCTGCAGTTCTCGTAAATTACAATTTAGTTTGGTCTCTACTGGCAAGTCAACAAACTATAGTGAGTGGTATGTCCAAGGTACAATCCCTATGTTCATTTCTTAAGATTCCTTATCATTTTCTCTCATTCTTATCTTTTGATTCACAAGAACCCAAAAATACCCATGACCAGTGTACACGTCTCACATGTTCTTCTTTTTAATGATAAGATAGATTCCTGTTCTCGTGGGGTCCTATTATGATTGTTATTGATATGGAAATTCCATTTTTATTTGCATCTTAATAAAGTAATGGAACATAAGTTTATCTCCCAAAAATTGTGATTCTAAATTTCTCCAGAATTAATTATAGGTATTCAAGAGCAGACCACCACCAAATGTAAATGTGAAGAGAGAATTCAAAGAAACTGATCATAATGATATAATTATTTTAGTTTTCAGATATCAACTTTTGGAAAGGAAATAAAAATTACCTTTCTTAAAAATCTAATGAATTGTTTGATCATTGTTAGACCATGGTTTGTTCATTGTTTTCATTCTGCCAAATGTATATCATTTCTACTTTTCTGCTCTTCAAATGTATTTTCTATCTTTTCTGGATTGTAGAGATTGGGAGCATTAACTCGCCTCAGTTATTCGCTTCAGAGATTTGTTGATACGTATTTCCTCTTTGGCAATGATATTTGTCTCTTAACTTTTGACCTCAGCCCTTAGTAATTTCTAATAAAGTGAATCATGACACAATAACATGAGAGAGGAAATTGTGCTCATTGACACATTCTTAAATTTTCTCGGTATCGTTTCCATCACACATGACGTAAAGTTTACTGTTCTCCCAAGAGGATATTTCTTTCAATTACATGTTTTAATATTATTTCGTAGGTAAATTATTAAGGTGTTTTTAGTTAGTTAAAAATATTATTTTAAACTTGAGTAGTAATTAAGAACAAGAAATCAGAGGAAGCTAAATTCGAAAGAAAAAATAATTGCAAGCCACGTAGTAAATAACAACATGAATGTTGAAAACATTTTTTAACCCCTCACATCAAATTAAACAAATAATTTGTGTGTGAATGTTGACATTAAAAAATTGTTAAAATCCAGAGTATTATCAGAGTTTTCAACTAAGAGGTTAATTTCTTCTTCCAATTCTCCAGTGGTAGCTGTTGACTACCTTTAATCCTACCGGATACTCCTGGATATATGTGTATCATAAGTTTAGAACCCTAATATTCTAGATATAGTATAAACACATTTCCTGCCCTTCCCAGCAGGTGCACGCATATTCATCTCGAATCTGCCTCAGTCAGAAGCATCGCCGAGCAAAAGAGGACGATCTCCGCGGTCGAAGTTCAAAAGCGTCAGCATTTGCGGGAATCGGCGAGGTGTTGCGTACAAACGATAGAGTGCTGTCATCACTCTGACGGCTGATAACCTTGCATAGCTGACGTAGTTAGCGGGGGATAACTAAAATTTCCAATGAGAAATGTAAAAGGTCAGCTTATCTTCAGCGTGTAACAAATATTATGTTTAATAAATGCTACTTTCCAATGGTATCGACGTAATCGATTTATCTTGATGAAATCAATAAAACAGATTTCTAATATGCCAAATTATGAAATAAAATAACTTATCATGGTGTTTGAAGTGTTCAGAATTGACTATAATCTTCAATAATAAAAATAAAACAATGTATCGTGCTGTGCACAGACTACCATTATCTTAACACAGAGAGTAATATATCATTTAAATTTCATACTCAATTTATGACTATAACACTTATGAATTAAAATTAGTAGAAAACTAAACTGCTTGAAAAGTAAGTTTGTTCTCTTGAAGAACTGAATTATTGAAATAAATTCAACTGATAGCTTTGCATTTTATTATAAAATTTTATAATTGATTTTTAATTAAATCTGTATTACTTTATTTAATAGACCGTCTTAATGTAATTCATGGTGCTTCATTCTATCACAACATTTCAGAAATGTTAATATGTGAATACGAATAATGGACGTTTTCTCTCTTGCAGGAAAAACTACAAAAACATCAAAACTTATCCTTACTTACTGGATGATGATGATGATGATGAATGGATGCTTATACATACAAATCTACCCAACATTATCATCATCATCATCATCAGCTTCTTCTTTGTGTCCGACAGTTGCCAGTTTATTACTTAATCACATCTATAAATTTTATTGTTCTTATACCTGAAATTTTGATTTGTGTTCTTACATATTATTTCTTGCCTGCTTCCTCTAGTCTGTTCAAGAGTTAGTGGATATTATTCGATTAACAGTTAAATTTGTTATTAAATAAGCAAATTATACATTTACTGAAGTAACGATGATGAATAACACGTGGAGGAAAACGTGAAGATAATTACCCAAAGCCACACGAAGGCTAAAGAGGCTGGTAGTGGACAAGAGAAAAGTAATAAGAGGGTCGGTCACCAGGGAGATTTTATGAAAAAGTTGTTCATGACACATTTATCATACATACACACATTTGTAATATATAATAGCCAATGCTAATGTAATCAAAGGAATAAGTGCTCTTGAGAGAAATTCGGCAAGCATTTTGGCATGATTTTTTATAGAAAGTGAATTAACAAAATCAACGAGTCTCACACAAATAAACGATTGTTTTCATTATCTTTCATTAAAATGTTGTTGTTATTAATTAATAAAATGATATGAATAAAAAGTCATACTTATTTTATATTGTTTAGGATCTTCTATATTAACAATCTTTGAATAGTCATTGAATGCCATCGAAAAATGAGCTTTCTCAAGATCATGTCTCAAATAACATAAGTGCGCACTAGAAATATTTCTGAGTCACCTCTTCTACGTCTTAGGCCACGAGAAGTTGCTTCACGTTAAAAATAGGAACATCGAAAAACGGAAATGAGTCACTGCACGTTGCAATCGAAGACATGAAAATGGGCGTGGCGGACGAACGCAGTTACTATCCTATCACGATTACAATGAAATGTAACTCATCGCCCGAAGATAAGAATAGGTTTTTTTTAAATGATGAGGTTTTTACACCTTGATTGCTATCATTTATCTTCACAAGTTACATTTTTTGTATTAAAAGATAATTCGAAAATTCGTACGTAAAATGTCAGGATTTTTACTTTATACATGCAATTTTTTTATATCTCTCAGAGAAAAAGAATAAACTCCCCTAAAAAAGAGGTCTGATACTTAACTGCTCAGATACCTAACGAACACGTGGAGTACTTCATGTGTACAAGACTGGAACCTCCAAATCAAACGAACCTTACAGTAGAAACGTAAATTTATAACGTAAACAAATACAGCTTGTGCGTCGTGCAGCGAGTTCTGTCAGGAATAATAACGACACTAGAGTGTTTACGTCGTAGGAGTAGGTAGAGGTTTTAACTAATGTTAGAAAAAATAAAAGTGAAAATAAATTAAAAAAACAAAAAGTAAATTAGGATTCATAAACAAAATATCTAGAGGGACAGGGAGTTCATTGACTGATGTTTCTTGGCACAACAATTGCTATGGTCATTAGTTCGATTACTACAGTAAATGTTTTGTCGTGGTAGGTGACGGTACCCCCCGCTGCATGACGAGATCAGGTGCCGACCTACAAGTCGGCTTGCCAGTTTTTCTCCCATCCAGGTATCTCCCCCAGCGGAGTACCGCCCCAACTGGTACAAGCTCTAAGCTCCTGACTTAAGAGGTAATTTAGTGCATGTAAGTGTAAATGTGTATAAAGAGATAGGGTAAGCTCCAGCATTCGCCAGGTGTTGATCGGAAAAACTACGGAAAACTACCAATCAGAGCAGTCGGTTTCTTAAATTCTCCTCCAGACAGCGACTGAATTCGATCTACTCCAGCCGACCAGGCTCTGTAGTTACAAGTTCCTAAACTCCGCCACTGTCGGGGCTCGAATCCTAGGACCTTCCAGTCAAAGTCACTGCTGAGAAAGTGGCAATGCTGGCCCTGAGCTAAACTCATCTGCTATAGCAGTGGAGAATGAAGCGTCTGGGTGGTGGATATAGTATCCTGAAACAGAGTAGCTCGGATCTCTTCCAATGTAGTTCTTGATCTGATTCTTGGCGTGACTTGGGGAGCAAGGAACTGTTCGCGCATGACACATTACTGGGGAGTGAATGTTTTACCGTAGAGGAGTTGAAGAGTAACATTCCCATGTTTTATCCCCGTCGCGAAACAGTAAGAGAGTGATGTGTTCAGGTGCCACAGTTGTGTACTCGCGCAAATGTTTAATTACTTAACAAACTGCAATGAAAGAAAACTTGTTGAGGAAAGTGACCCGGTCTTAAAATAATTTTATACTGTTAGATACTATACTGTCATGCCAGAAATCTCATTGTTTTTCTTGCTTTATTATACTCAATAATTATTTAGAACCGTCTGATATAGTGCGTTAAGTTATGGATAGTAACGAAGTAACCTCGTTTCAACTGTGCTTTCTTTTGACTCCGTGAAAAAAATGTTACAAAGAATCCAATAAATAATATAATTAGGTAATTAGGTAAATAATTCAATAATTAACCGCATAAATGCCTTTGAATGAACCAGTTAGTCAAACTCCATTGTTAAAAAACTTTTAGATCATTTGTTTGTTTCTTAATATTTAACAATAATCGAATATTAAAGTGACTGTTGTTGTCGTGTCGATGTTGGTCGGACATTAAATAAAATAACGTTAGTTCCCCAAAGTTTCGGATTACACTAGTATCTCATCTTCATGGCCATGCAATCAAAATAACATAGCTTTTATTTTTTATTGAATACCTGACCAACATTTCGCCAACAGCTAACAATTTAGTACTAAAACAATTGATCTTGAAATGCAGTTGAAATAATCATGTATTTCGTGAATGCCATTGTCACTCTCCACTCACTCCTCGCCAGTCCACAGCGGCGCTGCTGGTCAGGAAACAGGTGCAGCGATGCAGGCAGGCATCACCGGGGCCGGCGTGGGGACTTGAGTCGGTGCCAGGACGGCGCTGTTTAACGCGACGCGTGCGTGAACTACGAGGAAGTCGCCTTGACCGCGCGCCGCCGCCTTCCCTGAATCAACGCGCGCAGAGCGACTTCGCGAGTAACTACTACCTGCTCTGTGGGCTCTTTCACGGAAGGTGCTCTGGTGCGAAGTAAGCGGTATTAACCTAATTTTTATCCACCCACGAATGTCGTGTTACCTACTAAATCGTTTGGTTAAAGGAGTAACACAATCCAAAGAAGAGTTCAAGTAATAGGGTTTCTATAAAAGTGCATCTACGAGACGTAGGACTCCGCTAAGGTGCCTGATAGACATTCGGACTCTCCTTAAAATGTCCTGGCCACAAATGTCAGTGTCTGTTTTGTAATTACTAAAAAATAATTTCTTTCTTTCTTTCTTTTTTAGCCCTGTGTATATTTATTTTATTCATTATTTTGTATTTATTCATTAACTTTCTATATTTGTTCATTCATTTTATTAATTGATTATTTGTTTACTATTTATCTATTTATAAATTGTTCATCATAGAGTACGCAATGGGTCTCTGCTTCCAAGAAGCATATTCTTCCTTCCGTAGAATGGTGTCGGACTCTTGGAACCGTAAGAAGTACCTTGCACCTGGAACAACCTTGCAATTCAGATGCACAGCTACAAACATTCTGGTTTGACTTGAGGCTTTTAAGCTGCAACGGGGCTCAGAGTTTTCCCGTCTCATAATCTAATGAATATTGCCTCCGAACCCCAAATAAATGAAAGGTAGTAATTCCGTATTTAGATAAATATTTTAGTGCTTTAATTATATTAGCTCATTTAAGGAAGAAAATAAATAAGTTTTTACAGTGCCAGAGACGTACATAAAAATCCAAAATTTGAATTTAAAAAATGAAACAAATTAGCCGAAAATGTAATGCGATTTAACCTCGTCAAATTGTATTTATGAGAAATCATTGAGAAATTCAAAAGTAACTTTTATTGAAAAGTCTTAGCCTACTATGGTGAATGGTTTTCTTATTTTAATCTGTAATAATTAATCTTTATTAACTTTTTAAAAAGTGAGAAAATACACTATCCTTTATTCGCAATGTAAAGCAATTTATTTTAACAGAACAAAGTGTAAATTAATCAGTGATTTAATAATAATAATCGATTTGCTATAATATACTGGTTTCATTGCTGAATACGATTATATTGTTACTTTATTCAAGTACTTTTTCACTTGAGATCCGCATTTGAATAGCCGTTCATTATATATCGCATTTATTTTTAAAAAAAATTGGGTTCAACAATCAATTTCATGTAGTCATATGACTCGTGTACTTTTGAGAATAAAATTATATACAATTTTCAAAGGACCTTGAACCAATACTTCTCTTCTGTACGGAAAACCATTAAACCAAAGAAACAATAAAGTTCTTGAATAACAAGCGGATGTTAATAAAACCGTAATTACTAATTTCATGGAAGGATGCGAGCGCCAATAAAATGAAACTAACCGGCAATGAAATGATCTCACTAGTGGAATTATATGATCACATTACTATTTAGATGCTGATACTCTTGAGTCGCTCAGTCCTTGTATCAACCTACGCAAATGTCAACAGGAAGCATCGAGTCGCCTTTCATCCTTGAGAGGAAGCTTCCTGCGTCCGCTTTCTCTCCTTTGTGCTTCAGAAAGGAAATTCTCACCTGACAAGGTACTTTGTTTCGCGACACATAACATCGAGTCCGATAAGAAGTTTGTTTACATTCCTTGTTTCCAAAACATAAACAAGCTTTCTTAATGAATGAAGATATCGCAGTCGTAAACAAAATGAGATAATGATCACTCATAAATATAAATTTTGCATAAAGTAAACACAAGGTAGTGGGACATAATATTACGAAAGAATGTTTTGAAACACTATAGCAGTAGCTTTGTGGGTATTTTATATATAAAACTGATTTATGTTACCTTTACATTGGTAAACATTAGTCAATAGGTTTTTACGTTCATAAATTGTTTTTATCCAATTTTCTTTCTCCTCTATCAATCTGAAACATATCTTTGTGTACAGTGTAAAATAGAAATAAACATGTCAGCTTTCCAAGTTTACCTATTGTATCTAATCTACAAAAAGGGCGTTGACTGAGGAAGGAGAACGTACACGACGCAAGCCATTATTCCACATGTACTTCACTCGTAAAGATAAAATCCCTTTATAAAAACGTAAACATAAAACCATTAGTAAACTTACTATCTTGAACACAAAACATGAAGTACTTAATGGAAAATTGACTGAGTTAATCAAACGGCTCATAATCATTATGGAACAAGAACTCAGAGTACTGTTTGAGATGAAAATAATGAAAGTATATCACTAAAGATTTTTAAGTACTCGGTGTGTATCATATCGTTTGTGGGCTGCAACAAGTGGCACAACTCAAAAAAATACGACTTTTTAGTTCATGCACTCTCCAGGGTTGCAGATTGGTCTATCTTCCAGCAGCAACAGCAGCGGATCTTACAGAACAGCATTCCACCAACAAACGTCTCAAGTGTGACTGCAAGAATCATGTATTTCAATACAAGGTGAAAACGTCAAACTCATTTATTTCAACATCTCTTTTTTTAGTTGTGTCACTATTTTTAACCCACGAATGACATTAGACAACATTATTATTTCAAAACTTAACGACAGACAAAACTATTCTCTGGCAATTGTTCATGACCTATGATAGAATTGTATCGCAATGCTTCAAGAATAGACAAAGGCATCTTCATCGTCACATTTGAGTTAGCTTCTTTTAAGAACCAACATTGTCGGAGCGAAGGAGGTCGGCAACTCGTTTGTGGGCTAAATTGATCTTGAGTTATTACTCCAAAGCGAAAAGGGCTCCGCAATCCTCTAGGCGATAAACGAACGTTGGAACGCGCCGGGTGGGGGTGGGGGGATGGGGAGGTCGCCATCCATTATCCGAACCTACCCGAATATTTTCAGCCGCAAGTGGGCCAAAGGGATATTTATAAGTGAGATTTGCATCGGAAGAGTGCGAAGAAAACCATGATTCGACGGTTAACTCCGGTGGGCATCTGCGCGTTGACCCCCTTGTGGTAAAAAGGCAGAAATATTAAAATAGAGGGGTGATGTATGTTGCTTCTAAACAAAATCGTATTGTCTTAGAGGTTTTGCAGTTGTCGTACATGAGGATGAGCAATGCATAGACACGTGTTGTCTTTGCGAACAAATCTAATCAAGAGTGTCATGTTTGACGATTGTGCCCAGAGAATTCTGAACTTTAATAAGTAAATGTTTAGAATCCTGTAGACGTCTTTCAATATTTCACATGGGTTGAAAATTAGAAAATAATCTTAATCTTGCTTAGATATATTTTTGACGGAATTACTATTGCAGTAAATTGAGTTAGAAATAAAGAGGGATTTCAGGAACAATAATAACAATAACAACAAAAATAATAACAATAATGTAATAAAATAATATAATGATATAATAATAAAATAATAACAATAATGTAATAAAATAATATAATGATATAATAATAAAATAATATAATAATAAATATATTAAGTTAATTATATTAAATTGGTAAGAATAATATTCTATTATTACACAAATTAGATGGAAGTAGAGATATGAAAGGTTAAATCTTTCTTGTGGCCAAGTACATAAAACTGAATGTTAAGTCTTTCATATACGAGTAAGAGCGACCAAGGTAGTTATTTTCCTTGCACACGATATACCATTCATTACAATAAATTCTAATATTTGTCGAATCCCACATAATCCGTAGTTGATGTTTATGTTGTACGTAAGTCGAATTTTTAAGATTTTAGTGCGTTATTGCAGTTGCGTACACGGTTTCTCCTAACTATAGTTGTGCGTAGAATAAAACAGTGTGGGACAAGTACATTTCTAGGCCCTCTTATCCATTAAAGTGTATTTACACGACGTCCTTTTGTAGTAAATAACTAAAACATGGAATTTAATAATAAAACAAGGAATAATAAACAAAGTAAGTTAATACTAAACAATAGAGGAAGAACGAAATCATCACTTTACAAATCGTAAATACAATAGATTTTATTTTGAACAATTTACAAGGTTGCCAAATGACTTGGGGAGCATCTTACACAAATGCATATCAATTCCCCAAACATTTCAGATTAAAAATTGGAAAATTAGGGATTGGAAATAAAATGTTTTATTACGTAAGGCTGCAGAGGCAAAATTTTCAGATTACACGACCCCCTGCGCCCCCCTGCGCTCCCCTGCGCCCCCCTGCGCCCCCTGCGCCCCCCTGCGCCCCCCTGCGCCCCCCTGCGCCCCCCTGCGCCCCCCTGCGCCCCCCTGCGCCCCCCTCCCCTGCGCCCCACCGCTTTCCACCGCGCCCTCCGCCCCCTGCGCCCCCCTGCGCCCCCTGCCCTGCTGCGCCCCTCCCGCCCCCTGCCCCCTAGCCTGCTTCCTGCCCCTGGCCCCCTGCTTTCATACCTGCTTTACCTGCCCCTGCCCCCTAGCTGCGCCCCCTGCGCCCCCTGCGCCCCCTGCGCCCCTGCCCTGCGCCCCCTGCTGCCTGCTTACCTGCGCCCCCACTGCCCCTGTCCCCATAGCCCCCTCGCCCCCTGGCCTGCCCCCTGCCCCCATGCCCTGGCCCCCTGCCCTGCCCTGGCACCTGGCCCCCTGCGCCCTGCGCCCCCTGCCCCACCACTGCCCCCTGCGCCCCCTGCGCCTGCCTGCCCTGCCTGGCCTGGCCCCCTGCCCCCTAGCCCCACCACGCCACCAGCCCCGCCTGCTGCCCCCTGCGCTTCCTATTATAGCCCTGCTTCCTGCCTGTTTATAGCCCTGTGCGCGCGCCTGGCTAGCCTTCTGCTAACCCTGCAACAAAATGTATCTTCTTCACTATTTAGTAATTTCGTCCGTCTATCAGATTTTCAACAAACTCGTAAAGAGATGCCATCAAACAGTTACGACAGGGATCCGCACGAGGGTCTTATTACACCTCAACCGCAGCCCTCTGATTAAACGCACTCCGCCGCGGCGGCAAAGTCAACGGGGGGCCGGCGCTGGCAGGGAAGCGCGCGCGGCTCGTTTACGAAATTGGATTTACTCCCCGCGCGCGGGGCTGACACTTTGCTGCAGCGAACCCGAAGGCTCCGTCGCCGCCTAAAATACGCCGCCCGCCCAGAGGCGCCCGCAGCCGCGGCCCGCGCTCCGGGCGACGACGCCCCGCCCAGTGGGCCGGGCCACACCCAAAGCCGAAATACGGCTGTCATAGGGTAATGCCACGGGCGCTTTGGAGATTCCCGATAAATCCCTCTCGAAGCGAAGAGGGGGTTTCTGGAATTTACAAACATGTGTGATATTTAATAGGACTATTCTACGAACGAAATTGTCCAACAGGTTCCAAATTGGCAAAGGTTAAAATCAAAGTGTTATGTTATCGTAAATACACTATTTAATGGACATCAACATATTGATCGATGTACGCCGTCCATTAAGATAAATGAGTCACTGCTTATGATTGGCCAGTGGGAGAAGCAGTAACAAAAATCGGATAGAAAAAGCTAACTTTTTTTGAGATACATCGCCCTGATTGGGGCATTTTGTATGTAATGTTAAACACTATTGGTTTTATTTTCACGAGTGGAATAGTCTTAATAATTATGATGAATGAAAAGTTGTCTATGTGTTTTTAACTCTCTTACAAGGAATAAATAGCTTCACTGTTTTGAGACAACTTAAAATTTCATTTACAACTGATCTTGATTATATAATTTTTCTCTAATTATATGTAATTACTTACTGATATGTTAATAAAGATATAAATAATATCGGAACTCGAACCTCCCAGTCAAGGATGCTACAGAAGAAATAGTAAGCATGTAAATACGCTGCCTACGTTTAAAACATTTCATTTTAACGGCGCTTTAATTATTAATAGTATTCAAATAAATTCACAAATATTATAAAATTTTGAAATATATTTATAATATTTTTAACTTTTTAAAAAATTTCTGTACATATCCAAGAACCTGAGATCTCCTAAAGCCACCCTCGCCAAGATAATATTTGAAGTCAATGATTTTCAAACGATATTTTAATTTGCCACAAAATTAAAATATCTCATAAATGAAAATATCTCATAAACGGAAATTGCTGGGTGTGAAAGCCTACGCAACAACTGAAGCTTCATAGGCAGTCCTAGGTTCGAGGCGACGCGCGATTTTTCCTCCTCCATTTTGTCCTCATTCCGTTTGTTAGGTCAGGGTTTCAGATTGATCTTCGTTCCCCAACCGCCAATAACCTCGTGTTCGAGAATGTCTCCGATATAGTTAGATATCTCCGATAATATCTTCGATATACAACTTGGATACGCACATAAAATAACGGGATTTAAATGTTGAATTAGGTGCATCTTGTTTCAAATAGTGTGAATGTTTCAAAATGTCACTGCAAGTCATAGGTATTGGAATTCAAATCTTGACGATTCTATGAATCCATAACGTAGCATAGACTTTCTTGAAGCACATGAACATCGACAAACACTTTTGCAGTGTGACATTGCATATATTTTCATAAAAAAATGATTTTTTTATATTTTACGGATTTAGCGTTTTCTTCATTGTAACATTCAAAGAAAATAAAATGACAGGTTTAAAATGGCTGTAACATATCTCTTGTATTAACAATTCAATCTAAACAAGTATTTAATTTCACGAATTACATCGAAAATCCTGCACTGTTCGATTTCACGCATTACATTTTATGTCCGCGCATTTTCACGCATTTCGGACCAGTGTGTGTGTGTTCAGTAGCCTCGCTCCTTCTCTCTCGCACTTCGTCAGAAGAAAAAGGTCATCGCTCCGGCGATGGAGTCCACTGCGATTCAATGTTTGCGGCTATGCACGTCCGTGTTGAGCCAGGATGCACGCAATGCGCTCAAGGAGGCGCTCGAAATGCATTTTCCGAGCAAATTGAATAGTGTTATGCATCGGCTGCCCCCATCAAATGAAATACACAATATTTTATTTGATGTACAGTAAACCCCCTTTTGGTGATCAGTAAACCCTTGTTAACACGAATTCTGAGGGACCGAAATAATCAGAGTTCGCGTTATAAAAATTTGTGTTATACAGGTTTTATACCGTATACCTTTACCCGTACCTTAATATACCGTATACCTTTACGTATTACCGTAATACCTTTTCGGGGTACGAAGTTTTTTGTTCGTGTTACGGTGAAATTCATGTTAAGCGAGTTCGTGCTAACGAGGTTTTCCTATAATTGTTACAGTCGCTAATTATCAACATGCGCAGTTTTATATTTTCAAAAAATACTGTTTAATATCATTTAAATGCTTTCCATGTTTTTATTTTTGGCGCACGCTTTCTTCGCACAGGTTCCGACAAATCCTCTACACTGACAGTGTTAATTTATTATGGATTCACTATATTGTATATTTATGTTTTTTAAACTTTAGACGACGTTGTGGACAGGTCACGATTTGAAATCATAGTTTCTGTCATCATCGCAAGAAAGAGAGAAAACGCACGATTTAAGATTTATTTTTAGCAAATTATTATTTTGTACATTATCGATACTGTTCTTTTGCTTAAAGATTGATTTTTTCAATTGCCAATAAATAATTTTATTCTCAATGTTAATACTGTAACGTATTGTATTGCTATAGACCCTCGTGGGTAGGGAGGCCGGCGACAAACAGGTGCCGCGTGGCAGGATTGCCAGCAGGAGAAAGTAGGGAGAGTTTGAATAGACGGTAACTAGGGGGCGGAGGCACCCTGAGGTATTTTGGAAACTTCCAGAAATCCAAGAAAAGAGACGCCCAAAATGCGGGGCGGCACGGCAGTCACGTGGTTTGAATCGCCGCGCTAACGCAAGATGACGTTGCGTATCACGTGGTTTCAAGGTATATAAGCAAGAGCGCAAAGCGCGGGGGTGGGTTTTGAGCTTCGTGAAAACATCGTGCGAATGCACAAAACTTGTGTCCAGAGCGGTGTGGAGACGAGCGATGCTCGTAGGGCAACCCAGGTGTTGGGACACCGCGGTGTGTCGTTTACGCGGATGACTGCAGTAACAGAGTACTACGCTGAGTGCGTAAGCTCGCTGAGGAGTGGCGAGGGCCACGAGTCAGGCAGATCTTGAATCACTTAAGGATCGCTCCTGCGATCAGTGGATAGGGTATATCAGAGCTGTCAATAAATGTTCAGACTATGTATTTGTAAATACTTAATTACTAATATACCTGTAAATATCTGAAGCTCGTGTTTGTGATTGCTGTTGTGTTCCCACGACGTCACAATATATTATAAACACGTTTCAAATAATACAAATAGCTAATGTCTCACCGGGAGCGGCGGTTCAGTGCATCAACTTATGTCATTGCAGTACTTCTGACAGGGATGTCCTAGGTTCGAGTCCGACGACGGCAGGATTTTCGACACTAGCTTTTCAGCTTCGTCGAATTCAGTCGCAGTCTGGAGGAGAATGGTAGCGGCCGCCTGCTCTGATCGGTAGTTTTCCATGGTTTCTCCGAATCAACCCTAGGCAAATGCCGGAGCAGTACCCTGATAAACGGACCACGGACCGCGCGCGATCTTTTCTTCCTCTTCCTAGACCTATCCTCAACCCTTACACACACACTAATTCACTAACATGCACTACACTGCCACACATGCCGGGAGACCGGTCGGGGTCTTAGACATTGTCCCTGCTGGGGCGGTGCCCCGCTGGTGGAAGATACCTGGTTGGGGAAACCCCACTAATTGACGGTAGGTCGGCGTCAGATCTCGCCATCCAGTGGGAGATCACCGCCACCTCCCGATAAAAACATGCATTACTCTTACGGGACTAATGACCTCAGTAGTTGACGCACCCGGAATCACTAACAATCGATCAATCAATCTAATGACCTACTACTCAGTTATTTGATTCTTTTTACCTTTTGTTCCTTTCAGGAGGCCTATGTCCTTAATGTAATGGCCATAATAATAATAATAATAATAATAATAATAATAATAATAATAATAATAATAATAATAAAATGATGTAATGGGCTAAATAAATCACGTTTTAGAATAGTATCATCCTCACTTTTCATTAATGCGTTATTTCCATGTCACATTATCTAGGTTTTTTTTCTCTTTTTTTCCCACTTCACTTTCCAATCTTCCGTTTTAAGATTTTCAAAACATTAAAACTCTCTTTATAACGCCATATTTCAATGCTGACTCTTGTATGCTTTCAACTCACACGCTTGACGGGGCTAGAGAGAAATACACTTGATATTTTTCATTATATATGTAATGAAAAATCTGAACAATGAAATGAAAACTGCAAAATAGCGGAGAAAGAAGTGGATGAGAGAACTCCATATTTTGTCATTTGTAGATAGACAGAAGCTTTATTCAATTGGGCAGATGTTTCCCGGTGGCAGTATGCAGAAACATGAATGTACAGTTACAATTACAAATTTAATTACAAATAAAAGAATAATGTATAAAAAATCAATATAAAAACAAATGATCTTCGTCATTACCTAGACATACAGATAGAATTTCATCCTCATACTACAAATTAAAATACATGTATATTAACATATACATAAATAAACTTACATATTTTTTACACAAATATACCTACATACAAACATACAAGTGTGTTTGTACACGCATACATACGTACAGAGACCAAGGAACACTCGCATACACACCAGCCTGCACCTCATATTCAGACAAACATGGATAAACATTTTTACCTAACACCACAGTGTAATAATATATAATACAATGATTACAAATACAATTATTACATTCGTAACACGTAAAACACTCGTTACTATAAATAAATAAATACCAACGTTTGTCAGAATCGCCTGAAGGAACACGTTTTTGACTAGCGAAACAAACAGAAAGAAATGAAAACACTTCACTTCACTTCACTGCACTGCACTCTGCACTGCACCGCATATCACTTTACCGAAATATTAACTGTTCAATACTGTTTACTGTAGACTACACATAATCGCACCTTTCACTCCACTTCACTTCACTATACGTTTTCACCCTAATGACTAATTTCCTTTTTTTCTAAAACCTCGTGCTGAGCAAAGAAAGGGCTCAAAAACTGCCACAGGCAAATCGTTCCAATTTACTATTGTTCTGTTTACAAAGGAGAATTTTTCTACGTCCGTTCTTTGTATTCTTGTTCTAATTTTATATTTGTGATAATATCTATTTAAATAAGCAGGTTTATCTAGCCTTCCTCGAATTTCCTGCCATGCAGAGTAACCAACGTAAGATTTATACAGCGCGCAAAGTCGTGCCCGTTTCCTCCTGATTCCCAATGCTCAGGTGTGTTCCTCCGAAATGTGTATTTTGACGCTCTGTTTTGTATCCTCTCTAAGGTCTTTTTAAGTTCTATTCGGTACGGATCCCAACAATTTTGCGCTTTTGTCAGTTTTGTCAGTTTGTCAGTTAAGTTGCCAGTCACTAAGGAGAATGAGCCAGCATTGCATTCCGATCTTCGATGACAAAGCGACTCCAAACTGCAATTCCAAACAGCTTACAAGAAGAACTCCGTCAACAGAAATGCGAGTCAAGAACTGGAAGAATAAGGCTAGAGTAAGAAATACAAGTGTTGGAGGGATCATGGCTTTAGAAATGGTTTTTCAGAGAACCGAACATTAATGTATTTCACGAATGCAGTATATAAATTTTGCCTCACAAGAAGATCCTACCATTGCAGTACAATGAAACTACTTATTCTGTACAAATGATAGTTAAAAATATATTTCTATCTTACTTTTGTAAAAAATTTTATATCAGTCTGTCAACATTTCTAGATTGAACAAAATATGAAAACATTATTACTTTTCAAAATTGAACCAAAAGTATGAAAACGCTTTTGCTATTAAACAGTTTTGTTATTAATAAAGTGTGTACCAAGCACTCTATAAACTCCGAATATTTCTTTTACAATGCTCAAAAATTTAATTCGCAGTAATGTTATGGATTTTTGTATAGATTTTTCGTGAATCCCTGTAGTGACTACCAGTTTCCGATATCCTTTAAGCTGAATTACTTGCATGTTTTGTTTGAAATCGATTAGAATATTGTAATTATTCACCATCGAATGTGTAACCAATACAGTACCGAACAGTAGATCCAAATGAACGTGAACATTCAATTCGTCCTCTTTGGAATTCAGAAAACATCCTCTACTGACATCTCTTACGACTTATAAATTATTGCGTTTGACAGTTATGCGTTACTAATTCCATTAATACTGAGATCATTGTAGTCATATGATAGTATGAGTAAAATATTTCCGATCGTTAAAAACCGATTCCGGAATTGGGAAACGAGTACTGTCATAATGACTTTCCGTAAATAGACGTTTCATTTCATGCTATGCAAGATTTCTATTTTCTTTCTACACCAAAAACGTCAAATTGTTAAACCATTAAATTCGCATGTAATGCACACATTAAGGAAATCCGTAAGTACATAAATATGTATAATGTAACATATAATAAAAATAATTATTTACATATGTAAGCGATTTTTTGGAAACTCAAAAGTTTTAATGAAATGTCTAATATAATATAATTGAAAGCGTTTAGTGAATAGTTTTGTATAATGCATATGTCATATACATCGGCTTAGGTGGTTCAAGGCGTGAAATGTCATTGCAGTGCCTCTGACTGGAAGGTCCTAGGGTTGAGCCCTGACGGTGGGAGAATTTTAGACTCTAGCTAGGTAGCTAGATTGCATGCTCTATTCTATCACACATGTCGGGAGACCAGCCGGGAGTGTAGAGCGTGTCTCGGTTGGGTCTAGCGCGAATTATTAATTTGTACCCTACGCAAGTCAATATGCAAACATGCTATTACAGAAAAGACGAAATGTATCAAATGAAGGCCTGCAGCCTTAACTGATGAGCACTTGAGATTCAGATTCATGTCTACATGAAATATACAATTTTTAGTGATTTTATTATAAAAAGACTGTCACTGAAAAATTAAATTTAGCGTATATATAATATTGACTATTTAGAAGTACTGAATATATGTTTCATTAACTCTCATTATAAACAATACTGAGAACATCCTCAACGCTCTCTTAGATTTGTTTACTGCAATATTGATCAAGATTTTGGTACGTAACAGCAATAGCTTTTAGCGAATTTTATAATTAAACCTTTTATGAATTTAGAAGAAGATGAGTGTCGCAGATCGTATATTAAAAGCAATAATTTATAACAAGTCCGTCTACTAAAATCTGGATCTTATCAACTTAAAGTGGTTTCCCTTAGAGGTGTTGGAATGCATCTCTTAAAGCAAACTTTAGGACGTCCGCACACTGTAGCCGCGTCGTCCACTCGTCTGGAAGATGTTGCGCAACATCAGGACCTAAAATATCTCGAGTAAACAAGACAGCAAAACGAGGTTTGATGACACATAACAGACAAGAGTACGATACGCAGAGAGGCGAAAGGACGGGAGAAGATCCCATTCATCGCGAGAGAAGAATAGGAACAAAACAGAGACGGAGAAACCTGTGCGAACCAGTTTGACCCGGTTGGGGGCCTTGCGAAGGTCCCGGCGCCAGTCCGCCAGACAGGTACACGCGCTGTCCGCGTGGGTCGCGGCCGTCGGTGGGGGCGCCGCTGCCCGCCCCACCACCACTCCCGCGGTGTCCCCTTGCGTACCCGTGTGGACCCCTTCAAACCTATCTTCGCCTACTTCGGCGCAGTTAAAAAGTCGTAAGTGGTCTGTCTCCGCGTAACCAGCTCTCTATGCGGATTCCAGCTCTTGATGCGGATGTATGCAGCCTCGTTTGGAATCGATAGAGAAGGGATGGGATTCGATAAGGATAAATTTACATTTAAACAAGTCAGTCATGCCAATTTTAATGTTTAAATTACCCGGATTTGAAGGGGAGAAAAGAAAAAAAAGAGTCAACACCCAGATTAATTAAAGAGGATATAATTAACTTCTTTTCATTTATTTTATCAAAAACTATATAGAAAATATGGTAAAATTGGTAATCTTTTGAACAATCATTAAATCAGGAGGAGAGCTTAAGAAACTTATGAACTACAGAAATCAGAATTGTCTTCCCACATCGTCTTAAAATGAGTGTCCAAGAGATACCATATCCATTCGTGCCTCTGATGCAGAGCAGTGGATATCAAATATTCTCAGAAAACACTAATTTTGTACTCTTCAAGCGAAGTTACTCTGAAAGAACAAGACTAGTAAAGGTAAGGCACCTATATATGAAGCTGGAGCAGTAACCTAATAATCGGGGCACGGTCCACGCGCGATCTTGCTTTTCTCATCCTTGTCCCCTCCTCTCCCTTTGTATTACACAAACACTCACCCATGCACTAGAAACATTTTGACATTACCACATGTGTTGGGAGACCAGTTGTGATCTTAGATCTCGTCTTGTGTAAGGGCCTCTGAGGGAGATATTTAAAGGGAGAACCCTGCAAGCCAACGTTTATATAGTTCAGCGCTGATTCTCATGTTCCAGATAGAGAGGAACATAACCAGCTCCCGGGGTACAACATGCAATACACTTACGGAACTCATTTTCATAGTAGTTGACGCGCCTGGACACACTAAATACTAATTTACTCACTCTTAGCAGAAAGAAACACAATGGATGTCATGATGAATCGCTCAGTCATAAATATACTTATTTGTAGCCAACAGATACTTGTTTGCTGCATTCAGGCAGTTAGTGAGAAACGGCCCGTACAGGAATTCAGTTTGATGCAGCATCGTGGGCGTTCATTAGACAACTGCTCACTGAATTGACTTGATAAGGAATCAGTTCAATCGAATATTTCTGTTTTCATCAAATGCTATGTTCATTCCAACCACGCTGAGATTTATAGGTTTCTTGTCAGTTGGGTTACTAATAATTAAGTAAATGACTGTGTATTAGAAATATTAATAATTTAATTGAATTCCAAGCACCGTGTTCGTAACCTTAAAAATATCCTTTACAGAAATGGCGAGGACTGGCGACATTTGTCCGCTTTATTCCTTGGGTACACTGCTGCAAGTTTTCTAACGTCAAATGAAATTTAAATAATTGTAAGAATATACGAATTTGAATGTTTGTAAATTATATTCATTTTTATCAAATAATATTCAACTTACTTTGTTATTTCAATTATTATTGTTGAAAACTCTCTTCCTTTGATTTGCTTTGATTCCTCGACTGCTGAGAAGATGAAACAAATGTCCTTTGAGATTCTACCGTTACCACGCGATCTTCAACAGGGGGGAAATCAGTGGCGTAGCGATTTGGAGGCAGCAGGGGCGGCCCGCCCCGTTCGCCACTTTTAGGGGGCGGCAAAATTTCAGAATAATTTTTTAAAAATAATTTTTAAAAATTTGAATCCATCAATTCATATTTTTGTCGCACCTGTGATTCGGACCGATAGAAATTAGCACAGAATCTTTCATTCGTTATTCTGTGACTTCTTTAAATGAAGGTATAGTGATTATTACATTGTAAATCATGTGATTATTATATTGTAAAACATATTTACATTACCTTTTTTATTTTTAATCTGTACAAACCACGATAATGATAATTATTCTTGCCGAAAAAGTCTTTAGAATTACTGTATATTTTAGATTTTTAAATTGAAATACCCAAATAAGAAGGCGGCGAAATTTTCCTTCGGCCCAGGCGGCACCCACGCTACGTCTCAGGGTAAAACCTTCAAGCATCTTTCCCAAGGCAATTGTACACCCCTAGACACTGCGAGCGAAGTATAGAACTACGACCTCTCGCCACCCAATTTTGCTCCCTCTCCAACCCCCACCAGGGAGTATATACCGGAGACCTCCACCGCCGCCGCCGCCGCCGCCGCGCCGTCGGCATTGCCTCCAGCCCCCTACCACTGTCCCCGCGTCCCACCGCCCCGCCCATGCTATTCTCGACGGCTCGCTACCTTCCAACGCGTTTCCTAAAGAGAAAAACTCGCTCCTGCATTCGCATTGGAGGTAGACGCCGACTCTCTCTCGGTGAACGTAGCAAAAGTGACGACGAACGTGGCGACGGCAGGTCGTCTATCTTGGGCGCCCAGGCGCTAAACAAGATGAGTGTCGGGTGGAAGAGGACTCGTTTGGCATGACACGATTCTTGTTCGAAAGGGATACGATGCGAAAACGAAGGTCATTACGCGCATCAAGGCCAAGAAACTAATTGTTATCTAATTTTTTCTAATGAGTTTCATATTTGTCGGACATCTTTTATTTCACGCTCATTTTGGAGGTTGTAGATGGGATCTCAGTAACTACCATAAGCGTAACGTTTTGATCTACGGAATGCCCATAAGATGGAACATTGGTTGCGTGTGCTGCCAGATTCTGATTCCGGTTCATGACTCGATTGAGAACATTGTGTTATTTTCACAGACTTTTGACAAATGAAAGACAGCACGTGTATTGAAATACCCCGCTCTTCTTTCTAAAAGAAAAATGACACAAAGTAGAAAAAAACTAATATTTTGGTGATATTATACCAAACCTGATTAGAGAGAGTGATATTAAATAGAGCAATCGTTTACCCTGTTTATCCAGATACATATTATATACATGTAGAATATCATCGCAATCCACCGCAAAGAAGATAAAATAACAGATGATAATCATCAGAATACTTTTCAAATGTTACGTAAGTGACCATTCTGCATAGATCGATTTTCTCTAACGAAAATAATTGTTTTTGGATTACTCTTAAAAGTACAATTTTTATCCATTTCTCTAACAAAGTACAATAGAATTGTTTCTAGATTATTTGTTTATTCTCATTTTTGTTATGAATTCTAAAGTACATTTTCAATTGAATTTCAAACGTTCCTTTCTGGAATTTTCATTGAATTTAATTCTAATGTCACATTTCTTAAGTGAGAACCTCTCTATTTCCTGTTCTTGTAAACAAAAAAGTCTTGTTAAGGAGTTTGAAAGGTCACTTAAAAATGTTCCTGTTCTAATTTTTCCTGCAAAGGTTCTTTTCCTTATTGTCTTCCAGTAACTGCTTCTAGAAATGGAAATACAGCCATTAGTCTGCGTGAACTCAACGGGCGAGTATTTATCCTCTTCTCAAAGAATGAAAACATTATGTCTCGTAAACTCCTGACTGAGATGCGATGAGGTCACCAGAAAACGACTTCAATAAATTTGATGTACAGGAAGTGAACGATGACCTTCTTTAGGTATATGGTCGGCGACCCAATTGGATAAGACTAATTTTTTTTTAATTGAAGGTCGCATCAAATCTAGGTCATTAGCGACCACTGTCGGAGTTAACGTTATGGTAGCTGTGAAGATGAAATGATATGGTGATGATAAGGGAATGGACGAACACAAATACAACCATACCCGAAGCGGGACTCGAACCCGCGACCCTTCGGTCTGAGATCACTACAACACTACTGCCTTATCAATCTCGCCCACCAGATTGGCAAGACTAAAATTATAACCATCTTGACGAAATTTATGTGTTAGAATTATGAGGTGTAGAATATTGCCTGTGACACTACAGATGATGATGAAATAGGGGATTACAGTATTTCGTCAGAGCTCAAGAAAAGTGATACATTTCAAAAATCGTCATGTTTTAGTTTAATCCAGAAATACATTCAGAACAAGGCAAATTTAAAAAAAACAAAAAGATATTTCACAAAATAGCCGAGATGTAGAGTGAAACTGTTTTTGTCTGCGAAGTAAACAACTTCGCTCAGTCTCCCGCAAAATGAGATTTTTTAGATCTGTAAATTGTCTCGTGTACCGCTTCTCAAGGAAAGTTAAAAATTTCCATGATTTGTGCTGCTCATTCTTTCAACCGAAAGTTATTTTTTTTAATCAAATGCTTTCCAAGAGATCGAGGTATGAAAAACGTGGGATAGTTTTTTAATGTGAAAGGAATAAAAACCGCCGACATTATAGTATGCATTTCGGCCCGTTTGGCAATTTCGGCACATTTTAACAGCAATAATTTTCGTGGTAACAATTTTCTAAACCTAAAACAAGCCTCCTATCCCAAACTGCCTGCTCGTCCATTACACCTGCACCGACGCGTCAATTCAAAGCCGCCCTAGGAATCTAAAGAGGCTGGCAGTCATCGGGACGCATGCCAGGTGCCCGGCGATGCCGCGATAAAGGTTCCCCGTCGCCGTCACGGACTCGGCCATCCGAGCGGCCGCCAGCAATCCAAGCGGCGCTCCTAGCGACCACCAACTGCCGCCAACGCTTCTACTGTTGCCGCCGTCATCGGCGATGCCAGCGCCCCCACCGCCTCCAAGTCGTTAATCCTTCACTGCCCAACTATTGCCACTGCTACAAATTCGGTTTCGGTGGATGCCTTAAGAATTCGCCGCCGAATTGGCGCCACTATCGGATTCGGACCTTTCCGTCGCAATTAGTAGGGAAAGGCAGGATACCAGCGCCAGGAAAGTTAAAATTGTCTCTTATTTTTTTTAAACAAAGGCGGCTTGGCGTGAAAAATACTTTTGAGAAATTAACTTCTTTTATAATTTCATATTTTTAATAAATTTATAGATTTCATATTACTAGTTGGATGTGTACAAACATTGCGTATTTCGTTAATCATTGTTTTTTAAAGTGAAAATCCTGGAACTCTACTTCCAAAGCCTCCAGCCCCTGAACTGCACATTACAGCATCATAGGTCCGGTATTGTGCGTGGGTAAACATTCTAATATTGGTAATATTTTAGATTAAATTGCGTAGAATTACAAATAATCAAATTCATTTTTTTAATTTATTTTTTTAGATTTTGAGATTCTACTAGTGTCTGAACACCCGTGCTATGTAGTAGAGATACCCAGAATCTCTAAACCTCCAAAAATTGAATAGAAGTTTCCAAAAAGTTCATTTTAAAACACGACTCTAAAAAGTTAATATTTGTTGGACAACTTTCCGATCAACTGTTCAGTACGAAACATGATACTACATGATCCATATCTACATCCTTCATAAATTGAAATTACATTAAATTTAACTTTTACTTTGTCATTCATTTATTTCTTCATGCATCGTTGGTTACACGAAACATGGACATCTCCAATTTTAGCACTCTCATTCATTAAATAATAACAGTAATATAAATAATAATAGTAATAATAATAATAACAATAATAACAATAACAAGACTAGTAGAATCCTCAATGACATCAATATCATGTTGCCTTCACGGTGAAGTTGCGACGTCACTTTCTTCTGCAACCGCCACAGGTGCGAAACGTGCAATTTCTGCTAATATGGCGCCCCATCACTTTCGTTTCCGTACTTAGTCCTCTCGTGTCATGTTTTCGCCTTCAACTCGACTATTTGTACTCTTGACACCCTCCAATGGTGGTAAATCTCATGACTGTCACACCGCATCACACATTCCCTATTACAATCGTGGTGAACGAAAGGAGTTTGGAATAAGTTTACAGAGTTTTTTAAGTTTGAACCTTGTTTTTCTGTGTAGTGTTGATCAAAAGTTTTAATGTGAGAAAATGTATAATTATTTATGTTGATAGACGAATAAATTGAATCAAATAAATCGATCAGTAGAGTAGAGAAACCGTGACATATCGTACAAGTCATGACTCTTCGCTTCATGTTCCTATGTTAAATAAGTGGAAGGAAATCAAGTGGCCCCGATTTATATGATGTAGTCAAGTTACTGCGGTAGCGAAGTGTAGCTGGCCTGAATCTGTCATTTAACATTAGAGCGTTCAAGATGAAAATAGAAGCTGTATGATATTATGTTTTATTTTATTTATTATTACATTATTATAGTTATATTATTATTATTATTATTATTATTATTATTATTATTATTACTGTTGCATTATTAAACTCGTTTCATTATTCGCCATTTGTGATATGACAGCTACGTTTACACACAACTATTACGCAAGAAAACACATCTAAAAAATCGTCACTTTTTATTTTTATGAAAAAATAGTTTAGAAGAGTAACTTTTAGGGAAATAGTCCTAAAGACAGCTAATTGACAGAGTAAATACCTTTGTCTTTGAGCGGTTCAGGTCAAGATAAATCAGCAAAATGGTAGTGTTTTAATGTGTCGTGCTCCGAAGACCAGAGACGGCTGTTGGTATAATAAACAGCGCCTCCCTTTCCACGTCTCCTGGCATCTCCTCAGCGTACCTGTGCCGCGCGCTTCCCGCCGCCAGTGCCCTCTCCCACCTGTCTGCCTCCGCCCCTTCCGCCGGCAACTCCATCTCGAGCCGCGGAGGGGGTGCGGGGGCCCCGCGTCGCGGCTATTCCTGTTGCGCGGCCTCTACTCCCGGGGGCCCGCGCCGCACACTGGCCTCATCCAACGCAGAGGCGGAAAAAGATTTTTTTGAAAAACAAATTTTTATTAATAAATATCAATTTTAGAAGATTCAAATAACTAGAAAGTAAAAAATAAGAATTGATAAATTTCTGTATTTAAAAAATGTTTTGGTTATACGTTCGACAAAGTTAGACCTTTCAGAGAATTTAAAAAAATATTCCTAAGAGCAGTAAAAACACAGTATGATCGACGATTTAAAATTGTTTAATGAAATTGAAAATGCCATGTTTATGTCAATTGGTTTACCCTTAAGATGTATTTAAACTTTCAAAGGAATTGTTGCGTTGTTGTTGTATTAGTTTCATTTCAACATACATTTCCACAATCTGCCAAAATTTGTTAATTGTTTTAACTAAATATATTTTAATTGCTCACAAAAAAACACCGAGAACGTTCCCGGCAAATTTGTATGTTACAAAAAGAACAATTAAAATAGTTGCATTGGGATTAGTTAGTTCAACCTGCCCCTTTGAATAAGTCCACAGTTGAAAATTTATATTTCTCTTATTTTTGAAAAAATGGCAATTTCTGACATTACTCTGATTCAAAAATTGTATTAAAAACTTACCATATCTTTAAAATCGAAAATATCTTGGCTTAAAAATATATGGTGATAAATTTGAATGTGCAATTTTTTTTATGACAACGCTTCGTTCTTCGGCCCTTTTCGAACCACTGTGCGGCGCGGCGCGGTGCCCCGGCCCCCTCCGCCGCCACGCCCCGTGTCAAGCCTCGGCGTCGGCGTCGCGACGCCCCGGGCGCGCGTTCCCGAGTCAAGGCCTCGCGCCTTGTCCGTCCGTCCGTCCGTTCGCACGCAGCGCTCCGCTTTTGGAACGAGTCATTTGCCTGCGGGGCGTACACACAGACTCCCATCCCACTCGCAGGCTCTTTGCCCCTCCACGAGGCAACTAAGACGAGGATTTCACTTTAGTGGCGACTGCGGATTCGTGTACCCCCTCCACACGAAACGACGTTGCAATTTGCAACTAAAGAATATGTAATTTATGGAATATTGCTACGAGTACATTGATGAGAATTTGTTGGCATTTGAATAGAAGAAATGGGAAGAGTGTTCATTATCTACATTCATATTCACGATATAAACAGCTTTCTTAGCCAACATCTGTCATGCTCACAATTCGACTCTCGCTCAAATTCTTGTCAAACTCTGTAGACCAATTCTGCCTATTAGCAGCCTACTTCAATGCGATGTATTTTCCATCTTTTGGCCGATTTGAAAATGGCTGGGCGATGAACAGCCGCTCGTCTTGAGAATAAAAATGTTAGTGAAAACAAGACTTTTTATTTGTACAAATTAATGTAAATAAAATAGCGTGATAAGTAATAAAATACCGCAAAAATTAATGTATTTTAGTTCGACCACATGTCATTTCATATTCATCTCTCTTTCGATCTTTCCGCCAGATTTGGTATAATAGTTTACGTGTTTTAGACTACATTTTTTGTCTTTTCCCTTTTTTATAAAACCTGGTTTTGAAGATCCAGGCAATTATTTCATGGTAGCATGCTTCATTATCATTTTAACCGACTGCTTCCGGTCTTTATTTCTAAATACGTTTAACAACTTCTAATATCGCGCTGCTACGCCATGAGTCGCATTCGCAAGGTCATGGGTCGTAGCGTTCAAGTACTTTTCAGTATCATTGAAAATGTGCTATTAAACACGCAGAAAAGTATCGCTCCTGTCACACTGGTGTGCAGTTATATGACTGGAGGTCACTTCGAACATCACAGAACATTAATTTTTTAATGCGAGTGAGCAGGAAGTTGTGTTGACTCTCCAGAATACGGAAGAAACCAATAGATTTCATCATGGTTAATGGGAATTTTGTGCCTTTATTCGAGCAAAGAAGCTTCACTTCTTTTCTGCACTAGAAATTGTAGACATACAGTAATAATGTAATTTGTATTTGTGTGTAAACGTTATTTGTGTTTCTTTCAGCTAAGTTATCAGTGTTTGATATCTGCCAATCTCGGATTGTGAAGGTTTTTACTGAAAATGTTTTGTTTTTTTTTTTTCATTTTGAAGTTCACATAATTACTTTCCTAATTAAAAAGCTCGTAAACTTAAGCATTAATATGAACCTATGGATTGTTAGGTCGGTGGTGTGTCAATCTAATAATTGAAGTCATAAATAAAATGTTCTGTTAACTCAATAAAATATTATATCCTTATTCATTCTAATTATTCACGATGTTCATTTCAATTTATTCGCACATCCTATAATACAATTTTCCCTTTTCTTACATTTCTGCAGAATATTATGACTTTTGCATTGACATTTAGGTCAGTTTTAATTATGTTTGATTTTCTTTTGTAAACTTCGACGTCACTGAACAACACTGTATTGTGAAGTTTCGCTAAGTAAGAGAATGTCATTAAGGTCCATGACTAAGTGACCGTAAGTTAAATTTTTTACTATCAATCGCAGTTTTCCTGTACAATCAGTTACGTAGTTGAATACGTTGAATAAGTTGAATACGTCCTGCAATATCCAAAACCTTTCCAGTTCCCAAAAATCAAAATATCAAAATTGCTTTAAGGATTTTTTGACAGTTTGAACTGAATAGAAGTAAATACGAGAAGAGACGTTTTTGTGGAGGTGACATCAACGTGAATATTTCTGAACGTGTTCTTTTAAATGGCATATCACTTAAAATAATCGACTGTCCACCAAACGAGCATGACATAATATCTTCTCATTGCATTTCATAACATGTTTATAACGTATATTTTGTAAATCTAATAGTGCCTCAATAAACACGACACATCCCGATGTAATCTTTATTAAATAAAATAAAGCAAATAAAATAGTATAACATATTCAATTTCAAATTAGCACACACTATTCTCATATTCCGAAACTATAATGACTCTCCCTCCTCAGAGCCGAAGAGTTGAATCAGTTTTTTCACTTACTCATTTCAATGAAGTTTTTCTATGTATTTTTTAATAAGTATACAGGATGTCCAGGGAGGAAACGTCGAAACATTGAATCCAAGCTCTTAAGACAATTTTAAGCATATTTTGTCTAATAAACGCCTTGGATATTGCGAATGGCTGAGACGCAATAAGCACTGAAAAGTTGGTTTGAAAAAATACTTTCTATGCAAAAAGTTGCATTACAGTAACATACAAACATTCCAGAAATAAGTAAATTGTTTATTATTTACAAAATAAGTGAATATATTTGTTCAGAGAGAAAAATTAACACAGAATTAAAAAAGCACCCAATTTACACAATTCGATTGCTTTTTTATTATTTCCAGTACTTCCACCACGACAGCTCTGTGCAAAAGGTTTAGACGCTTATTTAGGAGGCAGTAGATTTCATGGAAAGGAAAAAGTAGTACAAACAGTTTTTTTTTCAATCTACTGCGCATTAAGATTATGCAACTTTCCAAGCGTATAATTTAGAATTGAGCATGTGATGCTTGGCACAAACGTTTATTTACGTCTGCGGCATGGAATGTCTGGTCGATTGCGTTGCCGTCCCATGACGTTGTGTTTAATAGTCTTGGAATCAAGCCGAGTTAGAGATCATCCGAACCGTGGGGTCACAAAACCACTTTTAAATTAATTTATCGTTTGGGGAGTTTCAGTTTATAAAGGTGTCTTTCTGCTTTCAACATGAAAAGGGAATAAAAAGCTTTGTTACAAAACCAAATACATCTATAACAACACACTGAAATTGGCAGGAACTAACAGAGAACATCATCGGAATAGAATACTCCGATTTCCTTTAAATCCATTACTATGGAATGATGAAAACACACTGAAGGTGGCTAAACAAGGGATATCATCAGAATAGAACACTCCGTTTTCTTTAAATCATTACAAACAAGTCATGAAAAGTTTAGAAGCGGAATTCTACAGAAACGTGTAGGAAAGACACATTTTTTTTTATTTTCTGTGGTCTTGATTTCTGAATAGAAGGTATTGTAAAAAAGATCAGAGGTCATGCGCTAACGATATGAAAAAAGTTATACAATAATTTGAAATAATAAAAATATTTTGTTATTTATAGAATTTTATTTTAGAAAAAATAGGCTTTCCTTTCTTTCTGCTTGTAGTATTTTTCAGACAGAATCGTTTAAGACCCCTAGAGGTCTGTTAATGCCACTCGCCTAAGCTCTTTTTTCAAGGTGAATTATTATCGCAACTTAACGTAGTACTTTTAAATTATTTAAGTTCGGAGAAATATATAAAATGCATCCGAATTGCTATGTAAGAAATAAAACATGTATATTTGTATGCTATCTTTATATTCAGAAATTGAATAAAAAAGCACTTTATCACAACTATGTTAAGTGAAACACAGATCAAAGTAAATTATTATTAAAGTAAATTATTCAAGTGAATTCCACCCTCCTGTAACTTAAATCGCATGTCTAAAATCTTAGTAATTGATGTCGAGAATAAGTATGTGAGTGAATTCATTAGAAAATTTTCAATTTTCTAACTTTGAAAGGGTGCATTTACTTAAAAATGATGATCTTCTCTTTAATGGGACATTTAGTATCCGAGCTGTAGCAGTGGACCATACAGTCAATTTACTGTAAAAAATAAGAAAATTAAACTTTCAATGTTACTGATGTTCTACAGCATGTATGTACAGGTCGCAGACAAGGAACAAGCATACCAAAGCTCGCGGGTACTGCGTCCAGAGAAATTGGCGCGAGATTTAAAAGTAAGGGTTGCGCAAATTGTTTGGGAGTAGCGGCACTGGATAACTGGCCCATGTTAGCCTTTGTGAGAAATTAATTGACAGTTATTGTCACAAGTTTAGCTATGTTAATTTCCATTTTCTGTTTAAAGCAAAAATATTACATCCATTAAAAAAATAATATAACATCCATTAAAAAATAATACATCAGTCAGCTTTCAAATTCTCAATTGACAGTAAAATTAAACATTTTGAAGAGAAATTATCTTGATTTTGTAACGCTGGTTGCTCAAGAGTGATATAAAAGCATACTTTCTATTTTTAGGTTAGAACATTTAACAAAGATTCTTGTCTGTTAAAAGCACTCTCCGTCCGTAAGCGAGAATTGTTAGCTCGTAGAGGGTTGATGATTTATTTCACATTGTTGCTATATGCAACAAATAATTGACTGATTTAATAACACAACATAAAAGCAAGAAAATAATACGTCATTCAAACATATTCCTGCCCCTTCGCAAAAATGTTTATACAAGTCAGAATTTAAAAAGAAAGCAAACATGAAATGGTAATAAATAGTAAAGAATATACCCATAATTCAGATCTCGGTTGATTCATAGAACAAATCTGGCAAACATATTTCCGTGTGAAGCCACTTTTCCGCGCATCGCGGCGCTTCAGTTGGCGCGTGTACTCACCTTTCTGGATTTGGGGGGGAAATGAGAGGGGATTCAGGGGAAGTTGCCCGTGCTCGCAGGAGCGCCGGACTTCCCAGACAAGCAAGTAGCTTGTGCGGGTGCCTGTTTGACGTGCCTGTTCTACAGGAAGGAAACAACTATTCATAGGTGAAGGTTGAATGCACGTATTATCTCGGCAACTGAGGTCTGTAGCAAAGAATACAGCATCACTTGGAAATTCTCTCAAAAATGTACTAATGTCAATTAATGAGCATTTTTTAACTTATTGGATAAACCAGGAAATGGGTAACATCACTCTTATATCCACGGTGACAATATTATTCACATTCTCAACAAGTGCGAAGCATTGATCTCGCTCTGTATCGTGTGATTTCTACTAAAGCCATCTTATTAGTAGATTTCATTATCAGTATTTTTCTTTACTGATTTTTTTTCAGAACTAAAATTTTACTCAATAGTTGTGCAGCCTTTTCTGCTGTATGTTACTAATGCTAAATAAGATAATTTTGAAAATCTTCGACATTCCTAAGTTATATTTTTAATATTATGCTCAATTTTTAAATCTATTGAAATGAATTCCGAAAACAATTGAATGGAGGATTATTAATTTCTATATCCCCGTTACAACAAATTATTAAAAGAAGAGACACATTTGAATGATGCGACGAAAAATATATTTACTCGGCCACATCTCATCACAAAATCGTTTCGCATCGTAAAACCATAGCCATAAACATGGCCTCTTGAACGTGTTTGAGCCTCTTATTTGTCTTCCTTTCGCTTGTTTTCCACCCGCTTCTGACGTCTGGCGTGGAGGATCGTGAAGCGCCATGACAAGTCCAGATCAAAGACGAATGACCCCTCGTAAAGTGGAGACACGGCGCAAGGCGTGTTGAATTGCGCCATCGAGGAGGGAGAACCGGACGGGGCGGCGGAGGTGTAGCCTTCGCGGCCAATAGGAACTAGTTGACAGCGGCTCCAAATGCGCGTTGCGGGAACGACGAAGACGCCAGTGGCGTCACATATTCAGTTAATCATGCCGGGAGTCTACAACGTAGTACGTGTCCACGAATCGATCCTGACGTCCTACACATTCCATCTTCTTTTGAAATTCTTTTGAGTCTACGCGTGAGTCATTTTGTTCTTCCTTTCATTTCAAATACGTTCGAAGCACAAACATGTAAATATATATCATTGCAGTTAAGCCTTTTAAGACACACGACATACATGCACAAATAACAATATAAAATAATATTGTAATTTAGAAATAATTGAAAAAGATAAGTTTTGAAAGAAATAAAAGAACGTTAAAAACAATCATACATGCCAAAAACCGAGAATATTGCAAACTTTGAGAAGTACTTAGCTTGCTGTTCAATTTTATTTTTATTGTTTATTTTTATTTTTAGAATTAAGTGTTACAAACAGACAAATTTATTTATGGATGATATTACCCATTAAATTGTTGAATTTATCTCTATAACTTATAAAATGTTTAACAAATTTTAAAATTAAAATTTGTTCATGAATAACATATTTAATCATTCAATTTAAATTATTTGAAATTAAAAATCGCATCGAAATAATGAACTAATTTATGACCTTTAGTGACCTGTTGAAAGTTCAAGATCAATTCTCTCATAAGTACAGAGATGAGAACGACGAGTAAACACGTTCTCGATTTGACGGCCAACATTCTTGGCCATGACTCTTGGCAAATGATATTTTTGTAACATATTTTGAAAGACGTGTCTTTCACAAGAGCAGTTTATACTTTCCAGCATCCCTCGCTCCCATCTCACCCTACTCCGCCCGCAAACATGTGAAGTCTCCGCCCGTGGTACATCCCACTCCACCCCATTCCCACCCACCTCCCCTACCTGACTTGGCCCAATGCCTTGTCTGCTTCTCCGCGCCCTCAGCTGCCACCGCACGACATACTGACGCGGCCTTGAACGGCAGGCACAGAGCTTGACGCTCGGCCCACTGAGTCAGCCTACTCTCCCTTTTCTTCTTCCCTCTTTTCTTCTTTCTTTTCTAGTAACAAAACTGCTGAATGTCGCGTACCTTGTAACAGGCTTTACTGAGACATCTCGATCAGGTTTACTGGCTGAATTTAGCTGTGAGCCAGCACTGCCGCTGACTCTCTGTGTCTCCGTCCGAGAGGTCCTAGGTTTCGGGACGCGTCGTTCGCAGATTTTCGACACTAGCTAGAGAGCTAGATCGTCAGTCGCTGTCTGGAGGGGAATTTTACTGTCGGCTACTCTGATCGTAATTATCCGTGGTTTCTCCCATCAATATCAGGTGAATGCCAGAGCAGTACCCTAACATTGATCATGCGCAATCATTCCTTCCTCTTCCTTGTCCTATACTTTCACCATACACACACATACACACCTATATAACACACATATCGGGAGACCGGTAGGAAGCTCAGAGCTTGTCCCGGCTGAGATGTTGCCCCGCTGGTGGGAGGTGCCTGGTGGGGGCAATCCAACGTGTAGTTCGGTGCCTGATCTCACAATCTAGTGAGGAGGAACACCTCCATCTCCCGCAATAAAAATTCACTACTCTACTGGGAATAACTCATTCCTTCGTTTTACTCATTCCTGCGGGCGATACTGATATAGCGAACCACGCTGTAGGAGCTGTTACAAGCTTCTTCAACGATTCCGGACGTTATCGAAAGGCTTCGTTTCTCTAAAATGCGGGATCTCCACGCTCTCTTTCCTCATACCACATTGCTTTCCCACTTCTCACTTTGCCATCATTGGCCACTTCTCCGAATCGTCTTTGGTCACCAGTAGGCTTTCCTTATTTTTATTCGTATATGCCGCACCACCGACGATGTGCCCTATATAGTCTTCTCTCACTTCATGAAAACTACGATATGATTGCTCCTCACTCTTCACTTGTATACGCACTTCAACCCTCTCACCACTTCTTCATTCTACGACCAACGCCAAGAAGCAACTGGTCCCTACCTCCAACACCTCCCACTCGCCTTTACCTCCTCACTCACCCACGCTCCGAACGCCAACTGATGTTCCTCTCTCTCGCAACTGCTCCACCTCCAACCCCGCCCCCGTGGAAGCTCGCCAACTTCGCCCACAGCAGTTTCCTTGTCCGCAGTAGCTCCCTGCGCCTCGATCTATTGTTTCCTTTCCCCCCACCCTCGCCGCCACGCCTCCCCTGGCAGCGGCCACCGCCCGCGCCGCCGCCTCTCTCCACGCCACGCCGCGCCTTTGCCTCGTGCCTCTGGCCGCCGCTCCCGCTTCCTTTGCTTCTATTGTCCACGCCGTTTCTTCGTCGCCCTACCCGTCTAGATATATAGATATTTATTATTATTCCTGCAGGTACCTTATGCAGCCTGTTGGAAGACCACTATAATTTACAAACATTACAATGTAACTTTAAATTATTTTAAAATAATTATAATAATAGAATGAAGACAGCAATAAAATCAACGATAATAACAATAATATAATTTACACTTTATGGCTGTCATATACAGATTTTTAAAACTAACTACATTGCATTTCACTTCACGACACGTCATCACACTACATTGAATATGATTATATTGTGTACTTTATAAATAATATTGTAATGATTTGTGAGACTAGCCCGCAAGAATGCATGGAACACGGAACTTTTATGTAAGCAAAGAGGAACTAAGAATGAAATAAACAATAGACAACAGCGCCGCGTAATAATAATTATTAGGAAAGTAATAGAAAACATAAAGGGGCGGAAATAGGCGTTATGAACAGTGAATAGAACCCAAATTTAGGAACATTTTAAAACAAGAATCACATTATTCGAGCCACGGGTTCCGTAAATATCATAAATTGTGTAAATTGCATGTATAACACGGCGAAGATTGAGAATATGGCACCCATTGTTGTACTTCTGGAAGTATACAACAAGACGGGTTTTATTGAATATCCAGTGAATGCCTGGGTGGATTTTGGCCAAACTTTCGGAAATTATAGAGAAAAATATTTAGATCAGGGCAAAATTAGTCACGGCGCGGGGGAATTTATGTGGGGCTCAGAATAAATTATTATTCAGTTTCATAGCATAGAGGATTAAGAAAGAATTGAAAGAGCGACCGAAGATGTAAATGACGTCATCACGAGCTGAGAAGACGAAAAATAAAGGTTTTTGGAAAAAGGAAAACAGGAAAAGGGAAGTTGGTAACGTGACAATTACAAAATGAAAGTTAGTAAAATTATGAAGCAGATAGTAAGACGCAAGACGCCCGAAAACAGTGAAAATGTAAACGTTTTCGAACATTTCTTATGGTGATGGGCATGTGTTTGAAAGAAGACAGTCACTTGGATTTTGTGGACCAACTATGTAAAATGTGTTACAGAGAGAATCAGGTCGATCATGACGATGATCGCACGCGTTTGATGCTATGTTAAATTTTTGGAGAAATTTCGCGGAAGTATTCTGCAAAAGTTCTTAATTTATATTCGGTTATGTAAAATCAGTTGTTTAGATGAAGTGGAACCAAAAATTCAATTCAATTTGTTTAGAAATTCACGGGAAAATCCGCATGGACATTATTCACGCAAGTTAGGCGCAGGAAACATGAGCGTCGTAAAATTTAAATACGTCGCGAGAAATCGAAAGAACATTTAGGGAAGACGCGATTAGTTGCAAGGAACAATAATTGTGAATACATTTGGTAATTTTAAATGGACGAGTGCATCTGGGATCTGATGGCAGCTGAACGGGGACTGCGTGCATGGAAAATGCACATTACAACTAGCAACGACGGGCGCTGACAGGAAGTGACATCGCTGCGAAAAGGGAAGTGGCACGATTTGTGCTATTACTATATTTTTTTGTTTGTTCACGCGCAAGTCCGAAAAAAGAAAAAAAAGAAAAACTCTGTCGAAGACCAAGTCCTGATACTAGGTTAAGGATAGGATTATCAAAAGGTCACGACAGAATGCGCATTCTGGTGTGTGTATGAGATTTTGTATTATATTTTCAGTGTGCATGTTTGTATTTGTTTTCTGTGTTGTTTATATATATTTTGTGTTGTCATGTTTCGCAAGTCGGAAGAGCATATTGTATTTATGTTTGGGATATAAGAAAAGGAAATCCGACATTAAATGTATGAGCATCCCACATGGCTCATAATTGCCTTGGATCCATGTGTTATTATTTAGTAGTTGTATAAAATTTGACCCAGGCACGAACGAGACGGACCCTTACCTCAAGTCCGTATGGAATGAGCGCGCGGACCAGGACCAGGTAGGATATAAATAGTGATTCGAGCTAGCAGAGGTACGGGCAACCGATAAGCAAAGATATTGTGGCATCCAATTGTAAGTTAGAGCTAGGGCAGGGCAAAGATAGTTCACGTGACGAGTAAACAGAAAAAGACATGAATAGTTAGGTTATTGTGCTCGCCGTGTGAGAGCATGATTTACGAGGATAGTGAGTAAGTAGGAGAAACAGAGAAGCTGTTACATTAGGCGCCCGATGTGAGGGCGTAAATGTAAATAAACGGAAATAGAATAGGCGCAGGCAGGCGCAGTAGAGAGAGAGAGAGGAAGGACCACGGTTGCATTGGGCGTCCAACGTGTGAGCGTAATAATTATAAATAGAACAGGTAGAAAGAGAGGGAGAACGGGAATACCGGTTGCAATACATGTATTTGATAGTAATAATAATAATAATAATAATAATAATAATAATAATAATAATAATAATAATAAAATTACTATTTTAATAATCCTAATTTACTAATTAATAAAGTTTCCAAATATCTTGGGGTAATTTACTTTAAAATAAAACCCTGGCTGCTTGTCGTTCCTGCCGCGTTCTCTCACGCACTGTCTCTGCGCCCCCTCTGCGACTGAAGACCGAAACTTGTCCTTTAAGGGTTGCCGGTTAATTTCCACATTATCCAGGCGGTTTGAATGAAGATGAATAAACGGATTCATTTGCAAAATGTTAGCATTAGCCACAGAAAACAGTGCGCTGAATAACAAGGTGATTGGCCGAGTATGAGGCGTCTAGCGTGTTTGCGACAAATATTTTGGCATAAAAACGTTGGAAATAATGTTGCACACACTCGAACTTACCAGTATTTTATGTTAATCATAAATGTGCAAGGGGGGAGTTTCGTCACTAACTCCTGAAAGCATCAGCTAAGTCATATAGTGAAATTAGTTTCATTTAGGTGGAATCGTATAAATATAAATTTACGAGTGATGAAGCGAAACTCCAAACAACATATCTTGATTCTTGTTTCTTACTAGCCTTAGAAACTCCCTACCAACAATCTAATCCATATTACCACGTTTTTCTGTTATTCCTACTCTACGTATTGTACACCTCGTACCCCAGTCTTGCTCTTACCTAATGTCGACTTCATCGGCGTATATAAATTGAGGACCAGAAGGAAAATAAGATTTTAACACATATGTAAATTGGGGAACGACCTAGAGAAGGACATACGTAAATTGGGGTCCGATAACCTCATCCTCTCCCAGGTAAACGTGGAAGGTGACACTTTATTTACGCAGAACATTTTCATAGCCATTATTTTTAAATCACAACAAACTCTCTTCTCAGATTTAGGATCGGTATATTTCTTTCGAAATATGATTTGATTAAAGTTGGTTTCCTTTCAATTGAATTGTTCTTTGTTTGAATGAAGTCTGCTTATCTTGTCCTTTTTATATTCTTCCTTTTTCTCTGCTGATATTCTACAACGCTGGACATAAAATGTGGACACTCTTCTAGTGCTTTCTTTGCTTTTCATTTTGATACAGGAGCGAGTCTGGGAGATTTTCAATAAGGCACAAGAAAAATATGGACAATACCGCGGCGACGGCAGCCCCCTTAACGCGCTTACTTGCTCGGTCAGTCCTTTTCTTTCCCTGGGTTGGTTTGATCCGTAAATGTACATGTAGAATTAGAAAGTAAGTTTTGTGAGAAAGGATTAAGGGATTATTTGGTTCTCAATTTACATTCGACCAACTTCATCCGGCTAAAGTCCTATACTTCCAAACGGTTTCCCGCTTGGTGAGATACCTGGAGGACAAAATTCCCCCGTAAAGCCAACGTATACGGTGAGCGCTAGATCTCACGTTCCAACAGGGAAGAAACTCCGCCAACTCTCGAGATATAACACACACCACACTTACGCAACTAATAACAAAAGTAGTCGATGCGCCCGAAAACGCTACATAGTCTCTCACTCACGCATCGAAGCTGCTCCTTACACGCACTATGTCCACTCGTTTTGGGTAATGTGAACATAAAAAGGCTAATTGTGAAAATAGCTAGATTCGGACATTGGTGGCAACACATACGCCTTCTCCGATTCCGCCGCATCCTCAGCTCTCATTGCTTCTAACGAGCTCGTCGTTTGTACAGAATTTCCTGCTTCCATCGCCCGCCTCCATTATCTGCGCTACCTCCGTCAACTCCGCCACCTCCAACGCCCCCTGTTGCTTCCACCGCTGTCGTTCCCTCCATCACCCCACCGCCTCCATAGCACTCTTTTCTTCCGCTTCCTCCATCACCACGCCGCCTCCAATGCTCCCGCAGACGCCACCGCCCCCGCCACCTCCATCGCCCACACCGCGTTCATTCCTCCCGCCACCACTCCTCCTCTACAGCGTCCCTCGCCACCGCCACTTCCACCACCCTCCGTCTTAACTAATTCATATTCCTGCATTTCGCAACCACCCTCCACAACCCGTTTCGTCATTCCCTCAATTTCCTAACTACTTCCTCCTAACACTTCCACAACCATTACTGCGCCCACCATCATCACCCACATCGTCACCTACGGCGATGTTTTTAAAACATCGATGTTTTCCACCAGAAACATCAATATTTTAACATCGATATTTTGCTTTCGATGGTTTCTTCACATCAATATTTTGTTGCAAAAACATCGATGTTTTCTAAATTTTAATTTTTTAAAATATTTTTTTAAATGAAGGGGTTTAAGCACGTTGTAAAGTAGAAGCAATCCACAGCAATACCATTGTTTTGCGTCATCCTCTTTATCACGCTGCACATTTCGCCTATGCAATCTGAGGAAGTTTGGGAGCTGCTCGTGTTATGAATGTATGTTATCACCAGGCGTGTCACTGCCTGAATCGACAGTGAAACACGATATCGATAGCAAATTTGCATTGTTCTTTATTGTTAATTTTATTATTTAAATTCGATAATAATTTTACATACTACTGACATGCTGGTAACCAAACAAGAAAATATATCTCTTTTTACGTACTGTAATTAAAAATGGATAGGAAAATAGCATGTTTATTAGTCTATAATTAAAACATCGACATTGAAAACCCTCTAGCGATGTATCGAATTATCGATGTATCGATGTTTTGGTAAAATTAGCCATCACTAGCTGCTCTCCGTCTGTCGCGTCGGCTGTCTGCCCGCCACGCGCCCCGCTGGAGGCCACCGGCGGCGCGGCGTCGATCCGCACGTGACGATGCACACACCCGCCGCCGCGCGTGCAGGGCGCCGCCACATGGCCTTGCGAGGCGCGCCCACTTATCTAACATTACCACCATAAATTATGACAGCGCACGCGGATTACCAGCGCTGACATAATTAGTAAGGGCGCGTGACTCGTGATGATCGCAGAAAAATAAATACAAAGAAGAAACAATAATAAAGAAGAAGCCGAACAAAACAATAACACAAGACGATACAATGTCACATCATTAGATAGGAAATTAAATATAAATGGTATCCAACTAAAGTATAAACACGTAATATTACGCTCCTTTCTCGTTTTCTAACATCAAGAGTGAAAAATTGGGCGAATAACGGCGGCCGTCTGACCATAAATAAAATCAAAGAAGCAACATGTTTCAAATAAGTGATACATTTTCACAACTCAAATTTTTGTTAATGTTGAAATTTTGAAAGAAAACTGAATGCCCGTAAAAAGGTCGTGGGCAGGGCGTCGGGGACTACAGCAGCTGGGCATGAAATACGTTGGAGGAACCAGCTTTCGGCGCGTCTGCGGCGATGAAGCAGGAGTGGTAGCTTATTGTACATCAAGATGGCTGCCGCGATGGAGGAGGCGGTCATCGGGGTGACTGCAGCGACGAATAAATATTTACGGGTGAGGAATGGTATTTTTAGATGGTTGCAGGTAAACTTTCGAGGTTCTGTAAATAAAGAAATCGAATTCTATAATTAGGTTCTTGTGCTCCCGACATTGTGATAGGAACAGAATCATGGTTATGTGAAAACTATTCATTCAGAGTTCTCATACGCGAATTGTGAAGTTACCAAAGAGGTTAAAAAAAAGCTAGTAGTAGGAGAGTTATTCTTTGCGTGAAGCGGCGTATGTAAATTGGGAACAGAAGGAAAGTAAGAGTTTAACCCGTATGCAAATTGGGGACCGCCTACCTCAACCACTTTCAGGTAAAAGTGGAATCTGACATTTTATTTTTGAAGAACATTTTCATATCCATTACTTTAAAACGCAACTCTCTTCCCAACTTTCCAAACTTTGGATTGGTATATTTCTGTCTAAATATGGATTGGTTAAAGTTTGTTTCCTTTGGATCATTTGTTGATTGAATTATTTTGGTTCTGCTTATTTGTCATTTTTGTATTCTTCCTTTTTCTCAGCTAAAGCTGAACTCGAAATTTTGGCTCTCTTCTGTTGCTTTGGTCGTTTATCATTTTGATATAGGAGCGAGTCAGAAATATTTTCAATACTTCAATTAAGTCGAAAAGGTTAGGATGAGGGGAGTAGAAATGGGAATTGAACTGGGAATGGAAGGATTCGTAAGCATTTGTAGTTTGTTCTTGAGAATTCTCTTTAGTTACACATTATTCCGGAAGAAAATCACTATTTTCATCAATGTAATATTCAAACACATACTCTGAAAATTTCTTATCTTTAGGGTGTTGAGGTTGTACCGAAACAAAATCGTAAGCGAAGCAGTCTCCAACGTCGCTCGGCTCGAGATACGAAAGTCCAAAAATTAGCCTCAACCACTACTCAGCGTCCGTTTTCGTGTTTATAATCTCTACCTAAGCCCAGGTTTTCCGGTACCATGATTGCCCCAGCTAAAATCTGCAGGCGATCAATTGGATGTTTGGCCATACCAAACGCACAGCATTTTGCGCTGCCTTTTCAAAATCAGCGACGTTAACTTCAGGCATCAATGCACAATTGAATTCAAGATTTTACGTCTTAAAAAAATTGAACATTGTAATGTAGTACGTTGCCAGTCGATTATCAGGTAGAAAGCAAAACGCTACTGGCACATATACTCCATTTTGAATTACATGCATCGTATAGAGCTGCAACCAAACCTTTGTATAACAAAGAAAAGTTCCATCGACACATATTTTCGCAGAGTTACACAAGTATTTGAACATTTTTTCTCAGGAAAAATAACAATTCCGGACATCCTGTCATTAACAACCAAAAATTGTTCTGATTTTAAAGTAGTTTTGTATTATCCTTGATATCAATTGCCTCCTCTTGGCTTTTAGGCAGGGCTGGATTTTCCTTTCTTTTGCTGTTGTACAAATTCCGACGTGTACACAAAATATCTTTTTCATTTAAGTGTCGAGAGTGTTAACATTTCTTTCTTCGTTTGCTGAATGAATTATCTTCGAAGGGTTCTGGAATAAATCATCTTGTGCTTTTCTCTTGGCACTGTTCCTCACAATCTTCTAGTTTGTTATCTCAATTTTGTTATCGGGAGAATGGCTAGTGTCCTTCCGCGAAACACCATATCCACCAAGGAATGTGAACACTTTTTCATCGAACAACTTCATTGTACATGTCCAAAAGCACTCTCCACTTATTTTCAACACTTTCTTCTTCCGGTACGTATTTCCACATTCGTCTATCACCAGTTCTTTGTGACACCAGGTTTCACTTCCATCTTTGAAAAAACATTAACTGTGTTGCTCGGAAGCTCGGAAAGCAAGTGAGAATATTGCCATCTTCGGACCTCTCGAAGAATCTCCGTCTGGGAAATCAAGTGAAAGGCACAAGGAAATGCTGGACAGCAGCGCGGCGGCGGTGGCCCCCTCCATTTTCTTTTCCTCAGTCCTTTTCCCTACCTGAGATGGTTTGGAATACCTGAGATGGTTTGCAATATACATAGACAATTCCAAAGTAATTGCCAAGTGCACCGACCTAAGTTAAAATGTCTTGTTAAGAAACGAACGTAAAATTTTAATGGCTGTTAACTCGAAAAACAGATGCACCATCGGTAGCGGTTGTTAACTAGTGAGATTTAGCTACAGAACGTTAAAATTGTGCTTCCCATTACTGAACGCACTTTCTTACGAACTTGATTGTCGGTTATAGATGGTCTTTGACCTTCCTCGCGTGAGTTTAAGGTGGTTAGAGCGAGATATTCCCTAGTAGAGATTCCATAATACAGTCAAAAATATTTATTTGCGATATAAATGGGTATTGCGAGACCTATATAAACAAAATAGAGACTCTTATGATGAATTTTTTTTAATTATACAATTATAAAAAGTATAAATATAAAAAGTAACATTACAAACAAATATCTATATTGTATTATTTATATTTTGGATAAACGAAACCTTTCTTGAAACTTCCTTTCGCTGTAGCCATTGAAAGGATCACCTCTATCCATCACAATTGTCCTTTGGGTACTTTGATGAAACAAATAATCATAATATAACATTTCGTCGAATTCACGATCGTCACAAACTGTTCTGTACGCCATTGCAAATCAAGTACTAATTTCCGTTAAAACGACAAACGGGCCAAAAATGCTCGATTTAAGTTAACGGCAGCTAAGAAATATTTAACGAGCGTTTAACTTTGGTGCATCAGAAATCTGAGATAACGGCCGTAAAGTTAACATTTAACGTGAGTTAAATTTTAAGCAACGTTGGTGCACTTGGCCATAAGTTTCACAAGATAAGATGAAGGGATTATTTGGTCCGCAATTTAGATACGGCCCTATTGTTATAGCTGGTTATCTAAATCTTCGCGAAGTTAACTGGAAAGCACAAGTCTTGCGAGAGGAAAGTCCAGTAAATTGTAAACAGTCTGGTATAGGATGTTTTATTATTTCAGGTAGTAAGCCAACTGACCCGGCAGGACGAGATGCTAGATGTTTTCCTCGTCAACTCCGCAGAAATAATTTCATGGGACGTGCTTGAAGGCATTAAGAACCAGAAATCAGTCTTCTTAGAGTTACGTATATACTTAAGTGGAAAATTTGCAATTTTTGCAAAATATCGTGTGAGATAAAAATTAAAGGCCGGGCTTCTACAAATATGTCCGAAAATGCAACGGAAATAACGAGGAAATTCCGAAAATTCCGAGATATAAATAACTTATTGCTTACCATGGACAGGGTCAAATCGGACTTATTTAATAAATTTTTCGTATCGGTATTCAAAAGTAGATCCTTACATGTTCCAAAATTTCATTCGTTTGAAGATAATTTCTAACTAGAAGAAAAGATTCCTTCGAAAATTCATTAGCAAATGGGAAATTGCGCACATCATATGAAATCTCGTAAGCTACTATCAAAATTTATCAATTCTATTAACAACGCGAATGAGCTGAAACACTGGAAATCAGCTAGTGTTGAACATATATTTAAAATTGGCGATGAAATGAAAGTGTCTAATTGTATCCCCCACTCCATTACTGTATAAAATAATGGAATATTTACATATCCGCATTTATTTGATACGATCGGGGAAAAACAAGTGTGATTTTTCATAGCCAATATGATTTTAGTTGTGGGTTCTCTTGCGAAACTCAAGTTGCTTCCCTTTTTCAGGAGCTAGCTGACGCAGTTGACGTAATAGTTGATTTTTACTTTCTCGCGCTTAAGAAGGAACTTCTTAAGACGAGAAAGTTATGTAATGCTGCACAAAAAAACGACGAATTTTCGGCAGAAAACCTCTTATTAAGGGCCCTGGTAACGAAAAATTGAATAAATTCAGTTGCTAAATTTAGAAAATAAATCCTTTAACACATGTTGTAGCCAGAAGCCATGTTTTATGGGTCCTTGATACCGCGAAATCGATTGACGGCAAAATGTCTGTCCGTCTGTGAACAACGCTAGCGGCTAAACCGTTCAGCCGATTTTCTCCAAAATTGATACTCCCTTATCGATCTGGCTGATGTCGCGGCCCCTTGAATTTGAAACCGATATTTTAGTTTTGAGGGGTACTTTACATGAAGCCGCTAGGACATTTTCAAAATTTTCAAAAAAATGGTTCCAACATTGATTAAATTTTGTTGTTGGATAGTTTAAAGGACGTTTAAGAGAATGGGAGCACAAGTCTCATGTTGGTTCAAAACACTAATTTCTCGAAAATTGCAAATAAAAAAAACGTCTTCCTAAATCTAAAATATTAACGATAGAAATTTTTCTCTTAATAAAATCTGTTCCTTAAAGATATATTTTCAAATAAAGTAATGTACAATTTCTCGAAAATTTGAGTATTTTTGCATAATTTTGCGTGAAATGTAGACAATTAAATTTTTTTAGACAATTTTTTATCTCGAAAACGGCTCCTTTCCTTTTGATGAAATTTTGTTGGTGGATAGTCTGAACATCGTTTAAGATAATGGTGTAGGTCTCATGTTGGTTGAAAACTCTGTTTCAAAAACTGAAAAAATTCAAACTTTTTGCGGCGTCTTCCTCCAACACCAATTTTAAAGTTACAATTTTTTTCTTAATGAAATGTATTCATCAAAAGCAGATCTTCAAATAAGGTCACGTTAAATTTTACGAAAATATGAGTATTTTGTGAGTAATTTGGCGACAAAATAGTCGAGCGTTCCCAATTTACTGCGCTTCCTGAAAGTAAAATGAATGTGAAATGAATGTAACGTGAAATGAATTTATAAAACAGTATTCGCCAAATTCATGAAGCTTCTGAGCAACCATACCGTGTTTTAAATCCTACTGTGAGCTACCAAAAGAAATTTGGGCAGAAATAACAACTTTCATCAAACTATAATTTGCAATTTTCTGTGCTCACGCTAAACATACCGGACATAACCTCACGCTCACAATCAACCGAGATTGACAGTGACAGTAGCGCAGGCAACTGTATGAGCCACAAGCTGAGCGTGACACTATTATCTACCGAAAATTTCCCCGCGAGCTACTGCTAGCTCGCGATCGACGGTATGGCGATCACTGTAGTAGAATAAGATCATTTTATATTATGATCAATCATCTGCATGACGTAAACATTTAGGTACATTTAGACTCTTCACCATATTAAGATAAATATCGTTGCTGTTTATTTTCGTGGATTGTATTCATGTAAGGGAAACTGCGTGTGACTGTTTAAATGTGGGATATCTGATATTCGAAGACATCGTTGCATTGCGATAGAGAAGATGGATTGAAACGAATGCACAGTGTGTGCTTGCAATCAATTATCTGTTTTTTGTTCTAAGAAGGAAAATTTTGACTGGCAAAAATACTCTTCTAAATTGAGATTGAAGAGAAAAGACGAATACTTTTCTGAAAAACTCCAAATGATCTTTTGCTTTTTTTCGACCTTGAGAAGATTAGGGAATGAATTCGAAGCGTTTCATAACGAGTGCATTACACGTACCCTGATATTTTTGTATGATTAGACGGCCTTTTCCAGAACTAATTATGTGTTTCGTTCACACTGAGGAACAAAACATAGGAACACAAGATGGCGAACGCTTACGTAAGAAGTCATCTGTGAACTTTGTTTCTTCAATTTCTTCTAACCTTCATTCACAATAACGACGTAGTAAACATATTTGAGCAACGACGAATTGAATCGCCAGCGCCAATAAAGCAACGATCGTGATATTGATATGATTATATCAATAACATCACTATATTATATTTAATTATTTTCATAGTAAATGTCTATTTAGGTTGTTGGTGGGGCAAAGGCTTGAAGGCATAAGCTCAAGTACGCCTTGGAACATTCAGTCTTCGGCAGTCTTTGGTATAGGCGTGAGCAGCCTAAAACCAGAAGGGGCCAACTAATTGCTGGGCCCCTTTTTATATAAAACTTTTGTATTTACATTGGCATTCCATCAGTAAATAAATAAAACACACTATATGGTGAATAAAATTAAAACTTTAATGATACCTACAATTAAAATATACAATTGATTTTATGTCGAATCATTTACAGAGTTGTCAGATGGTTTGAAGCGCTTTTCTTCCTAAAGTCGTATTTCAATCACCCAAAATGGCAGCTTAGAAGAGGGAAATTCAGGAATGAATCATATTTACAGGAATGCAGTGTTTTATCATGAGCCACGGAATCCCTTTCGAAACTTTCATGGGGGCCATAGCCCCTGTCCCCCTCCTGTGCCCACGCCAATGGTCTTTGAAGTTTAAATTCTAAATTATTGCATGGATGTTTCAATTTCTGTTCCTGGCATGGAAACCCCCATATATCTTATTTCCATCACTCATTTCAAAATCCTCATCTGAGAGTGATTAGAAAACCACGTCGAATGGAGATGCTGGAGGCGGTCACAACATTAATCAATCCCTCTCACTCTCGATTGATTTATTATTTCGTATTTCTGAGAGCGTCAACTGTTTTGGTCGTTCGTCCCGTTAATGTAGTGCATGTTTTAACCCTGGAGGTGGGAGAGTTATTCTCTCGCTAGATGGTGAGATCTGATGCTAACCTACTCGTCGGCTTGTGAGGTTTCCCCAACCAGGTATTTCCCACCAGCGGGGTACCACCCCAGCCGGGCCATGCTCTAGTCTCCCGAGATGTGTGGTAGTGTAATGCATGTAAGTGTAAGTGTGTAAGGGCTGAGAATAGGATAAGGAAGAGGAAAGAAAGATTGCTTGCGGTCCTAATCCCTTTTGTTAGCGTAGATCAGAGCAGCTGGTTGCTAGATATCACCATTCATATCCATTAAAACATTAAATACTGTGCAACCAAAAATAATTCAGTAACTATAAGAGGAATTGAAAGAACATCAAAATATATGGAACACAAAGAGTAGTATTGTTTTTCTTCATTCGGCTCTTTTGCTCGGAACTTGTTTGTCACGTGTAACTCTTTTTCTTGCCTCTAAGAGGCCAGTGAATATTGTGTATCCCTCACAGACTTAGAGTTTGCCTTGTTACATAATAGCTCTTTACTTATTACCTCGATTTCAGTCCTCCAATTATCTATCGCATTCGTATTTAGTTTTTTAAGATGTAATATATTAATCTTCCTCTTCAAAACATTTTTGTACAATTTTACTAGTATTTATTTGCATAATCCGTCCAGAAGTGCTTAAATGCCCTCTACTACTGATACCAAACACATAAGACACACTTCAACAAGAGGGCAATTTATTTTATTAGAAGGACAGTGTCAATGTGTAAATTCACGTTCATAAAATGTGCTTACTCAGCGATAATGATGATAATAACTTGGACGTGTTATACACGCCACCTTATATATTAGCAATAGAATACTAATGTTGAAGGGTACCTTTGTTACCCGGAAGGTTAATTCGAAAGAGTAACGGTACAATATGCGCCCAGAAAGAACAAAAATGGATAATGAATATAAGAATTAATCGCGAAAGAAAAATAATTAATCAGATAATTGTATTGCTTGAAACAAAACATAATTTTCTTTTCGCGATTTTATCAGAGTCTGCGTTTGCTCACAAAAAAAATGTGGTTACACAATGTATATTATGTCAATAAGCCTTTCGTCACTTGAGTTCATTGAGATCGATTGGCCTACACTTCGTCGCTTACAATTTCATTCGTGTTTGTAAATACTGTTTGCGTTCAAGACAGGCATCGCATTGCTCCTGCAGCTGCGCCACGGCGGAGGCAGCTGTCTGCCTGTCGCGGCGGCCAATCACACGCTGCCAGCAGCGCCTGTCCGCCCGCGTCAGCGCCGCCCTCCGCGAGTCATATGAAACGTAGACGCGCGACTCCCGCTCCCTTGCCCGGGGCCCCGGCAATGGGAGACAAAGAAAATAAAGAAAAATATAAGAATGAAAGAAAGAAAGAAAGAAAAAGAAAGAAGGAAAGAAAGAAAGAAAGAAAGAAAAAAGAAAGAAAAAGGAAATAAACAGAAAAAGATATAGAAACACAAAATGAAAAACAGGAACAGAAAGGAGAGCTTTTCCTCGGTTTGAAGGGTCGTGGGTTCGAATTTTACCTTCAACATGACCGGCTTAATTTAGGTCAGAGGCAGTATTGCTGCGGACTCTGCAGTGGCTCTGACCGGAAGGTCCTAGGGTTCGAGTCCCGACGGTGGCAGAATTTTTTCAACATTATGTAGATAACTCGTCGCTGTGTGAAGAATAACTTTACCAGCTGGGTGCTCCGACCGGTTGTTTTTCGTGGTCTCTCAGATCAACACCAGGCGAATGCCAGGACATTACGACAAACGGATCACGGACCACGTGCAATCTTCTCCCCTTACGTATACCCTAACACTACACTCTCACACTTGCCGGGAAATCAGCCGGGATCTGAGAGCTTGTCCAGGCTGGGTTTGTGCCCCCCGCTAGGAGAGATACCTAGAGGAGAAATTTGTGCCTGTGCTTCAGCGCCACGGGAGGTTAGATGTGCAAAGTTGGCCGAAGTCAAAGAAGCCTTTCCTGATAAATATATTTAATCTTCAAATCCCTTCAGATTTTTGGTTTCGCCGTCTATGTGGGTCATACTTGATGTGTTTGATTTAAAAGGTGACAAACGTTTATAACATTTCGGTTTTTGTCTTTCTCTACCACATCTGTGTCTCCCGAAACTCACAGTCCTGGTCCTCTCTCCCTCCAAAACAAATTCCGGAACCTTAGTTGTGTGTCAGGTGTGTCAAGCGAGCCCTACTCTCGTACATATGATTTCCTATACTTCAGTGTAATTTACTTCCCCAACCTCTTAGACATGTTGCTCTAAAAGGTACACCTCTCCTCTTAATCCTTTCGGATGGTCACGGCAGGGGCCTTTGCTGTTCTTTCTCCCTTCTTGCATTCTACCTTCGAATCCAGATCTACAGGTTCCTGTAGATCTGTCAACACTCCTTCCACATCATCGCTTTGCCTCGTGCTCGCGTGCCCCCCGCACGTTCCCAGAGCCTCCCGCCGCCTCTGCCCCTTGCCCCGTGCCCCAGCGTCCCGCAGCCTCGACCTACCATGACATGCGACTGCGGCCCGTCACTCCTTCTCCCTTCCCTCCCCCTTTGCCGTTTCTCCCACCCCTTCCCCTCTCCTCCTTCAGTCCCTCCGACACACACTCCGCTCTGGCAACGGAGCAGACGCCCGCGCAGAATGCTAACGCAGCACAGGCGCGACGCCGAACTGCATGGCACGTGCCTTACAATGGGCTTCTTTACAAAGACAGGCGCTTTCCTGTCTTGCGAAGGTCGCTGTCTGCAGAGGTGACTTGTCAAACGTTTCGTTCGCGTTATGTATGGCAATCGGAGGTCGCAAAGAATACTGTGCATTTCTCGCGCAAAGTTGACTGAAATGTTTTGAAAACGTTTTGAAACGTTTCCAAACAGATGAGAGAAATCAAGATATGCAGATTATGGAGAGCAATGACTCCTCAAAAATTCCTTGATATAATTTGGTTAGTTGGTTGGTTAGTGATCAGGGCGCGTCAACAGCTTAGGTCATAAGTCCCGTAAGTGTAGTGCATGTTTTCCCATGGGAGATGGCGGTGATCTACCCCCTCTACCCGCTGGATGGCGAGATCCGGCGCCTACCGTCGGTTAGGGGGGTGTTTCCCCCTAACCAGGACTCTTCCACCAGCGGGGCACCGCCGCATCTGGGACAAACTAAGTTTCCGACCGGTCTACCGGAATATGCGGTAGTGTAGTGCATGTTAGTATGTGTGTGTGTGTGTGTGTGTGTGTGTGTGTGTAAGGGGTGAGGATAGGACAAGGAAGAGGAAGGAAAGATCGCGCGCGGTCCGTGGCCCGTTTGGTAGGATACTGCTCGGGCATTCGCCTGGTGTTGATCGGAGAAACCACGGAAAACTACCGATCAGAGCAGCCGACCGTTAGAATTCTCCTCCAGACAGCGACTGAATTCGACCTAGCCGAAAAGCTAGTGTCGAAATCCTGCCGCCGTCGGGACTCGAACCTAGGGCCTCCCGGCCAGAGACGCTGCAGTGACATCAGTTGATGCACTGAGCTACCGCTCGCGGTCGATATAATTTGGCAGGAAGGAAAAAAACGATGGGCGAACTAAAGTAGCAATATGTATTTAAATAAACAATTTTGAATTACATCTTGTCTTTTATTGGAAAAATAAAATATTGAAAATTATTCAATATTGCTAGTACAGTAAAACGTGCTCAATGCGGAACATGCATAATCCGTAAATCTGTCTAATGTGAACATAAATCTCGGTTCATTAAAACAAAAACTTTGCATAACGCGGAATCTTGTCTAATGCGGAAAAAAATATTGATTCCTTGCAAGTTTTACTGTACATATATTGTATTGCGAGAAGATCGTAAACCCCACTTCATAATGTCTAGATAAGTCTTATAAAAAGAGAATCTACAAAATCAGCTAGGAAGAATATGACAGGATATTTCCTAAACTAAGGTGAGTTTAATTGAAAGCTACATGTTCTTGAATTAATGAAGTCAAATTACGGACCAGATAAAAAAGATATAGCAAAAGACATAATTTGACTGAACACTAAACACACGGCATCTTACATAGATAGTTTTTAAAAGTACTAGCAGGTTGCGTATCTGCCCACAAGAGATATTTAACATGTAGTTTTGTTAACTTGCTTAGTTACTCTTTTCGTATTCCTGGGCATTATGTAAGATATTCAAATATCTAGGGTAATTATAGCGCATACGTAGTTATATTAACCTCACTTTACATGCATACAGCGTAGTGCATTCTAGATTTCCTGAACATTGTATTCAATGCTCTCGAACTTCCCTAACGTCTTGGCCTCGCCTACTACAGCGTATTATAATCACGCTTAGGTGTATATACCGCGATTTATTTCTTAACTTCATAAGAATTGGTTATCATCTCTCAAGTCAATCCCTGTACAAACTTTTTTCTAAAATTCGACACACTTAAATCTAATTGAATACTGGTCATCCAGATTCTCCTTAACCAGTTAAGAATACAGCGAACATTTTCTCAGACCGTACACTCCCCTCTCTCCGTAACAATGAACAAATAAGCGGATACCCTCCAAATAAACCAACAACATATCTAGGACTAAACATTGATACACCTCAATGGAAACCAAAACATTGACATCAAACTCAATCTAACCGGAGCGAAATTACTTCAACTAAAACCACTAGTAAACAGAAGAAGCAATTAGCTTTACAATACGGAATTCATTTTATGAAAATTCATAGTAAGACACCAGTTTCTGTAAGCTTCTTCTTTAAGGATAAATGCATCTTGAACTTATACAAAATGTAAATCATCCAATATTAATACCTCAGGGCATCATGGTATTTTTCAAATAAATAACTAAACAAAGAATTTAATTTAGAGCAATTAATCCAATACATTAATTATACATCCTTCCACTTTGATTCATGTTTTATGTGAACGTTAGTCCTCTCCAAATTCACGAAGTGCAGAAACTCAATGCATATTTGAAGAATACAAAACGATGTTCGATAATTCCTAAGAATATTTTCTGAATTCGAATAAAAGTAGTGGTACCCAAATAGGGTTTCTCAAGAGCTTATGCAAGTTTTAATATATACTAGTTATTTTAACCTGAATATACATGTAAAGTGAAATAAAAGAGAAACAATATTTTTTTTAAAATATGAATCATGTTTGCGGCCTGTTGGGAGCTAGGCAACACACACGAAAAATGTGCATTATATATATCCTGAGGGTTGCATAACCTCTTCTAGGGGGAAGGTGTGGTCATGTGCGGTTGCATTTGCACCATAGTATTAAGTGTATCACCTTAGGATCATATTCCGTTATTTACAACAATAAACGTTTCTTATAATGCTATCTTTGAGAGAATCATTTGCAAAATATGAGTTGAACCAAAATGTCTTGCTTCATCGCTAGTCGTGAATCAACTGCACGACAGCAATCATATTCTTATGCACTCCCTGGTCTCCCCTGGTCCCCTAGCGCGAATTACTACGACGTGACCTTACGCCAATTACGTGGCGTCAATTGGCAGATGCACGCGTGGGACGTCCGCCACAAAGTCTTAACTTAACCTTCGCCATACCCCCCTCCTCAACTCCCCAAACCTGCCCTTCCTCCAATCACCTCCTTTATCGCCCACATCCGCTCCGAACGAATGTACGCTTGCGAAATCTTCGCGGCCACTCCGGTCTCGACCCTAGGGGCCTTATTCATAGTTGTCACTGTCAATAAGGAAAACTTTAAGGAGTTCCTTATAGCAATTTTCAAGTTACAGTCGCAGACATAAGGAACTCTTTAAAGCCATAAGGGAGGTCCAGCCTTCACTTACATCTGAAAGTGAACCCTGTCTGTGTGTGTTGAAAATGGTCGTATTTTGAAAGAAATGTAAATGGACAACGATTTCAAGCTTATAAGTATTTTATGGTGGAATTGTTCTATGTAGCAACAAGCGATATTTAAGTGACATGCAAAACGCTTTGCAAGTGCAAACAACCAAAAATTTAAGAAACGATATCGTTTTACTACGACTGATCTAAACGTTTCTGTGCAGTACATGCTTAAACCAGCTTCAACTAATAACTCGCTACTATTATTGTTAAAGAAACAACTGTAAACACAAACGCCAACAGCATGAACTACATAACTCTACTGTGTAGGTTAGGTTGCCTCAGAGATGCTCACGGAAGCAAACATATGACTAGTTCACGATCATCTTCAGGCAAGATACAAGTGACAGTGAAACGGCCAATATGCTGTTGGCAAATAAGACGCTTGCTATCATCGTACTTATATTAAGTATCGTTAATGAATACAAAATGTGCATAAGCATTTTCTTATTAAAAGTAACTTTCTTACAGCTTAAATATTTTCTTATCACACATACAAGTGAGGACTATGAATGTGACCATACGTTTCATTTTGGTGTCCGAGAACATAGCGTTACGAATCGCAAGGCGGTCACCCAAACTCTGCCCACCCGCCTTCAAAGAAACAGCGACCCCTTTGTGTCGGGGACCCCTGAGCGTCAGCTACCGAAGAAAACCCGCCAGAGGTCACGCACGGCGTTCAAGAGTGCGCTGAAATCGCGATCTCCCCTGTTCCTGCGCGAAATCGGCCGGGGGGCGATCTTCGAGTTACAACGAGTCTACGACGGCCATAAGGCCATTGGTGAAAATTGTTCCGAAATGTCTAAAAATCCTAGTTACGTCTTATGTTATTGTTATCTCCAGCATACTTTTAAGATGGTTTCTGAACTTTAATATTTGTTCTTTCGTATTTTAAATGGCCACTTTGCAAGTTTGAATCCCTGCGCGAAGTTACGCCCCCTTTTTTCGCCGCCAGAAGCGGTGAGGAAATAATCATTTCTGATGTCAGTATTATCTGAATTTATCTGTGACTCTGTAGATTTCATATTGTATAAAATCTTTGGAACAATCGACAATGTGGAGGGAACAATTTAGCCAACTTTTCTTCTGGTTCTAGCGTCATTTCACTTTCCTCTCAAAATATTTTTTTTGTCATATTCATATCTTTAAAATGTTCCACGCTAACTACATTTCAAGCAATGTTATCGAAAATTTTAAGATGTTTAAACAACACAGTGAGAAATATTCTGTCGATGGGTTTGCATAAATAGTCATTGTAGTTTTTATATGGTTTTTTCAGTAGTTATTCATCAAGTAAATAAAATTATTTAAAGATTATATTTAAAGTTTGCAGTGTAACTACTAATCATTTATTAAAAGCTACAGCTGTAACTCATACCAAATACATTCCTGATTACAAGAAAAAATCCGATACAAATACCAAAACTTAGTTGACAAGTAGCGTTTTAATGATATTGCAAAACTTAACGAAAATACAAAATATTAATTTTATTTTAAACGGGTAAAGATAAAAGCACAACATTTTTTTAAATTGTTTATACAGGTAGTTTCTATGATTCACTAAAAAGCCGATAATGATTGCAGAAAATATCAATTTTAGTTTTTCGCAGACGCATTTTTCACCGATGAATGCAGTGTTCACGATCCGAGCCCTGCCGCCGCAACTTTTGCAGAGCACCGCAAACAGCTGCAGGTGGTCACGAGGGGGGGGGACAAGTGCTCCATTGGTTGCCGGAGATGATACTGTTGCACACTCGCGCCTTGGCACACACTGCCTAGACGTCACGGATGCTTTGAGCAACGTCAGCGCCATGGCCTATTTTTTATTTTTGTTTATACCAATGAAGTGTAAATGGTGTGCACTGACATGGTGCGTATGATAGGTAAGATTGTGCTTAAATAAGTATGAAAGTTACCATAAATATATGAGTATGATCGTATAGAAAAATAAAATAAGAAGGAAGAATATTAAAACTAATTCGCTATTTAAGTAATAAAATAAACAACCATAATCATTAGTGAATATTAAGCGGCCTGACAAAGCGCCGACTTCTTCATTTAAGTTTAGTTAATTTAGCTTCGTTTATTTAAGTACCGTCCCATTTGTGCTGCAAAAGCTGAAGAGTCTTATGTAATTCCACTGAACAATAAATGACTGCCTCGTCAGGGCGGCTGACAGAGCGAAAACAAAAAAAATCGTTTCTTCACCTTCATGTTTCTACATTGGATCTTTCCGCATCTGAATGACCGCTGTGCATGGAAATTGCACAAAATGAGCAGTCGACCTTAGATAGACCGTCTGTGCAACCTTTTCCGAATTCTTTCAACAGCTGACTAATGTGTTTAGGCATGTGTTAAGTTCAGTGACTTTTCTTCACAGAGTTGACTCACATACAAATAATGCGTCTGGTGGCCGTTTCTAATCGCCTGGATGGAGTACGTCAAAACAAATTAAATTTGGTTTGGAAGAATATTCCTTTCTTGTATCTAGTTTTGCCAGAACAGAGTAGTTAAATAACTATTACTTTCTTTCTGTGTTTTATCTGCATATTGATCGTGTTTAGTTCTCCATGGATTGTTAGGATATTTTCTGAAGAGGAGCTTTGCGTCAGGATACCAAAGATTTCTCGCTTTACACCAATTTAACTGCAGGTGTGTATGTTATTGTTGTTATTTTCATATACTGGCGTGCGATGTTTATTCAAGAATTTTTATGAGGTTCAGAGATAAATGATCAGAAATTTCTGTCATCTTAAATTTAACTATTACATACTAAATTAAACGTACTTACGCAACGTGATAGAAGTTGCCGTGATAGAAGTTGCCATTGATTTGAGTTTCTATATTTACCATACCAGGTGAAATAACGCCCAATATTTTATTTGATTCTCTTTTCTTTCCATCCATCATTGTCTAATTAATTCCTTAAGTTGCTCCTTTATTTATTCTGAATTCATATCTTCGTATTGATAACAGTATTCCTAACCAATATTTTACATTAATTATTATTATTGTTTAATATTCATGTCACACAATCCTGACGGCTTTGAGAGTAGCAGGTTGGCAGCTACCAATATTGACTCAATCAAAGAAAGGCGTGTCTATTTTTGACGGGCGGGCGAAGACGACACACGCTGCGCACACACAGGTGGCCGGAGGGCGTCTCCCGGGCGTCGCGGCGCCGGCGCCTCCTATTCACCACCGGCGCCGCCCCCACCCCCGCCCCCGACACGCGGCGCGCGGGGAAATTCCACGCCTCCCCCGGCCCAAGGCTGCCGCGGCCCACGCCCGGCGGAAAGGTACCGCGGCCACGGAAGACGACGCAAGAAGGGCAGCGCCGAAAATATGCTAGCGGGAGGGATAAATGGTAATTAAATGGCTGGTCACTTGAGAAAAAAGCCTTAGGTGATTTTCGAAAAATACGTTCACACTATTGGTGGAGAGTATTTCGTTGTTGCGGAATTGTACGATGAAGGGGAGGGGAATAATTGAAAAGTGTACGTATACAACAAAATGTGCCTCAATTGAAGATATTGTGGAAGAATAGACATGAAAAGTGTTCCAGAAATTACTATTTGTCAAGAGAAAAAAATAACTTAAAAGATTAACTAATCCCTTTTCATTAAACACCGTTTATTTATTTATTATATTACTCATATTTCATTTTGTAGGTTTTTTTTGTAAAGCGATAGAGAGTTCATAGTTTTGTGTACAGTTGAGAGTTTAGAACATTTTTGTTATGGAATTAAGGGAAGGGAGAAAAAAATGAAGGTGTTTGTGAGTTTGTTCACGAGCCCATCAGGGTACTGGCATTAGATAAAACTATAGTATACAGTGAGATTTAATAAGAATATACATCTTCGGAAATTAAAGAACATCGTCATTTTGTCTCGTCGTTGTCTATCAGAGTGAGTACCACTCTAAAAAAAACCTTTATTTTTATAACGACATAAACTCAGGAGACGTCAGTGAGTGCGAGTTTTAAGTTTTGAATTCATGTATTACAATTATTAAGAAAATGTTCTTTCGAATGACACTTCACACACAACTCGCCAACCTATACGTGTTAACGTCTCAGCCCACTCTAAGCGCGTCAGTAATTTTCCGCTTAATTTTTGTAGTACTATTATTGTACCAAAATTGATATATGTTGTGATATGTGATGCGTCAGTTATTTTCAAAAATTTGAAATTTAAATATTTAAAAACACGAAATAACACATAATAGACTCTTTTAAATTAAATTTTTGATATATTAAATTTTAAGTAAGTTTCCAGAAAATCTATTTGCTTAGTGATGTGTGCTTGAATGGGCTTTACGAGTATATATTAATTAATTTTGACCTCACATTTGTTCATGTCCCTACGCTCAAGCTACAATTATAAATTCATCAAATATCTTTTTTAATTGATTTGAGTTCCTGATATTATTTTGCCGATCACACAAGGCCGATGTTAGATAAATCTCGTACTGCATAATTTCAATACCGAGGAAATGGTATGTTTTAAACCTGGAGAAGCAGTACTTAGTAATTTCGCTCTCAAAACAAACAAAATTGTCAGGAAAATCATCAATCAGAATGGCAGGATTGATAAAACGGATGTGTTGATGACACTGGGTATTGGATTGTGTGCGTGACAGGCGCTGGATACTCGTTTGGCTGCAATCAGGCGAACTCGTTTCCGGGCAGCGCCGCGTAGCCCAATCCATTACTCCGTTTCGTGGCCCCGCCCTCACCGGGCATCGATCCGATGATCCTCCAGCCACAGTCCACAACACGTGCCTCTCTGCTCCGTCAATCACGTGTCACACAGTAGTAAATTACTTAGAGTGCTCGTGTGCGTTTGTCTTTCGGGTTGTTAGCGAAACGAAAATCTCGCGCGCGACTAACTTCCTTGAAGCGTTAGTCTACATTCGCTCAGTTTTCCTCGAGTTTCTGCGTGCGATCGGTTCTGTAATGCAATTAACTTGATGGGATTCCCCTGTTTCCATTTAAGATAAAGGAAAAATCGTGAAAACAGTTGAGTGGTGTACGGGAACAATAAACTACAGTGTTAAACACTCATTACTTCATTTTTGAATGGATGCATGTAATGTTCACAATTACAAGTTTTAAATAAAAGTTTTGTATTGTTTGTTTGAAATAAAATAGGCACATAAAATACTGAAGAAATAAAACGTAATACTGGTCTCTATGTAATAATTATTTGTTACACAATTGCAAAAACATGTTTATTATTGAATAAACACATACAGTATTATTATTTTAAATAAGTTCATTTCAAGTGAATAAAATAGAAATTCTCTTGTCAGTGATCTACAAACAAATGAATCTTTCATATGCGTAAAATTTCATGATGATGGTTCACGCCATCATTAATTTAGATGTTGATGACCTAAATGTTCTCCGAAAGGCTGGTGACAGCCGTCCTATGGCTCGCATTCTAAAGTCGGGCACTTCGGGAAAGGGATGAGAGGGAGTTTATCTCTGACTGATAACACGTGTACCTGATGGAGATAGGTCCTCCGCTACGCTATCAGATGCATGCTCTTTCAAGAGGTGAGCGACTACCGCGACCTGTAGTTTCCCCAATGGAGTGATGAACGAATGGAAGTTTCGCGAAACCCAAAGGTCGAGTGAGGAGGAAATAAACGAGATGATAACGTTTACCTTGTCGAAATTGTATATCTACTGTAATTGCATGGAAGTTTATAATAATAATAATAATAATAATAATATAAACATTAAAAATGTATATCAATACACAATTTATACTATTTGTAACATTTGGGGAGAAGTAAAGATAAATCAACTGTCCCAAATAAAAAAATGCTTCATCTCAGCATTCTATTTTTGAAATAATTGAAAAATGGACTAAAATAATTGAAAGAATTGAAATAGACATTCTAAATTTATCAAAATTAATATTATCATATTGATAATAATCATATTGATTATTATTATCATATTGATAATAATCATATTGATGCATATTGAATTGAAAATGTTAAATACATGACGATCATATTGAAAAATAATTACTTTCATTTTATAAACTAATAGTACAATTTTTAATCTGATTTTATTTTATACCATCAATGAAATATTGTAGTAGAACACTACAACACTGATTTTGTTACGGTAAATTTCACATTTATATGCATTTTCAAGATCGAGTCATTTCACATTCTCAATTCCATATTTATTTAGAATTATAAAAAAACAGTATATATATATATATATATATATATATATATATATATATATATATATATATATATATATATATATATATATATATATATATATATATATATACATACATACATACATACATATATATCCGGCATCAAAGAACTATTCGCAGGCTATTTTTGATTCTCGGAATATTTCTCCGATTTTTAACTTGAAAAATTCATTAGGAAGTCGTATTCAACCCGTCGAAATTTTCTGATTTCTAAACGTGCAGAACAATTGAAAGGCTCAGTAGATCAAGTAGCTATCCCACATTTTTTGTGAAATTGAGTCATTAGCATTACATAAAACTTCAAATACTTTTCTTTTAGTGTAATGTGTTATTTAAATCCAGTGTGAAATTACATGTAAGTGTATTATGTTTAAAAGTTTACTGAATTATGAAAGTTCTAGGAAAACCTTCAATATCTCAGAATTAGGTCAATGAGGGATGGCCCCTTGTTCTACTAAGCTCTTCAGTTTTATGTGTATATTATATAATTATATTACGTGAATTGTCAATGTGCCTCACATGTCCGACACAAAACGTATCTCTAATTTTAAAAATAACACTAAAAATATTTTATGTTGAAGAAAAAATGATTAATGATGATTTGATCATCATTGTTTGCATTGTTTTGTGTTTTTTCCTTCGTTTTTTCCTAGTTTTTGTTTGTTTCTTGTTCATAATGTATTCACCACATTACTGTGTTGAATACAATTCATGAGACAATTGTTTCAATATCACTATTGAAACAATTGCTTCTTCCGATTTTCAAGTTGAGTGGAAATTTAACTTCCCTAAACCAGATAAAGAAGGTGTGGAGGAAATAATTGCTTTGAAACCTCGGGAAAAAGATACAAAAGACGGGCAGATTGTGCGCAGGTCTTTTTCTCGAAATTCTACTGCAATCTCTTGGTAGAGTCGAAGAAGCCCCAGAACTTCGATCAGAGAAGCCATCTCGGAACTCTGCTCTGGACTGTGGCGTCACTTCAACCTGACTTGACAGTGAAGTTCAACGTCCGCTCCCTGCAATGTTGAACTTGACTTGAGTCCACTGAGCACGTGCATCATAATGCTTCCGACCACTCATTTCAACCAGGCTGGTCGATTACTAAAAGAAAGTAAATATTAAATGTTCAATTTAATTTAATTGTCGTCAAGAAATGGTAAAAACTGTATGGGACCTGTGGGAAAGAAGTTTTTTCATGTAATATAACTCGATTTTCTCACTTTCTTATTTTTATGTAACGCTATGTACAATAAAACAGTTTTTTAAAGTTGGGAGTTATATTTTGCAATTCGTTTGAAAATGTTGACAAGTTTGTCATAATTTCTCATCTGAAATTACTTCAGATCTTCTAAAGTTTAAAAAGTGTCTGATGCATTATGAATCATTAGATTACCAATATCAAATGTGATTTATTATTCAAACTTCTCTTCAATTCTATTAAATCTATTTTTGAATTAAAAATAACTTAAGTATATGTAGTTAATTCTTAAAATATAATTTAGTTTGTTGTGCTTTGATGTTTTTCAGATTCTGATCTTCAGTTCCTAGCGTTCTTTAGATTCTTACACATTTCCTTTCTCGTTATCTTATTTTCCTTGCTTTCAATAATGATGTGTTACGTAGTTTTGCTATGAAAGTATTTTACAAAACGAATATATTTCATAGAAGACATGACGTACATCACTTATTAACAGTGATCAAAGTGTACGATAATTGTTTTCGAGGACATTATAGAATGAGGTCGAAGCTGTATGGAATGAGAACCAAATATCTGCTTGTTTGCCTGAAATACTCAAGAGTGAACTCTAGTCCATTTGGCAGTGAACCAAGCTGAAATATGTTCACCACATTGTTGATTGGAGCAATATTTGAAAATGTAATTCTTGCAAAAAAAACTAGTAGTTCGTAATCATTTTTATAAGACTATTTCACTTCAGAAAAAGTTTTTTGTGATAAGGTGGTTTATATTCCAATAATAATAATAATAATAATAATAATAATAATAATATAATAACATAATAATAATAATAATAATAATAATAATAATAATAATAATAATAATAAATTTCTTTAGCGATATGAATGTAGTACAATACATACATTTTTCCATAACCAGAATTCCAATTTTTCGAATATGTTCGATTTAATGAATTTTAATGAGGTTCTTCCAAATTATTATATTTTTACAACACATATCTTTCATTTTTTCTCCGCTAGATGGTGAAAGGAGCGTAGCCAAATTTGCGTGGTCAGGCGGAACAGCGGGCCTGATGGCCCTGGTCTCGACACGTAAAATAAGGCATTAACTTAACTTATTTTTTCATGAAAATTTTTATGTCTAAGCCCACCTCTCTTTCTTCTTCCAAGTGAAACATTTTCTAAAATTTGATGAGGTAACCTGCCCTCCGTCATTAGTTTCACATGTCCGTACCATTCCAATTGTTTTCAACCTGCGGTAGTGTCGTGTGGCTGTCGTGAAACCTGCGGTTGGATTTTGACCCTGCCAATAAATGGCGCCTAAATTATCATCTCAACAATAATCATTCATCTCTGATCATCTGTCATTTCATGATTATCCTGACCTTACTTCGTACAGTGAAGACACGCAAACCACCATCTACTATCCAGAAACCGGAGATATCAAGGCGTTAGCGTCCACTGCTATCCTATGCTCAGAAATGAGGAGAGAACTCATTACATCAACCATTGATTCGGCGTTAAATGCAAAAAACCGTGTATATAACTTTTACGTATCAACTATTATGCATAGTTTTTGAAACAGAGAAGGTTTCAATGGTCCACTCCATAATTGACAATAACCTCAAGAGACACGCCTCAGGCACGACTTCATAATAATACATGAATAAATAATCATAACTCCTTCACAAATAAAGGGACAACTAACTCAGTTTTCATTGATTTAATTTCCTATCTGCATAAAAACTTTTGAATTTAAATACTTCGCAATTTTTTTCCTTTTTGCAAAGTGAAGCACTTCCACTAGATCATACCTCATATAGATCACTTTAAATAAATTATTGCCATCAATTTTGTAAGTGAGACTCAGAGAATTTCTATTTTTTCCCTTTCTTTTAGAGATATTTAGTGCAAATAATGATTTCCTTTTGAACGATTTAGTTCTTTATCAGGAGACCCCAAAGTCTCAGGCCTTTTTGAGATTTACGATGTCTTAAATCTTTTCCAGTGGAGTGATTCATTGCCTCACATCATGCGCAAGACTACATTGCATAACTCTGGAATAAAATACTGACTGTAAGGTGCCATGTGCAATACTTCTTAATATATCAAACTTTACATCAAAATCGAAAATAATTATAATCTAGTATAACAATTCTCATATTTACTTCCTGACTTGTGATATGACCCAATAAATATTGTGAAGACTATGAAACGCATTTCTCTTCCGCGTCATACAACGATTCACATCTCCATGTATGTTTTTGTTTTATTCCGGTCATGCTAAGAAGATAATAGGATATCAATAACACAATGAAGTCAATAAAAACAAAATATTATTCTCTTAAGAAAACATTTGTAGTAATTAATTTACCATTGAAAATATTTTCTTAATTGGATACAGATGTTTTTACTTCCGCATAAAATTAAATTTATAATAATGGAATAGCAAAATTCAATATACTCCAATTTCAAAATAAATATTTAACAAAAACATTACTATGAGTTACTGACTTCATTTAAAAGTATAATTTAGAGAGTGTAGATTTCTACTTCCTCTGAAACATCGTTATCGATCACATGAAAACTCATTAAAGTCATTAATCATTAATCAATTAAATGTTGTTTTGGTGACGTGCAAAATTACGCAATAACTAACCTATATTTTTAATTGTACTACATAAAGTTATTTAATCTAATTTTGAATACCAGATTTCAATAAAGCTTCAAAAATGTAGTTGCAGGAGTGGGGGTGCAAATTATCTTGAACTCTTGGAATTTTCGAAATTTCAGAGGTTTTGTTTTGCGGACGACGAGCTTAAGAAAAATCGTGCATCTGACTGCCAAATGTGGAATCTTGTTCTTCTAATCTTGTAGTACATACGACGCGCCTTGAATCATCCCCTTACTCAAACACTCTCCCGCAAGAATATTCCTTGTTTTTTCGAAATAATTCCCTCACATGCCTTTTCAGTAATATCACTTAAATATATCAGTGGTCAATTAAATATCCATTGATGCATGATGTATCACATTTTCCCCTTTTTTTCATGGTACCTTAAAGATCTTTTAGAACAGGAACCCCACATTTCTGGGGGCAGCGGAGTTCTCATTCGTGCTCCTCACATGCAGCGAATACACAAACCAAGCCAATCAGAGCCCCTGCCAATCACAGACCCTTAAAATATTGGAAAAAACAAAGAAAGTAATTCGAAGAATCGCCATTCACTACTAACAAAACACCTTATAAAAGACATATATTATCTCTCGAGTATTGTGAAAGTCATAACGAAAAACGTCATCAGTATACGATGAAATTAGGTGAAATCTTTACAGTAGTGAACACATATTTAGAAAGAAATGTGCGCACGTTTGAAATTGCCAATCCACAATTCGGATCATTAATTAAGCTGTAACTACTAATGAAACTGTACATGTAAACAGTATTCTTTCATTCAAATAATTTTCGGAATCTTCTTCGTTTATTTTAAGTTGCATCAACTACAGAGGTCTCCCGTGCGACTCCCATGCTTACAATATTAATATAATGCTGATTGTAAGGATCTTTACATAAATCATAACCTTATATATAGAGGTATATAGCTTTTTTTATTATCATACGCATTAGAGCAAACATTAATAGTCACAACAGTACTTAGGAATATTATTACTAAGATATTTTACACATGTATGGAATCTAATGTTCTATAAGCTTATAATCCAAATTTTGCAGATGCGCAAAAATAGTTGTTCTGCAGTCAATTTCACTCTCATTCACGATCTGTCATTTCTTCCTTCCTCGTTTTGACTTACATCACCCTGTTACTGCAGGAGACCATAACGTGTGCAGAATTACTCCTCCCCCAAACTTCACACAGAGGTTTTATAAATTCTATTTTAGTTTTTAACTACAATAAACTCGATCAAACACTGTTCATAAATTCTTTCGTCGCAACAATCTTCTATTAATTTTCTTATTCTTGCTCCAAAATCCCCAATTTTTTCTCCTTCACTCTCCCTCTCCCCGTTCGCCACTACTACAGTACACACCCTCTTCAACCAGCCTCAGCATCAACTGATATCACTGCAGTGCCTCTGACCGGGAGGATCTAGGGTTTGAGTCTTGACAGTGGCAGGATTTTCGATACTAACTACATATCTAGATCGATTTCAGCTGCTGTCTGGAGGAGAAATCTAGAGGCCGGGTGCTCCGATCTGTAGTTTTCTGTGGTTTCTCCGGTCAACCAGTGGCGGCGCGTGCTTAGGTTGCATAGCTGCACAACCCCCAGATAAGCGAAAAAGATCTTATAATATCTTAGGAATGTACATTTTCCTGAGATATTGCAGAAATATCGATGTAAATGAAATAATTTTGAAACCAAAAAGCGTCTAACTGGCGCTCTCGCCGGTGTCTGGTGCATCGTCAGGTATTGCACCACGCTGTTGGCTTTATTACTGGATTTAGTGATTTACTCTTTGGCCCTTCGATTTAACACGGTGAACATGCGGTCTTTGTTGGCGCAACCAAGTGGGTGGGGCCGAGCGATGTAGAGCATTGCGCGGCGACCATGGGAATCTGAAGGAAATACCAATATTCTGTCATCTGACTAGCTGCATCTTAATAAATTATGAATTTCGCGTGTCATTGACAGTAAACAAGTTCAGTCAATTTTTGACGGCATTTAATGCATTATTTACGATGTTCAGAGAATTTGTTTTCATTTGATGTTAGATTTATTGATTCAAAATGAAGACTTGATGAATTCTTAATGTAAAGTTGACCGTTCTGGAAGGATGTCCCTTTCCGTCTCTCACGGTGGAGGCATATTTCCGCCTGCAGCAACCTGCAGTTACAATCGGAGAGAGCTGGCGGGAATTCGAGCGTGTGTGTGAAAGGATCTTTATTACAAAATATATCAGGGTTGTGAAATTTTCGAAATAAAATAATTTTATTTCTTTGAAACGTGTCGAAACAATAGTGCTTGCTGCAATGTGCTGGAGTCTAACTTAAGTGCCCAGTGGAAATCAAAGCCAGAACCATGTGACCGGACACTACGCGTAAAATTGTGTAAATATTGATTCAATGTAGACTTTTATTCATTTTAGTTTTAATTAATTTGAATCGCTTACCTTTTTATTATATATTCGTATTTTGAATTTTGGAATGACATTTTCGTCATTCGATGGAGGTGCAACCTCTAGTCTGTCGGGGCACCAGCCGCCACTGCGAATGCCAGAGCAGTACTCTCACCACGGACCGGGCGCGATGTTTCTTACCTCTTCCTTGTTCTATCCTCTTCCTTCACTTACACACACTTTCACTTATACGCACTTTACACTTATTCACATTTTCACTCATTACATACACATGTCGGGAGACCAGTTGCTAGTTTAGAGCATGTCCCTCCGACGTGTAGAATAGCACCGAATCTCACGATCTTGCAAGAGAACACCGCCTGTGATAAAAAACAAGAACTACACTTATGGAACTAATGTTAATAGCTGTTGACGCGCCCAGAAACAAGAAATAATCAATCAACAGCCGCAGCAACCTTGTCGCGTCGTGGAGATAAAGGGCCCTGAGAAATACGCCTGCGGCGCCTGGAATCTGGCGAGCGCGACCACCCCTCTGCCCGAGGACCGTTAACTCTTCCGCTCCTCCTCGGTCGGAGCTCTCGCCGCCCCTTGTCTGGAAGGAGGTGGCGCGGAGGCGCCGGCGCCAGCGCAGCAGCCCGCGCCCGCCCAGTCGAGGAACCCGTTAGGCGCAACAGGAAGCAAGCGGCGGCGGCGGCGGCGTTGGTGGCGAGCGACCTCGAAGGCAACTGACGGAGAGATGTCGACTACCTTTAGGACCCGCCCGTTCGTCTCTCGGTGACATTCGCCGTCCACCTCCTTTTGCTACACCGACCCCCCCCCCTCGATTTGTTTCTCACTTGTTGGCTCGTTTAGCCAACCACTCGTCCGCATGTTTTTGAATTGTTTTCCTTTTATCTTTCAATTTATTATCAATTTGTAGATTTTTTATTTTATTACTTTCTTCATTTATATATTTATGTTTGCAAGTTGCTCTTCGCAGGGTGGCAGTTCGAGCATGGACTAAAGAGGTATATACATCTTTACTCTATGGTTCGAGGCAATTCATCTGCCTTCCTGGTTCACTGTTCTCCCACCCCATCCACCACTCGCCCCACTCCCCCTACTCGCTCATCCCGCTTCTTCAGCTACGTACACAGCTGCATGTACTTCCCAGAATAACGAAGAGTAGTAAAGTCGTAGAGAAAAGAGTGTAACATCTTTCCTCAATGGTAAGGAAAATAATTCCTTAGTGCGTCAGGGGAACGGAACTCGTATTTTTCAACATTTTCCTCGTAACAAGTTTGGCAAGAAATGTAGAATCTTGGCTGTTCGGTAGATCCCGCGTCCTAGACATCATTGCCAATTTTTCGAACGAAGTACGAACTATGACCTTTTCAGTGTGAAATTTCCCTTCAGAACATTCATTCTGGGGATGATCACAGTACTACGACTGAAATATTAGCAGTTACATGAAATCAATTGGTTGACTGATTTAGGCCGCGAACGACTTCCTTTACATTTGGCAAGGAATCTGGTACTAAATATACTTAATCCTATATATAAACAGTTTTTTATTCAGAGAATATTACTCACTTGAGCACTAGCTTACTCACTCTGCGTGATATTTTCACTCACCCTCCTCAGTCTCCCACACTCCCATTACCTGCCTTCCCGCGAGTTCTACTGCCATCTCAATTCGCTCGGCTTACTTGTTTTACTTCTTCACAGGTCGACGAAGACTGTTAAGGTAAATGATGGCCCTAGACTTCAGAATGAATCCCGGGGTTTTTCAACATTTGCCTCCTACAATTTGGTGATGAATGTGGTTAAAATAAAATTAATACTTTACTTATGCAGGGTATTTACGGCGAAGAATTAGCAGTGTAAGACCTCCTACCATTACATGAATTGATTTTAATGCGTTTTTAATGACTTAAAAACTTTACGATTTTGTTTAAGTACAGCAAATGAGTACCAACATCAACATCGATCAGACTTTCTCAGTGAATACTATGTTATTTTCATTTTTTACGCGTAACGGCATAAAAATAATGTAGTGTGAAAGGAAATTCTCTCCACACCCAGCCGAATCAGGGTTCCCTATTAAAAATTGATGTTTTTTTGTAGCAACCAGATCACTAGGAAACAAGTGAAGGGTCCACACTTCCAGCATCTTTAATACGTGTGATTGTGGTGAGTAAGTAATTCACTTTTTACAAGCTGTTGCTCGTAGCTACCAACATAATTTCCGTTGCTAGCACTCCCACCAACAAGGTGCCACTGCGGAGAGACTTTCCTGGCACGCTTTATTAGACACCCATGAAAATTAAGTAGCTCAATAACCAATTTCACAATTAAAGATCTATCCTATATTTTTTCATTTTTAAGCATTTCTCTGCATTTATTTTTTAATGTTTTTTTTTTCAAACAATCCAGCGCTCTTACAAATTCTTACTTAACTCTAGGGCGAAGCCTACAGGATCAATAGTTTGAGCCCTTGAATGAATGAATGAATGAATGCCTTATTTTACGTGGCGAGACTCAGGCCATGAGACCTGCTCTTCGGCCTGACCACGCAAATTTCGTTACGGTCCTTTCACCTACTAGGGGAGAAAGAAGGTATTAATTGGGCAACGAAACAGGCAATTGGAATTTAGCTCAGAGGTTTCATTTAGGCTTGAAGATCTTTTACATACAATAAATCTACTAACATGGGACAGCTAGCTTTACTTCCCCTCCGAAGGAAGGCGTACGAAGGATTTTTACCTTCTCTTCAACTATTTGCCGTTCGCTCATCATCTACTCACCAGCTAAGTACCGGCCGTCACACACGAGACCGCTGCATCAACTTCAAATTCCCCACAAACATTTATCAGCACCGCTCGAATCACAGGGCAATGTTCAACATGAGCACCGGCCACATTATTACTGTAAGAAAGAACGAAGTTCAAGGTCATAAGTCCGGTCGGTTGAGGGTCAGTTACTACAGTATTTGCATTCTTTCAAAGGATAAAATATAGAAAAATATTCTCGAAATGAACTGGAACTAAGTAGCACGATGGATTTATACTTTTTGGAGAACTCACGAACGGCTAAGGAGAATTGGTTTGAATGATGAGCTCGTAATAATTGAGTGACGGAAAAGTGAAGAATTTCCTCTTCGCCGCCACCACCACTGAAAGAAATGAACCCGTACAAATACACTACCAAAATACTTCAATAGTCTTACAAGTCTATGAGTCTATGATAATTACCAATTTGATTTTCGGAGAATCAATTCAACAAAGTCTTTTAGAAGTAATAATTAATCGTCTGCAATAATTACTCCAAATCCATTATGTTTTCCAATTTTAGCTGTAAATGCGTATTTTGTGGTCAATGAGTATGCACAAATAAATACCAAATTCTTCATTGGATATGGCTCCAACCATTCTTCAATGGATATTGCTTGAAACCATCTTTTAAAATAAAAGAGCACATAGTAAATTCCTACATTTTTACGTATAGAATTCACATATTATTTCTGCCAACAGACTTTCCTTACACACTCTCGTAGTAATTCGTAGAGAGAGTTCACGCAATGTTTCTTGGGAATCTCGTGAATGGGTTTCTTTCTTGCAGTGGCAAAAGCGAAGTGGAAAATTTCCATCATTCACTTTCTAATCACTCAACTATTACGAGCCCGCCATTGGAACCAGTATTCCTTCGCCGCCCTTGACGTGACATGCGGCATTAACCTCGGTCTTGTGAACCACAGACTAGCAAAAAACGAGGAGTTTAAGACGAGGAGTTGGTTTAACGATAGATATTTCTTTTTTTCGAGTCTCTCACTTTTCAAATGTTCCAATTTCTCTTCCTCCTTCGCTACATAATCCGTGTTTTCCGTCCTTATTTCTCTCCACTCAATTTAGGTGATTACCTTCATCCTCTCCCATCCCATTCTTCATTAATTATACCAAATATAAAATTCTCTCCATTTCCTGCTTCTTTTGTTCCACAGCTTTCCCCTATCAGATCACGTTCAATTCCCCTATAACGATAGCATTGTGGAAACCTCCAATAGTGTGTTGGCCAAATAATATGAAATATTTTGAGCCTGTGAAAAACAGGTTATGTGAAGTAAAAATGTTAATAAGCATAACTATAAAAACTGAATTTAGTTTATTTTTCTAACCCTCGCCCAGTTCTTTTTCTCGCGTGTATATTCCAGAACCGCTTTCATTACTAGTCTCTTTTTGGGAGGTGAACTGCTTGAAGGGATATTTCATTTTGCTACCCCTGCCCTCGGTCTTGCCATGTAAGAAAGCCTTATGTTAACGACAATTCGTTAAAAAATATGAATGACTGACATTAAATAAAAAGAAATAATGAGGATCAGTCAGAAAGGACATGTGCGTATTTGATCTTCTATCTGCCTCGGAAGATCACAAATATGTAATTTTTTTAGTTTTCACTTCACAGTAAGGTAAGAACATCGTTTCATAAAACAGTGATATTCAAAAATGTTTAAGAATTTTTAAGATTCAAAATGAAAAGAGAACGTCCTGGGAAATACATCATGTACATCATTATCATATTAAAGTCAATGCAGAAACAGAAGCCTACATTTAAAAAATAAAATTAATGAAACAAGGAAATTAGTGAATTTTATTAATGATTTTTAATGAATTCTATATCGCACAGAAAGGGAAATAAATATGTATTTTCAGCCTTTTTGTTGACTTTTTTCAGACAGTAGTTTTTTAACTATGAAAATGTTGGGGGAAACAATACCTCACGGAATGTCAAAAGTCCTTGAAATTCTCCAGAAAAGCGATGTGTCGTGTCCTAAGATGTTGAATTCCACACGTAACAGATAAGCAGCACTAGAAAGTATTTAGCTTTGTTTGATAACAAATCAGAACATTAATATTTACCTAATCAGATTTAACATTCAAATTTCCAGTGACGAATGTCATATAAAGCGTTATTATACCAACTTCAGAAATGGTAGATCATTTATCAAACCCCTTGAAATAATATTCTACTTCTAACCGGAATGCTCGAAATTCTAGTGTGAGTAATTCTGTTCAAAGACACAGAATACTAGTAGGAGAGTAATCTGAAGTACGATGCGAAAATAAGAAAAAATAGAATTCAGGTTTCCAGTATATAAATTAAAATATCTTGTAATAATAATAATATAATAATTGTTATTTTATTTTGTTAATCTGTTCAATTAATAATATGAATGTATCAAAAATGAGAACAGTAAATATGGTGATAATAATAAAATTATTAAGCCGGCCGGATAGCCGAGATTGCTAAGGCTGAAGAGGTATAGCTGTCTCGTGCCTGAAGGGCCGCGGAATCGAATCCCGTCCGAGTCATGGATGTTTGTGTCTGCCTGTGTGTTTGTAATCGTCCATTCATCCTTCATTATCATTTCGCACCTCATCCCCTCAGGACAAACAACCTTGGGGTGTATGTATTCAGTATAGAAACGCTGATCTCCCCAAACTAGATGTCACGTAGACTTACCCCTGAGAAAATATGACTGGGCCTCGTGGGTACAGCTGCACGTTCCCGTTGTCCTGAAGGTGACTGATTCGCGAATAAATAAAAGTAGAGTAATAACTGATTAAATGTCAATAGTGTATAATTTAGGAATTAGTAAGTATATTACAGTACCAAACTCTCTCATTTTATACAAAGCGGGTTGTTATTCCTCTAGCAGTCTTCCTTTCGACAAAAGGAGGCAGAATGACCTGAAATTGTAAGTATCCATTTCACTGATACTGTCACGAAGTTCTTCCTCCACTTGCAAGGCAAATGCCATTTACACAATAATGTGTACGTAAAATTCCGTATGTTTATATTATTATTATTATTATTATTATTATTATTATTATTATTATTATTATTATTATTATTATTATTATTATAGGATTTGGGGATGCTATACAATAGTATATACACACACCTCATAATTTTGTATTTTATTCCGTTTGCGTAAAGTCTGACGTAAACATACAACTCCATACCAAAGATGCGACTCGGGAGAAATTAATGGATTCATTGTAGTAACTCGATGCAGCGCATAACTGATTATTTACGAAAATTCATTTCCGTTCGTTTAAAAAATCTCATTAGTAGTAAATAATCTGACTCGTAAACAATGAACATCGATAATAATATGAATTTAAACGGCATAATTATCAGTGTGTATTTGTAGAAGACTGGGTTAGCATTTTTCATTCAACACAATCAAATATAAAGATTAATAAAATGTACACAATAAAAGGGTGACGTATAGTACAAACTTAGAAATATAAGTATGTGATCCAGAGTAAAAGTTATGTTTTCATAAATGAACCGTCTATTTACAGAAACAAAGCACAAACTTAGGGTGGTGAAACACTTAGCAAGGGCAAACAAATGCTCCAGAAGCAATGCAGGCGACACTCGGGAGACCCTCACTTCACACCCACGCATTTGTTACTGCATTCGCACCGTTATTGTTGGTAGCGGCTCGTATAGAGGCCGGCAATGACAAATAAGAAACAAAAGTCAATTTGACGCACTTAAATTAAAAATAAAGTAATTAAAATTATAGTCACGTCGATAAATTATCTCTGTTCTTGTACTACCGCAGAGGTATTATTTTTATTATTATTATTGTTATTATTATTATTATTATTATTATTATTATTATGGTTGTTTTTGTTGATGTTCTTTATGGTCATTTGGACTCATAGATGGTGGAGGTCACTGGAGAACAACATCCTGTTTCAGAAAGAAAGCGTCTTCCCCCAAATCATTTGACTAATGATAAGAAGGGCAGTGTATCTAAACGAGCAAAATGTCCTAAATGCGCTGAATCACATCTGCGCCGTGGAATCGGTGTGCACGCCGCAAACCCGTGGCATCGTTGGCCTGCTGGCGTCCACCACAGCCTCGTGCCCAGACAGCGTTCTCTTCTGCCTTATCTCGCGACGCTCAACAGCCTTCGCGGACATCCCCACCGCCGCCGCCGCCGCTATCGCCGCCACCGACGCCACTGCCACCACTGCCGCCACTGCAGCCGCCACCGCCGTCGCTGCCATCCCTGCCATCGTCAACATAATTGCCCCGTCGCCATCACAAACACCACCACAGTCCCCACTGCAGCCAGCCATCATTATCGCTGCCATCGTCACCACAATCGTCGCCGTCGCCATCAGGAGGATCATAGATTTTTGTTAAATAATAAACATATTTGTTATTATATTGTATATTATTTAAGTACTGTAGATATGATACTGTACAATATTACGGTTTAAATAACTTGAACATACAAAATATTTAAATCAATTTTGTGAAATAAAGAAAGGTATACGATAACTCTAGGCCTCTTGGGGGGGGGGGCATGCCCCTCCCCCTGGATCACCACCAGCTCCGTCGCCGCCACCGCTGCCGCCACCGCCACCGCCGTCGCCTCCACCGTCACCGCCGCCGGAGTCGTCGTCGTCGTCGTCGTCGTCGTCGCCATCGCCACCACCTCCCCGCCGGCGCGGGCGGTGTCGAGTGGGATTGAGCGGGGGTTAAGGCGTGGCAGATGGAACAGGAGGGAGAAGTACGAACGAGAACGGGTGTTGCCGAACGATGTAACTCGCAGCGATATCGTCGCTTTGGTCACGGTGTTTGATGCGGCTCACAACACAATACACGTGATAGACCGGCTCAGGGTCGCTACGAGGCGTCAAAGTAGGCCACATGCAGATAACGTAAATCCACCAAATGTTCCTGTGCAGGTATTTTTCTTCTTGATCAGGAAATTTTATCCTGGAAATTTTGCATATGCATATGTTAAAAGCATATGCATTTCACCATGAGTTCTAGTGAGTGAAATAAACGTCCAGGATTTTCAGCACACACTTTCTCTGTCTTGTAATTCAATATGTAATAACAAAATTAACATTGCATTCGGTGAATATAATTTGATTTTCAAATGGGATGCAAAATAAGTCGAGATAATTCTATAAAATTAAATAATTATCCAATTTTCATTAGACCCAATTACATTATGAAAAATTAACACAAAATAATCCTTCATACAGGAAAGTCTTCTTAAGTGAAAAGACTTTTTCCAAGGACTTTTCTCCAAACTCAAATGTAATAAATAATTCATTACAATTATTATTATTCTTCTTCGATAACGATAATTTATAATTTTCAGTCATCAAAGTAGTCGAAAAGCATTGGTTGTATGAAAGTATCAAACGTAAAAAACAGAGGGATATTCAGTATTTTTCTCAGTGGAGGGGGACTACATGGATAGTGTCCAAAAATTTTGTTTTGTTATAAAGAATTTTTCATTTAAGATTATTAAAAATGTATTTTATTACTTGACTTGTAGGAGTAAATATAACACCATAAATTATGAATTGGAATCTATATTATTTATTGAAATCTATATTTTTTAATATGAATTGGCTTTTGGGGGGTCGTTTGAAGTCCCATGAGTCCCCCTCCCTGGGTGCGCCACTGGACAAAAATACCTTGTCTTAATCTACTACATTACAATTTTATATTGCACGTGCACAAACTCTACTAAATCATTACATTCTATGGCGAAAGAAAACTTAAATTTCAAAGGTTTTTCGCCATCTTCAGTCTCCTATTTACTCTGAAGAATTGATTGATGAAACTGTGAAACGTATACAAAAATGGGTAGAATAGGTACCTACGAGAACATCTTTCAGAAACATCCAGTAACGATTGTTTTCAATCTTTAAATTTCCGGTACATGATCCAAAATTATTAAGACGCATCCTGTCAATAGATTTTTTTAAAAATATGCTATAAAATTAAGGCATGAAAAACACGCTAACGTAAAAACAATAAAGCAAGGCAACTTAATGAAAAAGGGAGCGTTACAAGACATGAGATGTCTGTCAAAAGATAAATTTGCAAACATTACTTTATTATTATATTAGGCAAGATGAAAAAATTCAAAATTACTTCGAAAGTAATGGAAATCTGAAGGTTTTACATTAATAAGTAACTTTTACCTTCTTCAAAAATGAAGGGCGTGTTATTATGTAAACAAGAACATAATTGGCGGGCAGTAGCTAATTAAAGTGCAAACAACTGTTAAAGTAGCTGTTTATAAATGCACATAATAATAGAACAATGTTTGAGCGTAGTAAGAAAGGATAATTTAACTGAATTTTAAAATGTGGAATAGAAATAGTGTAAAGAAAAAATTTATACAATATCATTAAGTATAATTTTTATTGTATAAAAAGACATTTCGTTCGAGTTATATCTGCAACTGTAAATGAAGACTTTCATTTTTTTAATGTTGAGAAGTACTTCCAAAATTAATTATGATTATAAACACATTTAAGCAGAATGAGGTCTTTCTATATTCTCTATTAGGTTTTTATTATATTTCTTTATTCAATTGGTTCAGATATCGTAGGGAAGATATATATATCTAAAAATCAAGACATGCTCTTCTCCTGGTATTTAGGACATTTCTGAAACATCTTATTGAAAACAAACCAGTCCATGTTATTAGATTTCGACACAAACTTACTGATTAGATACTATATACAACCATAGATATATAAATACATTATAACATTTTTATTATTTAATGAGCTTCTAAAATATTGCAAAACTGATAACTTTTCAATGATTCATCACATTTTTTACTTCAATGATTTTCCCATTACTGATAAGTGTGGAATTGAGGTAAGGAGGTCATGAGATAAATATGAAATTCTACATGTACGTAAAATTTCAATATGAAAGGGAAGTAGGCCAACATTCCCGCAATGAGAAGCAGATAATATTAGATCATTTGGAGCAGAATATTATTAAAATGATGTAAGAGTCTCCAGGTCCAGAATCTTCTAAAATGTCAACGGTCTCTCTTCGCCCACTTTCTTCAATCGATAGAAAGTAGGAAGAAGACCGGAAGTCAAGACTCCGGGTGAGACTAGTCTTATTGGCCTTGGGCCATAATAAGAGAAAATATATCTCACAGTAAAATGAAAATGAGAATAAATAGTTCGTTCATACAGATGGAATTCCAGTCAATTTTCTCGTGATACCTGAACACCTTTGAAACGAATTCGCGAGGAATGCAAGAAGAAACAGAAACAAAATGCAGAAACAAAAATCAGTTCAGGGGCTAAGTGGTTATGATGGTTAAATGGTCACCCATGTTAATTTCATAACTGTCATGTGAACTTCGTGTAAATATCTTTTCAGATGACACAGTATATATACGAGTACACAGTATATCAGTAGTATACAGTATATCAGTATATGAGTATACGAGTTGGGTTATGTATCCTACAACTATAAAATTTGTAATGCGTTTGCGCATGAGAAAGTCAAAATTAACTCAGATTAAATCTTATGAACAATCAAACATTAAATCCATATTTAAGACAAAGTTGTCAAAAAGCGACCGGGATAACATTTTTACTACACATTACTTATTTATTCTCAAGAACATTGAATATTAAGGTAACCGGAATGACGGAAATTGTACGGAATGATTTTTTAAGTAAAATGAAAAATATCATTATTAAGTGAATGCAGATTAAATCCACGATATAAGCGTGCTTTTGCCATCCGCTCAGTTTTATAATGGACGAAAGCGTTGCTATGAGGACATTGTATATGGACTTCTCATGATATAAAATTAGTATGAGAGCAAAAGCCGGGAATAATAAGGATAACGCAATGAAAACCGAATAGGAAGATCAAGAGCCCAAGTTTTTAAAAGACCAAAAGGATGGAATGTTATCCGATAGCAAAAAGAAATGAACTTTTAGCATAAAAAATGCCTTAAAGGAAAAGATTTCTTTTAAAAGTAGGATAATGATACAAAATTGGATCATTTACATTAGGCGAAAGGAATCTAGGCCAAATCACTACACCTTATAAATAGTATATTCTTAGCAACTACTACTGATTGCGTGATACATTGTTTTATATGTATTTATCAAATCCAGTGTATTTACCAAACCCAATTTCATTTTAAAATTCTATCAGAATTTCAAAACTCAAGGCATACAAATTTCACCTAAGGAAATTTGAGATATCAATTCTCTGTTTTTTCTTTTCGTTAAATCAGAGGCGATATGTACAAACTCTTAACGATATAATGAATCTGAACAATAATTTTAAAAAAAATTGTACTTTACTTAAGTCATTTGTTTTCTATATGAAAATTGCTGTAAAAATAAATCTGTGATTTTAGTCTACTTCATTGATATAAATTATTTGAAATTATTGCACCAAATACGTATTTTTAACAAATTAGACTCAAAAACCTTTTCGAAGTACTAAACAAGTTCAATGATAATACACGATTGTGCTTTTTTCGAGGGGAGGGGGTCACTTATGATTTTGGCGGGTCCAAAAATGTAACATATATTAAAGCAAAATTCAAAAATATGATACACTTTCAATTCAGTTTTATGAAACAGACATGCAATTGCGATTATAAGAAGATTTAACAAATTTATAATAGGTCCGCAAACTCCAAATTCTCACATTCGTGGCGATGCATTTTACCACTAAAAATCGTCAACATCAAAAAACTAATGGTACAACATTACCACATTCTTTCTCGCATTATTTTTAATTTCTGTAATTTTCGAAATTTCAGAGAGTTCAAGGAAAATTAGACCTGTGCCTTTTTTAAAATTCTTTTTTCAATGCGTTGGAAAAAATTAAAGTAATTTGAGACGTTTTTGAAAAAATGTTTTTTATCATTTCAAGCAGTTCACCGAAAATGGAACCGGCACCAGAGTTTTTAGTCAGCGCTTAATACGCGATGAGAAAATTTAAAGAAGAAATTGGAGCCGTTTTCTAGAAAACAGTTGTTTATAAATTGCCCACACTTCACCCATAATTGAGTGAAAACTAATAATATTTTCGAAAAATTGTATTAGATCTTACTCAAAGATATGTTTTTATAGAACAGATTTTATTAATAAAAATATCTCTATAATCAATATTCTAGCTGTAGGAAGATGCAGAAAAAATTGAACTTTTGCAATTTTCGAAAAATATGGGATTTTATTGAAAATAAGACATATGCCATTCTTTCAAGGGTCATTTACTCTTCGAGGACGCGTTTTAATAACAAAATTCAGAGCTATTTTGAGAAAAATTTTAAAATGCAATTAAAACTTCATGTAAAGTACACCTAAAAAAACAAAATATCTGTTTTAAGCTCACAGGGCCTGAAATTCCTTTAAGTCGATCGGGGAATTTCAATTTTGGAAAAAATCGTTTGAACAGTTTAGGCGCTAGCGTTGACTACAGACACACGGACGTTTTGTCGTCACTGGATTTTACAGTGTCATGGAACCACATATTCATCCAGAAATTGCTATTCGTATAACGAAATGTACTATTTCCTGCAACGTTGTTAAATATTCATTTCGAAGTAGTACAATTAGTTCCTCAGAAAAAATGAATTTAAAAAATTTAATCTTCCTTGGAAAGAAATGTCTATACAATCTTGGGGCTGCAAACTCTCACGCAAATGAAGAAAGAAAATTCGTTAAAAGTGTTTTTCACAAACTTTTATTACAATTATTTTCTCGGCAAGATTCTCTCCAGTACCATATACAGTTGTACGGTGAGACCGAAAAGTGACAAGTAACGCTAAACGTTTTTCAAGAGTTATCATCCAACACTCTTTCCTTTGCACTCCTTGTTTATACTTCAATGCATGGACAACCCGACCGAGAGTATTTTTTTATTACGTTGACGTTGAAATTGTTTAGGTTATTCTATTTCCTGTTCAGTTGTGTATCATTCGCTGGAACGTTGCTGTATGTACTATTACAATGCCTTATTTCATTTATAGTGTATCTACATGCCATATTACTCCTTATAATTATGTTTTTGTATACCCAGATACTACAGCCTCTCAGACTATGGCCAAACCGTAGCGTTTTAGTCTGAGACGCATCGTAAAAAAAAATGTTTCAGGCAAAAAATGAATATCTCCAAGAAGTACATCTGTCTGACCTAAAATAGAAGCCTCGTCCCCGCCTCATGGGGCTGGAGAGGGGGCAACTTTGAAATGTTAAATGGGATTCTCCATTTTTTATTGCAGATTTGGTTTATACACTAAAAATACATAAGTTTTTTCTAATTTTTTAATTTTCTGGTAATTTCCAATTTAACATTTCAAAATTTACCGCCTCTCCACCCCAAGGGGTGAGGGCAAGGTTTGATTTTAGGTCAGGCAGATGTCCCCCTTGGGGATATTAATTTTTGTCTAGGGCATTTTTATACGATGCGTAATTTTCGAGTTATTTTGATTTGTCAGGTTAAATAGGACACTCTGCATAAAACAACAGGTTAATATTTGCCCCTATACGGGAATCGAACTCGGGGCGCGACATGAAAAACGAGCTCGCTAGCCATGATCCATCGGGGGCATTTTGTTATTACTGCTATAGAATTCAGTAAAACCTCTCTTAAGGTAGCTGTCTACCTGAGAATGATGAAAAACCATGAAATTCCGTGTTTTTCAATTTCTATTGTGTGTTATGCTCTGTTTTATTCTCTTTTAAATGCTTCAAACTGTTTATTGCTACGTTTCTTAATTTTTGAAAAATTTTTTTTCGAAACGAGTGTCGACTGTCAAGCCCTTAGTGAGTGAACTTCAGATGCATTTTCCCGTATTGGAAATTTTCAGCACATTCATTCACGTTAAACATCATAACTCATGAACTATTGACGATAATAATATAATTATTTTTGCAGCATGTAACCCATGATTTGCTCTAATGAATGAACTGAAATACTTAATCTATCACTAAAATTTTCAGTTTTATGAACTGAAATGTCTAGAATAAATTTATAAACAATTTTTTTGTCTCAAATAATCAAATCCTGACTCTTTAGTTTTCACAACACCTTTACCATTCCAGTTCTTTTTCCTTCCTAGGGCTTTTTATCCAGCCGACAGCCGGTTGCCCTTTACGTCTCGAAGGGACGCATATTCGACCATACACTAGACAAACACTCTTGCGGGCTCCTCTGATCTGGGATCAGCAGAACGCGAGGCCCACCGCGACAACACACACAAAGTCAAGGGACAAACAGCCATGCCCAAGGCGGGACTCGAACCCGCGACCCGAACCCGCGACCCTTCGGAACGAAGCGTTGAGTCGGTACTCGCTCTTAGCCACCTCGGCCATCCAGGTCTGCCCATTCTAGTTCTTTCACTAGAGTATTCAATTGTGTTTAATTAAAAAAATTTAAAACATTAAAAAAAATTAAAAATAAAAAAATAAAAAATAAAAAATAAAAAATTTAAAAAAACTAATTATCAAAATATATCAATTTATTGTATAGTTACGATGTCCGCGATACAGGACTATCGTAATTTGCACCCCCAATTCCATCAATAATTTACAAATTAGTTGTTTTCTTCTTTTGCACCCAAAAAAGTCAATTTTTCATCAACAATACTTAGTACGACCCTCAGAGCTTCAATTCAATATAAGCACAACTTTCTGGCCTTTATTGAAGAAGAGAAATCATAGGCAGTGCAGAAACGAAAAATTTCTCAGCAAAATGACATTACGAAAATTTGTCCATCTAAAAGTTGAGAAGATGATGGTGAATTTTCGCCATCTGCAATGATTTATCCTGTATTGCGAGAGCCTATTGTCTTATTTTCCATTCCGACTCTTTTCAACTTTTCTCCTGCCCAAGCCACTGAGATTGTGACATTTTTCGGAGGATTCAAATTTCTCTCGGCCCCTACAAGAATGAAACTCAAACACGTGCGCATGAAAAGCGAGTAAGTCTCTCAGCCGTGAGCCATCCGGGAGGAACTTGCTCCTCTACGTTACGCCAATGAGGGCAGCAGTTCCAACAGCCCATGTCTTAATCCCGTCCTGGACCTTGAGTTGCTTTGGTCGCAGCAAGGCTGAGCTGTGACGCTTGGCTAACCAACCCTGCGGAGCGCCACGCTCACTCTGTGTATCCCCAAATGGACCGTGCTTTAGGGAGACAAAATAGCTTTTCTCTATGTTCCAAGAGGTAAATGGTTTAATTTATTAGGTTTAATTTATTAGTTATTGTCAATTATTTTTCACAATGTAAAATATGCGCACTTCAAAAATTACTCTGGAAAGCCAGACCGTGCAGCTCACCTGATTTAGCTTGATCTCTATTCGCATGGTGCTTATTCCATTTCTACTCTTCAACGTGCTTCAATTAATCGAAGGGATAATTATTTCTCTAATTTTCAATTCTGGAATTATTGTGTAATGAGAAAATAGTACCAAAAGGATATGTTTACATTACCAAACAAAAATATTTCCAACTACAAAGATGTATCACAATGTTTCTTTCAAAATAGTCATAACGAACTTTGCTTACTGTGGGAAAGGATATATTTGTGCTTTCATTGCTTTTATGAAACATACCTAAATGAATCCTATAAGAATAGTAAACGTTTATAGCCTTCAAATATTTGCGTGATAAATTAACACAATTTTTAATTACTATTTATGATTTTAAAACAATTGCGGAATATTAAAACTATGAAATGATTAAAATATACTGAATTACTATTTAATAAACACGAAGAATAAATTACAATTAATGAATTACCAATGGAGAAAAAAACGTATTCGACCGAAACCTGATAATAAATTCTCAGACTGATGCTAAACAACATACGTCACTACACTTTCTAGCAATATTAACAATAATTGTTTAAAAATTGCATCTAAATGACGACTAGTCAATATTTTAATTGGTGGTATGAACCTCCTGATGCAGTGGGGGCATTCTCTTTCATCTCCTAACGCGATTACGAGGTCTCCTTGTCAGGGTTGCGACCGCAACCGCCATCGCCGTGCCTCGACGCACGGTGGTCTAGAAGCAAGATTGACGCTGCAGAAATTCAAAATATTAGTAAATGCATTTAAATTCGAGTTTGCCTACATAATGGCCTTCTATGTACTCCTAACAACAACGTAGAAGTATACGTCTCATGATTTAGCCTTGTTTACAAACGTTTCTCAAGCGTTGAATTTCTTATTTTTAACAGTAATTTAAGACGCAGACGTATTGGATAAAAATAAGAAAAGGTGAAAAGCTTATTTATTTTTTTATATTAATTTCATAAAAAGTAATAGCTTCGAGGTAATAATTTTAACGATGGCTAAGTTCTTTAAGTTATAACATGTTATTTACTAATATTAACACAAAGAGCTGTCGTCCAAAAGTGTGTATAAAGACCAAACATTCTTAGAAATTCCATGTGATTATACATGTCTGTCGAGAAATTTCTAACATTTGAATTTATGTAACAGGGTTTTTAGATGTGTTTCATCGTCCTTTGGTTGTCCAAAGACTTTAATTTGATTAAAGCACAATTACACAGATTGATTGAATACGTGTTTGTATACTAATAAAATCAATTTATTTGTTCTCTTTAATAACATATTTAATTTATTTTTTACGAACTTTCCCACATTAGATCCACAATCTTAGGTTTTAAAATATAACTCTGAATTTCTTTTTACAATCTGAAATATTTTCGTGTACGCGATCTCATAAAAGTTAAATTCATTTTAGAGCTTCTACCGTGTGTGTGTTGATTGCAGACCACTGTGCGCCACCTGCTTGCACAACTCGCGTCGCCGTGCTAATTGCGAGCGGCCGCAGCACCCACCCGTGCCGTACTGCACCGAATGTGGGTCGCGTGCTGCGCGCGTAGAGCACGCGCGCGGTGGCGTCTGCACTCCACGCGTGCGCCGCGCGCTGCTACCGCCCCGTCTCCGCCCCGCCCCCGCCACGCCTCTGCCCCGCCCCTACGCCGCCGTCTCCGCCCCGCCCCCGCCCTGCTCCCGCCCTGCTCCCGCCCCGGCTCCGCCCCGCCCCTACGCCGCTGCCTCTGCCGCCGCCCCGCCGCGGCCCCCGCCGCCGCCCCCGCCTCCGCCGCCTCCCCCGCCGCCGACGCCCCCGCCGCCCCGCCGCCACCGCCGCCGCCCCGCCGCCCCCGCCGCCGCCGCCGCCCCCGCCGCCGCCCCGCGCCCTGCTGCCCCGCGCCCCGCCGTCCCGCGCCCCGCCGTCCCGCGCCCCGCCGTCCCGCCGCCCGCTCCGCGCGCGCGAAGACTTCGCGTCAACACTGCATTCGCGCAAAACAAACAAACCAATACTGCAAGTCGGAGCGGTAGGTACAACTTACTCGTACCCTTGGTCCGAGCTACTCGTTAATTAATTGATTAGTGTTTCAGAGCGTGTTAACTTCTAAAGTCATGAGTTCCTAAGTGCAGTGAGTGATGCAGTGCAGTGTATGATGGTGGATAGTGGCCGTGATCTTCCCCGCTGGGTGGCGAGTTTCAGCGCTGACCTACACATCGGTTTGCGGGGTTAATTAAACTTTGATTTCATCTCACGAGGAAATAACAGATTACTGTACCATTATGGATGTAGCATTATGGCCATATAATTCAAAATAATGATGAACGTTGCGCGAGTATCATATACCGGTACGGTAAAAATAGTACAACCATTACAAATGCCATCGGAGGAATAGACGGAGGTGCCTGTTTTCCAATTCCAATACACAGAAGTGGAAGATGGCGTAATAAATCATTAATGAAATAGTTAAAAAGTTACATAAAACAAAAATACATTTTCTCATTAAACAGTATCCTTGAAACTATTCCAAAATACAGCATTGGTAACAAACAACCTGATGATAACAAATATCATTTAAAAATAGCATCCAAATTAATAAGTCAGTTTAAAACAGATAACATCGGAGCTAATTTAATGAATCATAAATATTTCTGAATTGCGTACCATGAACCCGTCTCATTTCTTTATACTTAAGCGCTCGACAAAATCAAAATAATCAAAATAAGGAAACAATGATGCTAATTACAAAGAATATTCCGGCACGTGTGAAAAAGTTAACAAAAAGGAGCAGAATTTCTTTCTTGAATGATTAATTCGTTTTGAAAACTAGACGAATAATTTTCTTTGCGTATTTCTACCATGTAATATTCTTCTCATGAATTTTTGTTTTAGCACCTAATTACGATGATTTTACATTTCATACGTTTTGTGATATATTTTCGTATATCTAATACATTTCCCTACATTGTTCTCTTCAAAAGCTGTCAGCATCAGCAATAATATGTATATTTTACGTATTTGATTTTACAGGAACTATTTATTTGGTCTCTAATATTCTTATCACTAATAAAGACAGGGCCTTATTAAAATTTTTAAAACGTAATTCATGCATAAAGTTTTATCTGATGCTTTGGGTTCATCTTCAGTGCCATCAAATACATCAAACTAATTATTATGTTTAATATTAATTAGCACGATTTACAAAGGGACTTATCACACTTTTTCTTCGTAAATGTTGCAAAGCTGAAGATAATTGTAAAGTGAATGCAAAAGAAGTTAAACAAACTAAAATTAATCAAAAAATTAAAAATTATTACTAATATATATCACGAAGTTAACGAAACCAAATAAAATATTTGTTGTGAACTAAATAATGCTTATTTTAGTAACAATAAATGTAAATATTTGTAACCGATCCAATATTTCAAAATTCGTTTCACTGAAAGTGACTTCTCGCAAGACTAGTTACAAAGAAAATAAAACGGTTTTAATGAAGGGTACAGTCTGAGTAATAAATTATGCGGTTTACATATTTAAATATGCATGCATTATATAAATCAAACAAATGAATGGAACTGATGGCTTAAGTTATTTGGCCTTCGATAATTTAGTACCAGTGGGCGTCTTCTCGAAGGTCATATGATTTCAGACGAAAACTTCATTTACATCTATAAGTATGCGAGAGATTTCAAAATGAGATTTGAAAGTTTTATATACAAACTTCCTCTTTGAAGAACAATATTTGTACTACATATAAAAATATCGATGACACCTTATGAAATTAAATTATTCATATTTTTGTTTTACAATGTGCTAGGAGGCTCTCAGCAGAAGTACATTGTGCTGCATTTAAAGAAAAATATATAGAACTTTTTTGTAAATTTGTTAGTGGACACATTAAACTCATGAACATGAAAATCATTAGCATTAAGCTTCTTCAACAAATTTTGCCCTGTGTTTCAGTGCAATCAAATACTTGTTAATCGATGCGAATAACGCGTTTTTAACAATTCTAGCAAATTATAACTCATGAAATTCCTATTCAAGTTATCTGCGAGATCATTGTCTACAAATTATTCAATGCCAATCATGTAAGTGGTACCCCCAGCGGCGAACTTCTACCTGAAAGAAATGGTACACATTGAGGACATAGGTCAGGGAAGATAATATTATTTTTTAGTACATTTGTAACTTCTTCACTTTACGCATTAGGAATCATCCGTCTGACGTATTAAGATGAACCTTGCATGGTTAATCTTATACCAATCTGTTCGTTCATAATGGATACCGTAGTAAGCAGGAGCGTGAGTGTGTAAAATTTCACGCTAAAGAAGAAAATGAATGTGTATCAATGGTTCAATAATAAGGATACAAAGATTGAAGATTAAAATGATCTTTCTTGGATCATATATGCGGATTCTTCTAAGATTAGTCAATGAAACTATATATTGATGCTTCTAAATCGGAAATCATGTATTTGTCACTACAAGCTGCGATAAACTCTAAACACGCAACTATAATGGAGGAAGTTAAACGAATATGTGGAATGAAAGCGAGCACAGCTTATTTTAATCTGCGATGATCTGTCGCCTTCTTTTTGCGCTAAAGCGACTTTCTTTTATTAAAGTGTGTAAGGTGTGTGGGCTGCTTGCTAAAACGCTTTTTTAACTGTAACAATATTATATCTCAATGTCGAAGGTCACAAAATTTATAGAATATTGATCTCAGGACGTTACAAACGTGATAAAACCACCGCATATCAATTTCTTTAAAGGAAACAGAATGACTGACCACTACCTAATGTTTCAATATTTCTAGTGGCAATTATTTTTGTGTTCAAGTTTGGTAGTGTCGTTTCCGCTAATCTACTTTCTAATCCAAAAGTTTGTTTATTAAATAATGAAAGAAAAGTAAATTTTTAAGAAATGACTGAAAAAGAACGAATGACCTGTTAACTGCCTAGGGGTACCAAAATCCCCAAAGGCTCCATCGATCACAAAATGTCCGAACTAGATCCAGCGCAGGAGCGGCGAATCCGGGATGTATCTACGCGCAATAAAGAACTACGCACGAAGCGGCGTTCGCCTAATTGCGCAAGTTCGAAGTCTGAGGGGATCTGCAACGGCGGCGGCGGCGGCTGTGCCTGTGACGTGGAGAACGCGAGGGACGCTCAACGCTGCGCGGACGTCACCCAGAGGCTTCTCCCTCCCTCCCTCACCCCCCCTCCCCCTGCCCCACAACGCTCCGTCTTGCCGCTTCCGACGCGCTGTCGCCGTAGGTCTGGGGTTGCACAATTGCTCCTGTGGGGTCGGACTCCCTCCCCTACTTGAGGCCACTAGCCTGCCTGCCACAGGTATGCTAATCACAACCACCATTGTTGACATCTCCGGCCTGTTGTGCGCCTCATAGAGATTTGTGTAGGACCGTCGTAACTAATCGGTACTCAGTAAAGACGGTATGATAATTTGTATAGTCACTTATAGTGAGTCACTTGTGAGACATGCACGTTGTAGTTTGTGAGATGTAAAGAAATACAAAACTGAAGTGTTTTACTGTTGCTGTTGAACAGAAAAACACTTCAGAACAGAAAAAAATATATATTAGCTGGTAGTATGTACTATCGGTTAAATATCTTCTACATATGTTGTTTCAAGTGATATGATTGAATAATATCCTTTGCAGAAGTCCTTTTGTGTCTCTATTAGTAAACGACTAGAATGTAACAAAATCGGAAATAGCAAAACCGTTTTTTATTTCATTTTCTTGTAAATTGAATGCATTAGTATGAAGAAACTGAGAAACTATTAAAAAGTGTCTGTTGACCTTATATTTACCACATCCATAGGACTAGACACAAAAAATTAAACAAAACTTGGATTTAAGGCCTCTTGCTTTATTTATTCATATTTAATTGAAAATTCATGTTCATTTACGTATCATTTCATTTAATGAGAAAAAATGAACAATATAAAAGGCTTTAAACTAAAAAAAGGAACGAAAGAGTAATTGCTCAAACAATTCATTGAAAACACATTACAAATCTTCCTACAACATTTTCATTACAAGCAATTTCAATAAATCTCTTTCCAATATTCATAAAAATCATTAATATATTTTTGTTTAAATGATCAAAATATTAGTCACATACTACTTGCTAATTCAAGAATGTGGATTTCGTGAAATTTTAGAAGAAATCAATTCAAAACCAAACATTATTATCGCATTTGGTCTTACAACTCTTATCTTAAGTAGTGTCTCTTGGAAGTCGTGTCTTGATAATGGAATATTGTCTGAGAGTATGTTTCATCTATTACGTATTTGATCTCACTGGTTGTGCAAGTGATTCGGTGCAATTCAAAATAATCAAAATAAAACATTTTTATAGATCTGTACCAGAATCGTTTTTACACATGTTTGTGTCACATTATTGCATGAGAGGTCTGACTTTCATAAAACATCATACAGGTACTTACAAGTCATAATAAGCTAACATGTTCTCAAGAGGTGACTAGCTGTGAATTGCACAAGTGATGCAATTCGAATCCCGAAAGTCACTATGATAACAGAAGGTTTTCCTTCAGCATTGTGACACAACTAATCTATAAATTAATTAGAAACATGCTAATATAATAAAAAGTATAAAGAGCAAAAGATAAAAAATGTTAATTAAGGAATATTTTCAGCAATTCATTAATTCGTGGAGAAATTTCGTAACATCTGTTGTCACAGTCATTATTATAATATTTCTGTTTTCACATTTATTTATATCTTAACATTTTGCGTTAATTAAATGAAAAGGACATCGTTCTGCAATAGATAACAAAACACTGCTAAATGGCGCATCTTTCTGATATTCAAAAACACAATATCAAAACAAACTATATCAGTCACACATCGCAACAAACTGGAGGGAAGAAGTTTCCAGAAAAGTAAGAGAGGAACATCGAACACAAGTGTTCGCCAGCGGTTCTCGAGTTGGGCTTCCCCAGAAGCGCAGTTCTGCGAAGAGCCAGTTGCGGCAACCGAGCTCGAAGCCAGGCTGCGTGGGACGCCTCTCGCTCACTTCCAGCTTTCTATTTGCGAGCTTGGAGCTCCCGTATGCCGCTCGTGCACCGCACGGGACGTCCGTTTCTTGTTGCAGCTGGCGGCGGCGGCGCGGCGCCGAGCGGTGCCTGGGACGCCCGCCGCCGCGCCGTGTCAGCGTGGCTGCTCTTCGGTCGCGCTTCCATGGCCCCAACCGCACCACAGACTCTTCCAGAGCAGGGTTGAAAAGCGTCTGGCAAAATGGCGGCTGGTTCTACATCGCGTTCAATCATTTGAGAGCGCTACAGTTAGTAGACCAACAAGTTCAACGCATTTTCTATCACACACGAAACTGAAAATTTCGAATAATTACATTCCCATTAACTTATTTTTAACTATTATGTATATTATAGAAATAGATATAAAGCGTTGTTTTGTCGTGCTTATTAACGTAATTTTTTCTATAATGATGTCAGTGACGTAAACACTACACCATTTTCTACCATAATTATGTATAAATTTAGCTTTCAACAATTCAACGGATTCAAACTTCGGTTATCCTTGCTTTGTTTTGTACCTGTTGGGTTTCAATGGAGTACGGCAACATGAGTAAGCAGACTGTGAATGCCCGTAAAATGAGCTCATAATACAGCGCCACTGACCGCAAAAAAGAAAATCGCCGAACTAGCCTTGATCCGAATTCGAGTCGACGCCTGCTGTTTAGTACAGGCCTGACGAGAGACCATCTGACTTAATACGTAAATAGAATCAACGCGTGGACGGGAAATGACCACACGTTTCAACCGAAACTACCGCAACATTAGTCACATGTTTTATTTAATAAGATGAGAGACATAAAGTTCCTAAACCACAGCTGGAAATTTCTCTTGAGGGTAGTAGGAATAAATGCAACCTAATAATGACCTCAAATCGAGATATTAACAGACCGCAGAGATATTATCAAGTTACAAAATAACAAAAATGTTTATAGAAATAGCCGTGTACCTGGAAATGAAGGACAAATGGATGAGTGAACGATGCGTAATTAGATTTATAAAGAAAATATGCGTCTTGCATAAGAATGTAATAGTGGTCACGTAAATTATTTTCAGAACATTAACTACACTCGAATGCCCTTAAATACATCTCAGGACTTTTGTCTCCTATAACATCAGATATATCAAATCGATAGCCATTTAACTGGGATTATAAATCTGCTTTGTGATTTGATGTGCAGCATTTGTTTTGTGTTTGTATTTGCATTTTTGTATGTTCTGTAACTGACTGCCACGTGGCGTGAATGTTCCACTACCGTAAAACCAGGCGGTTCTGGGTAGACCGCAGAACCTGATTGTTTCCTTTTGTTGCCAAAGAAACTATCTTCAGTGAAGCAGGTGTTTATCGCGACCTAAACACAAGGCTGCAACAATTTTGGGCGCGGTCGTTGGCCGGAAGGCCGCCAAACCGTAAACTCGACTGTGCAGCAGGTTGTGATAAACACAGGGATGCACAAAGCGGAGAGAGCCAAGGCGCTTCCCACGGGGGTGGGGAAGGAAAGGGGTGGATGAGAGGCGGGGAGCGCCAAGAACCCCGTTTAAGCGCCGGGACAGCTCACGGCGTCGCGACGCGGCCCGGCGGCAGCGGCGGCGGCGGCCCCGGCGCCTTGTCCACGTGCTCAACGCGTGCACACACCGCCGCCGCCGCGCATTCCCCGCGTCGGATGGCGAGGGACGGCGCGGGGGGTGCAGGGGACGCCGCGGCCGCCGCTAGCGCCGCCGCATGCGCTGCGGCCACCGTCGCAGCAAGGGCTGGCCGCCCTCCAGCCAATGGCGGGCGCGGGCGGGCGGCCGCGCCGACCAATCGCGGCTCTTGGCGCTACGACAAGCTATATAATCGGGCGAGACAGCCGCGCCGCCACGAGTCAGAAATAGTGTGTGAGCGTTGGTGCTTCGTGTGTGTATAGCTCCCGAGAACCTTTTTTTCTCTGTCTTCGGAGCGACTTCCAGACGCGAATCTATTTCATTCTACGTCTATTTTGAGATCGCACTTCTGCAAAAAGTACGTCACATGGGAATGCGGGAGGGGTTGGGCACTGTTGAATGCTTGGCGGGGTTGAGTAGCTCTTCTCTTCGGCCGAGGGCCAGTACGGGCTAGGAGGGCGGGTCGCGTGCACGCACCCCGGGGCGAGCCACGAGCACACGGGATGCTGCTCAGCTCGGGGTGCGTGGTTCGAGCGCGGGTGGAACGGCTGGCCGACTTGGTGGCCAGAGCCTTCAGCTGGTGCATCTCACTAGGACACATCCTCTGGGCGGGGCCGCTCCCCGAACTTGGCGCGGGTAACCAACCGTTCCTGGCGCTGGGTATTGACGCGAACGTCGCAGCATCCCAAGGGGGTAGTTTCCCGTCTCCCAACATCGCTTCCTTCCACTTGCGATTTTTCCTAGAACCATCGATCGACGAGTAACAAATCGGCCTAGATTGGAACATCGCGCGCCAACGCTTCTACATTACGATACATATCTCTTCTAGTATTTCCAGTCACTGTTTATAACTATCGAATACGTTTTAGCACTGATTGAATAGATTTCTAATTTATATCTCTAGGCAACGCTTTCCTCCGTGACGTTGTTTCTTGACTTCGTATACCATTTTCACCGTTTCGGTATACGCAATTTATCTTATATTCCTTTCTCTCCGAAAATTTCATTTCAAATTCGAGAAAAGAAATTCAATTGGGGTAGTTCACTTAAAATCTCGCGAATTCCACGGGTTCCAGGCCATAAAGAAACCGCTAGGCCGCCCCATCGATTCGGTCCTGTTCCGGAGAAACTTCCAGAGCGATGCGTGGGAGAGGGGGGACTACCCATAGAAGGGTCCGCGCTGTTGCCTCGTCGCGTGGGAAGCGGGGGGAGGGGGGCGCGTAGTAGGCCGCTGGAACGCCCGTTTCAAAGCAGGTCTCCGCCCACCGTTCAGGGTTGCCGATCCCCTCCACGCGTCGAGGGCCGCGCCTGGCCCGCGACGTGGCAACGCCGCCTGGAAGGACGCATTCCTTGCCGGCGGCGGAGGCGTCAATGGAGGGGGCGGCGGAGGCGTCAATGGAGGGGGCGGCCGGTGAGAAAACCTGAAAGCGGGACACGCGAGCGGAGGCCTACGGTCCCGCGAGGCGCCGCCGCCGCCTTGAACTTGAGACGATGGTAGCGGCGGCGGCGGCGGCGGCGCCTAGCGTAGACTACGCGAGCGTGGGCGCCGGAGTGGGGGAAGTCGGAAGGGGCCTTTGAACGGCGTTCTCTTGCTCGCTCTCATGCGTCGGATTCCGGGTGTGAGCGAGAGAGACGGAAAACTCCCAAGGCTGGAGAATGCGATTCCTCAATGGATCGGACCTGATACGCCCGCGTGGGGCATCGCCCCGCCGCCGTCACCGCTACTACGACCATGCGTCAACGCTTGGCGACATGCCGCGCGCGTTATCTCACGGCTCTTTACGAGTTTACTGTGGAGAACGCGAAGATTCGGCTTCTTCAGGCGTTATCGCGTAGTCTACACTTTTTTGTCGCGGAAGTGATGAATCCGTGAGTCATTAATTGGTCCTTAACCATCCTATTAAAAAAAAATTTCGGAACTGGATTAGTTCAGTTTTCAGTTATGTTGTTGAGAAGTTAAGAATTGACAAGTTTTCTCGATCAATTGATAATCTTTGTTTTATAAGTTTGAAATCTGGGGAATGATGGAACACGGAGTGAAGTGCTGAAATACTGTGATCAAAATTTATGCGAGTTTAGTTTAGCGTGTTCGGGAGAAACCCTTCGTGTGAGTCTCGTAAAGGGGGTTACTAAAAGGGTGGAAGAGCTACTTCAGCATCCCCGCATCGCTTTGCGCTGATGAGTGTCTCGAGCACTGGGATAACCACTCCTTGGTCGTTGCAGAGATGGAGAGCCCCCTCGCCATGGAGATGCCTCAGGAGCAGGAAGCCGCGCTGCAGCGCTTCTGGGCCCGCCGCCCCACCATGACGGTGACCCATGCCGAGGAGCCTAGCCTGCTCGACGACTTCTTCCCTCAGGAGCAGGTGAGACGCTCTTCAGCCCCCGACTGCCCATTCACCCTTTGTTGGGAGTCGGTCAATTCTATTTCGACACCCACCTACCCTCCTCTAGAGGTCGGGGCAAAGGTTTCAATACCCGCATACCTTCATTCAAGAATTCACTTTGCAATTTCCTTAGTTTTGAAAGTTCGGCCGCAGAGAAGCATTTTTTCCCTCCTATATTCGCTGTGAGAATGTTTCGGGGTTTCCTTGTTTTTGAATTTTTTTAAGCTTTATAAATATGATTTTTTTTAGAATTTTCTCTTCGTAGTTTGTAAATATGCATTCCTCAAAATAAATTCAACTTTTTGAATTTTTGTAATTCATTCAATATTACTTTCTTCCTTACAAAAATAAATTCTTGAAATGTTTCTGGTCCCTTCAGGAAGGTGATGTAAAACTTAAGTCAGCATGCGTTTAGATTTGTTTTAACTTAATTTTATTAAGTTGTCAATGTACTCAAAAATATTTATGAAACAGATAAGGCTAAACAAAAATTTGGAAGTTCTCTACGAAAAGTAATTGTTCTGCTATTGCCGGAACTGAGTATGATTTAAAAATGAAAAAAGAATGCGTGGTGGCCCGAACCTCGCCATAACAATAAAGACATTATTATTATTATTATTATTATTATTATTATTATTATTTAAAAAACGCTGAGAAAATTATAAATTCAAATATTTTATCCAGAATATAACAATCAATGCAGCGGCACTAATTCCGACATTTTAAATAGTCCATCTATTAAATCTGTAGAAATAATTCTAAACACGAAGCCGCCCTCTTTAAAGCAACTCAACTTTTTAGATTGCCCCATAGACTTTGAGAGAGCATCTTACAGTACAAGACTGCCTACTTTGCGTTCACTATACTCGCGTGTCCTTATCGCTCTGGCGAAAAGGCTCTGAAGTGAAGCCAACGCTGTCAGCGCTGCGCCGGCGTGCAGTGTAACTACCAGAGAGAAGACATAGTATTTAGATTCATTATTCGAAATGACGCTGTTGATGTCCACTAGCGCACTCTACCGGAGTCACCAAAACCGTAGACATAATGAAAGCCGAACATTAAAAATAATTAAATTTAAATCGGTAAATTGTGGGAGCACAAGTGCCCCGAAATGCTCTTCCGAAATAAAGACTGCAGGCGTACTTTTGTTCTATTAATGTGTATGGTTGTTTAAATTTGCTTTAATAGTAACTAAGAGATTAAGTAATACGTACTGATTTGAAATATGTATCCACGTTTTTTAAGGCGTGTCTTAGTTTCACGGAAGTATTTTCACTGGGAATCGAACCCAAGTTCACGTATGAAGCAAGGATACATGTGTTCTAAATTGGCTGCGCCCAGATGGCTAAGTCCGGGAACGCCATTATTTGATTGACTTGTGTTACGGGAACAAACTTGTTTCTCATAATATTAATCTCGTTCTTAATTTAATCACAATTTAATACTTTTAAAAGCTTTGAAGCAATTTCAATTATTAGTAGGCTTGTGTGGGTACACTGTACGCTTTTCATGCTTCAGTGGCTCCTGCGTTTTCCCTTTAGGAAAGGTGGCTTGAGGATGAAGCGTCGACTGAACGGTAGGCAAATTCCGTAACACAAGCAAATTCCAGTTGCAGTCGTGAGTAACGTTTTGTGTAAATACGCGTCCAGTTGGACGCGTCAGTCCAGACGGTGGCCTCTGAATGGTGGGCGGGAGTGCGGGCAGTTGCATTAGCCAGCCGAGCCAAAAATAGCAGGAGTGCCCTACGGCGGCTGCCAAAAAGCGAGGCGCCACAATCCCCACGCGCTGTTTACGTAATCACGAATATGAGTTATTTCTTGCCGAGACCCTACTGCGTCCCTCGTTGCTCGAGCCAAGAGCAGGTAGCACCTAGTGCGTTAATTATCTTTATGCGCAGCAGACGAGTTTGACTTTTAGCTAAACGCGTTGCTTCCAGGCGAATGCAGGCAAGCGGATTGGTCTGAAAGGGATTCTGTTTTTCGTTTTCGTAGTTGAATATTATTGAAATGCCAATTGTAAACAAAACTTTCTGAAAAGCGTAATATTTTTTTTTAATTAAGAAAAGTGTAATTGACGAAGGATTGGGCCAGCACTACATTTTATAACTATTAGGAAATTCTCTTCCACGATTGACGAAAATATATTCCTTATTTCATTACAAAGTTTTTAATAATTTTCATGAATCTCGACAACAAGAACATTTGGGAGAAGTTTCTATGACAGTAGAGCTGCGCCTTGCTGAAGTAAAAAGACCTGAGGAAAGGTCGCTCATTTCAGAGGGCCGCGATATTTTCCACACTCCAGGGCGTCATGACTTTCGCTCTGAAATAGAAAAGCCCTTCGACCTTCCTAGGGAGCAAACCGCGGACGCAACTGCCGGCTCAATACTACTGATGTCAGCCTCCTGACATTGGCAGCAAACTTAGCCCGGGAGCAGTTCATAGCTGCGCGGCCGCCGCACGCAACCCGCCGTGCGTCGCGGAATCGCTGGCTGCAGCTCGTCGCTTCGTGCAGTTGCTGCGCACTCGAGTGGCCAACATCAGCGCATCAGTGATGCCTTTGTCATTCTATTCCAGAGCACGATAAACTAATACTTTTTATTTTCTTCAAGATTTGTCGTTTTACCGACGTGAACACTGCGTTTACGCCGCCTGTTTCGGTATTCAGAAAAATTTCATTCGTAACCTGGGCGTTAATAATATAATATAAGTAAAATTTGCCGACGGTTTTAATTGAATAGGCTTCACGAAGGAAAAGTGAGGCACTTTAATTTCTCGTTTCTTGCGAATAAATCCAGAGAACCGCACACGATCTGAAACGTTAGGGTGGTGTAGAGCAAGTAAAAGTATACTATGAAATTAGGTGTGCAAGGTGAATTCTTTCCTATCAAAGCAAACAAGTTTCCATGTTTTTTGCACCTCGTTAAAATGTAACCACACAGTAACTCGATCTATGAAATATTTATACTCAATAATTCTATTGACATCTTCAATCCAAACAATATAATTTGGTTTATCAAGCACATGACAAGTTCTTTTCTAAAAGACTCCTTGTCTTTCAGGAAGAAGAAGCAACCAAGCCGCAAACTCAGCTTGCTGAATCCTGCTTCTGTCAACAACCTGCTACTGAACCCCATGTAAGAAAACTCATAATAATTGTTAATCATTCTGATCAACAGAACATTTTCAATTAGTGGATCCAGGCTATCCCACAATTACAGATTTGTTCTCCGGAAATGAGGAAGCCATATGTTTTAATTACTTTTCTTTGGTCAATGGCTTCAGAAGCCATAGATGTTGAAAAGGATCAACACAAGTTGCAGGCCATTGACACCCCATAAAGAGAATGACAGAAAGTAAACAATATTGTTTTAATGGCCTTTCATTAGTGTGGATAGATAATTTTGATTTATATAAAATTTGCAAATGATAGGTTTCAAAATTATTCAAGTCATCAATGAGATTCATGATTCAATCATTTTCAATTCATGATTCAATCATTCAAGTCCTTTCTATTTTGTGCAGGATTCACATGTGGAACATATTCCAGAGGTAACATCATTTAAGTCACAAGAACCTATTATCTTGGATGCCTCAAAACTTGGAGACTTCCCAGCTCGTTATGAGATACCTGCCCTTCATTCTCATGAATTTCCTGTTGTGGGTCTTTGGGTAGATCCAAGAGTTGTTCCTGGTTTCCGGTATCGTGTTCGTCCTCTTGACGACAAGGTAAATTTTATTTAAATATGAATGGTTTCTGAATGCTTATTTAACTTGTTTCATAAACAGTACCCTTTTCATATAAATTTCACAACATTAATATTCTATATTTTTTCAGCGAGGAAGGCACTTGTTTGGAGGAAGAGCTTTAACTCTGCAAAGTATTGGACGAGGTTATTCTCGACGCCTTACTTTTGAGCCAAATCCTGGTTCCCTCAATGACAATGAAAACTACCTGTGGTCAGATTCAAGACCACAGGGCCTGGCTTTTGAATTGGAAGCAATTTCTCCAGGTGACAAATTCACCCTGCAGGATGTTAACCATGTCATTGCAGGCACAGCAGAAATCATTCAGATCCAGGTAATTGAATTTTGAGAGCCAAAAATATTTTTACTTTATTTTCAATAAAGTGACTTATCCTATTCTCTTATTTTAGCGGCCTCAAAAGGAAATAAACCACAAGGTGCTCAGAAATGGTTCTGTACAAAAATCAGTTCAGATTCATGCCCTATGCAAAGTGGAATGGTTTGATGATGGCCAGTCACCAGTAGTCGTCCCTGTAAGTCTTGGAATAAATAAGAACTTTGAAGTAATGTGAATGAAGTATGTTTCAAGGATATGAGACTAATATGTTCATTTTCTTTTAGGTGAGTGGTGTAGTTGTTGCTGTTCGAGCCAAAGGTGCACAAAAAGCTGTAGTGGAACATGTGATAAATGCCTGTGTTGGTGTTCACCAGCGAAGAGGCTTTACTCTCACACCAGGTGTGAATGCTCAAAGTAGACAAATCACTGTCAGAGGAGAAGATATTGGTGATGTGCCTGCAAGATACTCCATTACTGGTCTGGAAGCCTATGAACACCCTGTTATTGGTGAGTGCAAATTTCAGTCAGAGGCAAGAAAAGAGAATTTTCATATTTTTTATAACATTTAAAAACTTCTCTAAGCTGAAAATTGAATTTTGAATAAGGTTTAGAATAATTTAAAATTAAGTTTTGACAGAAAGAGAAAAAAATTACATGGAAGATAAATTCAATTTTATAAATAAAAGCTACACTTTCACATTTCCGTTTAGTGCATTAATTACATAGTTTTTAATATTATTCTCAAATATTAAAATTGAACAACTGTTACACATTTACAATAACAAAATATCATCTTTGCAGGAACATACGTGGATCCTCGCATTACTCCTGGCTTCTTCTATCGTGTCAGGCCAGCTGGCAGCAGGCGACCTTTATTTCAGGGCCGCTCACTGCGGTTGACGTCTATTGGAATGGGTTATGGAAAGCGCATTACGTTTGCTCCCGATTCAGACTCCCTGAATTCTTCCACCAATTTCTTCTGGAGTGACTCTCACCCTGATGGACTTGGGTTTGAGCCAAGGGCTGTTCACGCAGGAATGAAATTTGCTGTGATGGCTGATGGCCAGAGCTTGGGAGAAGCAACAGTATTCAGAGCTGATGCAGCCCAGCAAGAAGTGAGACAAGAATTGGTAAGTTTTGAGAAAAAACCTAACTTATTGTAATTCTGAAAGGAAATGGTTGGAAAGTATTACATTCTGCAAGAGTAAATATTGAAATTACAATAGAAACACAAACTCAAAATAATAAATGTCTCTTTATTGTGCAGGTGAAAGGACCAAAGGGCTGTTCTGTGGTGAAATACATCCAAGTTGATGTGACTTGTCATGTGACAATGGACTCTGCCCATGATGGCAAGAAATTGGATACTCATACAATGAGAGTATCCGGTACAGCAGTTGTAGTTCGACATGCAGGCAGTAGTATTGCCAATCTTCAACGACTGGAAAACGTTGGTCTTGATTCTCATCTCAACTTGCTGTTTGTCTCTCAACATTCATCACTTGAATTCCGTCCTCTGTGAAAGACATGACTTCGAACATGGCAAGGAGTATGTGGATCTCATGATAGTATTTGTTGTAACTACTTGTACATGTTTTTTAAACTGAATTTGAAAGCTGGTTTAAGTCACATTTCCCGCATGTCCATTGTGCTTGAACTACAAGCTTTGTAGGTTTAAATACTTAAAACTGTACCATGCACTTAAATGCTCACTGTTAAAGATGTAAAGTATAAATATTTTTTAAAAAAACAAACTACATATCTTCTAAAACAGTCTACGATTGTACTGACATGGCAGATAGCAGAAATAATTTTGATATACAAATATTCAGTTGAAGATAAATATCAGATTTAATATTTTCATTATTCATTTGACAATGAAATTTTTTACATTAATAATGGAAACAATTTCTTGCAACTAAATAATACAAATCTCAAGTTTTAAAATCAATGCACAAACTTTCTAGTTCATTCTTCTATATTATAGAATAAATGTTCCTATTCTTCTTTTTTTTTTGTAAGTTTTTTTTTTTTTTCTTACTGAGTGAGTACCCATGTCCAGCATATCTGCTGTAAAGATAGAGCATTCCATAAGGGTTCTTGTTAGTTATCTAACAGAATCTTAGGAAAAGGAAATAGAACATCTCACAAATTTTTAAATCGCTGTTAAGGTAATGTTAAGAGTTGGTTGTTAAGAATAAATTGTTAAGCCAAATGTTGTTATACAGTATTTGTACTTGGTAGCCATGAATTTATTTTGCAGCAGACATTTGTATACCTCAATTCTTGAGTTACATTGTTGCTTTTTCTACAAAAAAGTAAATTATTCTTTATAGATAGTTTAATTTACCTTACCAGGCAAAAAAGCTTAATTCTAAGTATTGCACAAAACAAGGTGCATGTCAAAACATTTGAACTGTTTCACAAGTGCTTGCATACATCATTCCATAACTATTACATAAAGTAGATGCCATGAAAACTAAGTTGTATTTAGATACACATGTTTTCAATAGAATGCTGAGTAGCAAAGTATTTTGTAATTTGCTGACTCTTCAACATTCTGGTTGTGAAGCCAAATATTTTACAAAAGCCGCTCACAAAAATACTCATTTTATTTGTACCATTATTTATACAAATAATTTATGAAATGACATCAAACACTCACTGCATATTGAAATAAATGTTTGTAAACTGCTTGGAAAATAAAGCAATTTTTGCCTCAGACACGCCTGTATCTTTGAAGGGTTTGAAGGTTTAAGACTGTGGGGGCCTTATCTTCAGGAGTGAAAAGCAATAGAGCACTACATTTGGATGACCAAGCAGGGAACGCTGCTGCCCTTATTGTTCTCCATGCATCCTGGTAGTCACGAGCTTTGTTTTTTGCAGTCAGGTACGTCATTTCATCCACCTGATCATCATCCAATACCTGGTTCGATGACAAAGGTATAAGAAGGTGACGTACCTTAAAGAGATGCATAACATGAAAATACTGTTTGAATAACTCCTTTTTACATATCGATAATCTCCCAGAAATAGTCTGAGTAGCTTTTTTTGTAAAGCCTTGCTTCTTGCCACCAACAGCTACTTCCAGATCTCTGCAAACAAAATTTCCCATGTATATAGAACAAAATTTTAATTATTTTCAAAAGAATTATAAATATGAAGTATAAATTACCTTTCTTTTACATGGCACCATACTATACTAGAAGGACATGGGTTTTTGTCCTTTATCCTAGCATCAATAAATGGCACAGTTGATTGCAGCAACAGCGGCGATGCTACGATAAATGGATCCTTAAGACAATTAGCATGCTTTTGCAAGCGGCCTCTCACTGCTCGAAACATGGCAGTTTCAGAGAAGGGAACACCACCAGCAATTACAATTGTCTGGAAATATATGGGACGATCCAGAAGCTGAGCTAACAATGCCCCTTGCACTCCAACAGCATTCCAACGGGCCAATTTGTCACTGCATGATACAGACAATGTAGGATCTCCCCGTCCTGGTTTAGTACGCACTGCACCTACTGTGTGATAAGCACTTCCAGGCAGATGAGAGTCTTGTCTCTCTTCATTTCTGAGACATTTTCCACCAGTTCTGTGTATATCATTGTCATAATAATGCTGCATAGATAAGTCTTTGTCAGGATCACCCAATTTATTACCTTGGTCATCCATTTTAAGTCTTTTGACTTCTTGGCTATTTTTGTAAGAGTCACTTCGCCTTTTACAACTTTCATAAGGGCCAGTAGACAATGTCTCGCATATCAAATCCCCAAATGCAGTGCCAGCAGAACTACCAGTCTCCGCAGAGACATTTGAATTTTCATTTGCAACAGATTCACTTCCTTTCAAACAATTACCAGGTCCTTCCTCATACATAATTGCTTTAGGAAATATGGACGCATCTCCACATGGTGTATGAGTAATAAAAAAGTGAAATGTTATATTTTGTTTCAAAATGCACTTTCCTTCACAAGTTGTTCCTTCAAAGATATGTGAATTTAGCATTCGATGCTCGTACATTTGTTCATAAAGGTACCGTAAAAAACCACGGCGCGCCATGACCTCTGCATGACTGTCATTTAAAATATCCCCATTACAACTCAATTTTGACTGACCAATACACTTTGATCCCGTTCCTAAACTCACCACTTCCATTCGCAAAGAATCTACATCATATCCACCACCTCTTTGCCAGCCCTCAACTTTCACAATACCTGCCATGTAAGTCCATTCAAACTTATTTGGTTTTCCCTTTTTCGGTAATTCATTATATTTCTGAAAGCATAAGTCTGCAATCCTGTCAGCTAATTTTGTGTTTTTTGCCTTATTACTAGCCATGACTATCACTTCAGAGGCCATTATACTTAGTCAAATATAATCATAATCAATTTTTAAGTTTCCTCTGCTATCTCAGAATTACATTGCATATATTTAAACAAAGAAGTATATCTCCTACTCAATGATAAATTTATATATACATACATTCACAATGCATAGAAGCTAACATGTAACAATTAATTGCATTCAATTCCAAGAGCGTATACTCAATTTATTTTACCCAGATAGTTTATAAAATTGTTAAAGGATCCCAAGCATATTTGTGTTGATGAGACATGTTATTCAACACCTTCATTTCTTGATCTGGAATTGTGAAGTCCAATTCAACATTGGACCTTATTCGATCTGGAGATAGTGACTTTGGAATGATTACTAGAAAAAAATGCATAAGAAATGAATTTAGTAAATATTATTATTGAAGCACAGTGCAAATAATACAGTAATGATAAATTATGTCTAAACTTAATTGACCAAAATTCATTAATCTATCTGTAAATTTAATAATTTCAATAATGATTTTTTATTAAGAAAAAATTAAATCAAGGACAATAAATAAAGTTTCACCAAGATAGAATATTATATTACAATTAATGCATAATAATAAGACCTTATGTCTGAATATTACATTAGTAATTTATGAAATAAATTTATTTCATAAATTACTAATGTAATATTGACCATGATATTGTCATTAAACACAATACTTCTAATATAATTTTATCATAATGACAATGAACAAAAAATATTTATCAAACAGCTCTGCTAATTACAATTGTGAGCTGCATTATAAGCTGTGAAAAGAATTTAGTATTGCACGTACATAAATTACTCTGAAGAGCCCAACGTAACAAAATCTGGGCAGCAGGTCGCTGCAGTGTGCGAGCAATTGCTTCAACAGATGGATCTTTCATCAAAGCATCTTGGCCAGACCCTCCTAATGAACAGTAAGCTTGGACATATATATTATGCTCCTTACAAAAAGCTGTCAATTCAGGCTGTCGGTAATGTGGATGAATTTCCACCTGGGGGGGAAAAAAATTAAAATTGTTAATTATTAAAACCAAGAATTGAAGAAAAATTTAAACACTAACATATGAATCCACAAGTAGGATTTACTTGTTGACAAACACACAATACTACAATTCGTCTAGTCAATGTATTATTCAGTTGGCACATGGTCCTGGGTGTTGAAAGCAAGAAGTTTCAATTTGAGAAATTTCAAAAGACAAAAACTATTAAAATGTCATTGAGCAACAGAAGTTATTCACTACATGTATTTTTGAAGAAATATTACTTTATGATGAATGCAAACTAATCTGAATAAGACATCCTTAATGCGTGGCATGTTCATAGTTACGTTTTTTCACTCAAATTTGAATGCCTTTTTTAAAATACAAAACAATTATGAAGCTGCTTGTTAATATTTGCTGCACAATTTTTTCTTCACATTATCCATATATATATTTATTCAACATTAAGTGAAATAACACAATATATAAAATGATGTGTGGAACTAAAGAATGGCGGGTGCCTGTGTTTTAGGACTCTAACCCCTTGGCAGGTCATAGTGAATTGGGAGCCAATTTAAAGATCGATTAGCTCTCGATGTTTTCAGATGAGCCCTGAACCCTCTCTGTAGGTGGTCTGAGGAAGCAATCAACTTCAAAGGTTTGGATGTTTACAGTAGCCTATAAAAAGTGGAGTTTTTTCTTTCTTTCTTTTTTTTCCCCATAGTTTACGCCCTGCCATACCGTTCATCCGATTGCAATAAAACTTTGTTAACTTATTGCTTGCACTTGAACGAAGAATATAGGCATAGTACAATGGGAATATACGTGTCTGCCACACATAGACTCCAAGCGATGATTTTATGCATTTATAGTAACTCAAACACCCTTTAACAGAAGCTCTACGCAATCTGCTGCACTCTCAAGTATTAAGCGTGTCTATGTTGGATATTCTGCCCCTGCGATTGTGAAATATCGGCCAGAATTATTACTTGAATGTTATCTCGAACAAGTAAATCAAATTTCTCCCAGACAATGTCATAGTGAATGCATGTTCAAACTTGAGAGAGAACATTGTAACAATAGTATACTTGACAACCGTGTCCAAACCAGGACATAGAACAAACCCATACTCGCTAGAAAGTCTTTCATCTATTAAAATTTTTCCAGAGCGTAGCATATAACATGATTAACAATCACATGACCAATGGCATCTGAAGAGTAAAACATTGCAATAGCGAAGCATTGCCGGGTCCACTAGTGCACTATAAAATTCTATATAGCGAATAAAAACAGTTTTCAACACAATAAATCGTTCTTTTAAAACAAATTAATAACGTAAAGTGAAAATGCCATTGCAATAATAAACAATATGTCCTATTCTAAAACAGGATTCCTACTGATCACCCAAGTATGTTTTCCCCAAACTCTTAAAAATAACCATTAAGAGTAAATAAAGAAATTAACAAAGTTTATTCCTGAATTAATGATTCAACATCACTGTTTCATTCCACTCATCTAGTCTCATATCAGTTTTCAGTCATCTAGTCTCATAATAATTCATTTGTTGTGGTTTCCTCCAACATTTTCTACTTTTTAATTTCTCTGCATTTTTTCCCTACTTTTTCAGAAATTGGTCACCTTGCAATACTGTAAGCAGTTATAACAGTAGACCTGTTAAGTTATTCAAGGTGCCTTTCTGTGACTACTTAATAAGAAGCATTAGACTACTAAATCTCTTCTGATTTTACAGGTTCAAATCATACAATTCACTGATTAATTGAATGATGTGTCTGGGCATGTCTACTGCCATGTTAGTATTGGTCATGAAGAAATACAAGAAGTCACCTCTGTCAACTTAATATTAAGTTGATGGAGATGACTTCTTTTATTTCTTTGTGTAATTATGTCAACAATATCGCATCAGAATTACCACAATTCAGTATTAGGCATGTTAATGTAAAGAATATCTTATCCCACGAAATGGAGGTTTTCCTCCCCTGCTAGATAATAAGATCCAATACTGATCTACAAGTCAGCTTAAGCGGAACTTCCTGCTGCAAGTAACACTCCTTCCCCTCAGTGGGGCACCTCACCAGACAGGACAAGCTCTATACTTGGGATTTTCTTATGAGGCATTTGAGGGTAGTATCTCCAAGATGGAATATAGCACGCATCTCTCTCAGTCGTGCCAATAGAGTCACTTGATCTGCAGCACTGCTTGATACAGTCGTGATCATGCGACACCTTGAGGCAGGACCGAAAAAGACGCAAAAAGTCTTGCCATATTACATCTTGGAGATACTATCCACAGATGCTATGTTAGAAAAAAACAAGTATAAGCTCCCAACCAGTTTCTCGAAGTGTGGTAGAATAATGCACGTGTGTCAGAGAGAAAGGGGAGAAAATTTGACAAGGAAGACAAAGGAAAGATTGCTCAGAGTCTCTAGCGCTGTTTGCTATGGTACTGCCTGAAATTGATCATAGAAACCACAGAAAACTACCAATAAGAGCACATGCTCAAATCTTCCTCCAGGCAGCACAGAATTCAACCTAGCTACTCAGCTAATGTCAAAAAAACCTTTGGTACTCAGACATAGGACCTCCTGATAACAGACTGTGCAGAGACAATGGTAATGTTGGCTCCGAGGTAATGCAGCCTGTGATTCTGAACTTATTAACATTCTCTCAGGTATTGTAATTTTAAATGAAAACAAGGCTCCATATACTTAAAAATAGTAAATCGAATATAGAGCATAAAAGCTATAAAAGAATAAAGCAATGTAAGCTTTCACAGCTGGATTTACAATTCAAGTTACTTTTCGCCACTGAGGATGTCTGCCACAGATGCAGATGAAACATATGGAGTTAGAATTTCCTATAGACCATGGGAGTCCAGCAAAGAAGGTAATTTGAATTATAAAAGAATAATTAAATCACAGTCATTTTGTACAATGTAGCCACCTCTGCAAATACTCCAGACAAAAGGATTTTCAACATGTTGATATTAAAGGTTCAATGTAAAGAAAGCTTTTTATCTTTACTTGAAAGGGTTCTAAAAGAGAATAGGGCATTACTGTTAAATTTTCCTATTGTCATTTCTTTGTTGTTCAGATCACTTCATTGTTCAAAGGAATGTCACTTAATATCTGAAGGAGTTAAAGCACAGATAGCTGGGATAGGTGAATTAGTGGAAGTGTCAAGGAATAAATTTTGGATCTTGTTTATAAACTAGTGTTACTACAACAACATGTACTTTCTTCCATTATTTTTAATGGCTCTAAAATATTATACTACTACATGAACCTGCAAGTGTTTTCAACCAGCAAACTTTTTTCTTCACCAAGACTCGAAAACAGCTTCATACAATTAACTCATCATATGCTTTACTGCTACACAACCCTCTTGCCGACATTCTCACTTGGACCGATATTTAAGAAATCTAATTATCACTCCCATTATTTCCAACAATCAATTTTCCAAAATTCAGTTTAACAAACATGAGACAGGTGCCATTCTTTTAAGCATCCCTTGTTTTATCCATGGAAAAAATTTGCAGTGTTTTATTGAGAAAATGTATTTTTTATAAATTGCATTAATTCTAAGCACAAATTAGACAAAAACTACTAGATTTTCAAAAAAAATTCACACGACCTGTTTTAAAGGGCTGATTTTTAAAAAAATTTTTGTTGAAAGTTAAAATCTGTCTTCAATTTTGTAGTTTTGAGATGTTAACATTTTCCAATTTTCAAAAATAGAGAGTTTGCCAAAAAAGAGACTATCACCACTTTTCCCCCCCCATCTTTGATACACTCGAGCAAAATTTTTTTTTTCTTAAATTGAAGCTGGTTTTGAGAAAATAATTGTTAATTCTAATAATTAAAATAATACATGAAGGAAATGACAATTGCATTTTTGGATTTCTCAGCAACGGTCATCATTGAGTTAGTTTAGAGACAATGGAACTTATAATCAAGTGTTAATTGTAATAAACACATTTTTAAAGACAATGTGATTAAAGAACAGAATATCTGAAAGTATGTAATCCATTATATTTTCTGAAGGTTGAGCAACTTTAATCAGGGAAAAAGCTTGATGATCAATTGTTATTAAGGATGAAGTTGTGAATAACTAAAGAATATAGTAAAATATAACATGCCAGAGATAGATAAGAGGTCCATACTTCATGTCAAAGAAATCCTTTTGCATCATAAGTACGGCATGTTTTCCCTACTTAGCATTATGTCTGGATCTTACTCTCACAGTCTGCTTTCTTTTTGATCCTCAGAGAAATAATTTAAGAACACACTGGTTTCACCACTTTGAGAATGTGCTGACAGAAGGAACATCCTCAATAGAATGACAGGGTCTACTAGAAAAGTAATATGTTCAGTAATAATAAGATAAATGATTGAACAAGTGGGAATATTTTTTGTTGTAAATTCTTTCAAGTTTAAATTTGTCTAAGAATTATCTCATGCAGTTTTATCTTGGAATTTTTCTGTAGAATTTCTCATGTACACATTTATTTTTGCCTCATATATGTGTTTTTGATTTCTTTCTTATTTTTGACAATACATAATTTTTATCTCCCAATTATAAAACCACCTCAAATTACAACTCACAAAAGTCTGTGAATGAAAATCATTATTTCAAACTTCCTCATATATGATGAAACAATAAGATTTACCTGGTTTACAGCAGGTTTCACTCCATAATCATTACTTAGTAACTTTTTCAGATGGTCAACAGTGTAGTTAGATACACCTATAGCATGTACAATATTTTTCTGGTACAGCTTAGTTAAAGCCGCCCACACTCCACTTCGTAAGGTAGCATTAATAGAATCTGTACCAGGCACTCCTGCAGCACCCGGCCAATGAATCAAATATAAATCCAAATATGAAGTGCCCAGCTTGGTACATGATGTCATAACAGCTTTCTCAACTTTGTCATGACGTAGATCTGAGGGCGCTAGAAGAAACAGGAAGAAAAAATTCATTTTGGACGAGAATGAAATTGTCAACAAATCTTCAAAATATTAGTAACAAAGATTCATTATACAGAATGGTAGGCTCGATCAGTTTCAAAATATTAAATTTGTAGATGTTTTTAGTAATTCATACCCCTCGTGAACAAAAACACCCAAATAATTGAAGGATTATGATAACCCACACTTCCTACATCCATAATAAAGATCATAGAATTACTAAAAAATACATGCTTTGAACCAAACACTGCATAAGAATGTTCATGGAACTTCAATTAACGTGTAGACACCATAAGGACTGTATAACTTACAGAGAAATGTCTGGGTTTACAGACAAATCATTTTCCCGCTAGCCTCAAAAAAAATTAGCATTATTATTGTGACATTACAGACTCCTTAACTATAATGAAAAACCAGTCATTAAAAAAACTGATTAATTTTTTTTAATATATATTTAAAAAGAGATAACATTAACACTTGTAGTAAGGTGTGGGCCGCAATTTCTTAAAACAAAAAATGCACTGTTTTCTTTCCTATCTTAACTAATAAATTTACAAATATTCTAAATTTTATCAGTTTCCCCACGCATTCTTAAATAATTCTCCTACAAAGAATACTGATAAAAATGGAGAGAAATATTCTCGTATATTCTATTAAGTTACAACAGATATGGACTTTATTTAATATGCAGTTTATTTTCTTAAATCATATTTTACAACATAAAAATATACAATAAGAGAGATTTTTTTTAATACTCACAAAAAAATAAGCATATCTAAATAATACTGAAAATTTGGGATGTTAACATTATTTAAATAATACTGCAATTGCTTTTTAGCACCACTAATCTACATCAATTACAATTTAATGATATTTATAAATCAGTAGTTTTTATTTTCATTCAATCTTCACCAATTTTTCAAAGAAAAAAATAACATCTTCTCAGTATTGCATTAAATTAATATATTAAATAATTCTGAAATGTCCCAAATCAGTTAAAACATTTGTTAAATATTATAGTTTCCCCTCAATGCAACATTTTCAATTGAATTGATATGAAAATAGTATCAAATTTGCACTCATTTGATTATAATTATTTAAGTTTAATGCTTTAATCACCAAAAATTTAAGAAAAATTTGTATTTTTAGGATTACAGAATTAACAATCTTAAAGAACAACCAACAATATCAGTGAATCTAAACTTGATTTTTCTTTTATTACAAATAGTAACTCAAAATGTAGGTATTTATGATTTTTGAGTACAAAAATTATCATCAGGGAGTGTTATCACAATGGAGATACAAAATCTGAATTTCACAAAAAGTCAATGATAAGTCTTAATGAAATAAGTAAAAACACAATATTTATTTTTGTTCTTTATTTATGTGGTGCTCATACACATTCTGCCTTAATATTAGATAACATCTTAAAATTATTTTCAAGATTTTCTTTTCTTTTTTATTTCATTCAAGTTATAGCAAGTCTCAAAAGAAAGAAAAAATTATAAAAGCATGTTTAATTCAAACAGGTAGAAGCACTGAAAATATTTTATTATTAATTACTATATTTAATAATCCAATTGAAATGTTATAAATGTTGGTATAAGGCTACACACTGCATTCTTACAATCAAAATGTTTAAAATCATGTTTCTAAGGAACAAAGATAATTATTCCCAGAGCATAAAGGAATAATTCTCTTAATATTATGGCATCCATAAAAAAATTGAGCATTCTACAATCACAGATTTTATGCATTTTATTATGATATATTATGAATTGTTATTGTACCATCCACATTAAATAATTTACATTCAATTAATAACATTTCAGAAGTAGTAAATTACAGAAAGAATTTTTTTAAGTGATTTTTTTTATTAACAGTAAAATATCAGGGGCAAACCAATTATTATGTGTTGAAAATATGTGAATCAATTCATTGAAAGAAGTGAATTTATGTAAAAACTAAACAATATATAATCGTAATATCAAATTTTAGATCTCTGGCAAGTACATTATGATATACATACAACAAATATTTATTTATCATTAAAGCTATAAGGGAATTCCATGTTTCAATTAATGAGGTTTAAAACAAAAAACCTCCTGAGTTATACAGGTTGTCATATTGTTTAAATTAATAATTTTAAGAAAATCGTAATTTATTTTTATCTTGCATATGTAAACAGACAAAGAGTTGTCATAAAAATTCAACTGTGACAGAAAATGTTCATTTAAATGAATAATGTCAAAAACTTACACAATTTGCTTGTAATGAAGATATCTTCTCGTTTCAAATTAAACTTAGGCAGCAATTCTGCCAGAGCTTTGCCTATATCTTCTTCATTGTTATAAACAGCTGCTGTATCTGTAATAAAATCACTTCAAAATTCTACTTGTAAAATGATTCAAAGGCAATATGTACAGTACGGATATACTTAATTGAATTGTCAAGAGGAAGTGTCAATGCACAAATAATTACCTTATAAAACAATAAATTTAATACATTACAATTCAAATTAACAATTTTAGTTGTAATACATCATAAACTCTTAACATAATAATTTGATAATTACCAATTAATCTGTATCCTGTTCTCAGAGCAGCTTCAATACATCTATATATGTTATTCCCACCAGTCACTCTGAATGTTCCCACTAGAAACAAGGAATATACCAAAGCATACCAGCATTTTAATACCACTCTCAAATCACTGCCACAAACATCAACATAGATCCGATTGAAGGTCAAATATTGAAAAATACGTTCTTAATTTAATAACTTTACATGTCTATTAATAGTTTAATCGATTACATTAGCAATGTAAAAACACAGCTCACATCCAACAATGGGCATTTGCTTTCCATTATTAAGTTCCACTGTAGTCTCGACGGGTAAAGAGCGTGCCGCGAGTATGTTCACGCTGAAAAATACAATAACCCCAAAACATCAGTTCGAATCCGATGGAGTAAACAAAAGGTAGATCGATTGAATGGCGCCATAAGCATATACCTCATGATTGACCTACGGCACTCGTCTTTTCGAAGTAAATTATATAAATAAAGTAATCACATCACTTTCGACAACATGAAAAGGACAAAGAAGCTTTCCTTCCAAGCATTTCAAGGATTAATACAAACAGCAAAACAATAACCTCATTTTCTCATTACTACTTGAGTTAGTTGTAAACTAAAGATGATACATATCAACAAAAAACTAAGTTATTTATAAAAAATATCAAAATAAATGAAATACTTATATTATTTGATAAACTGAACATATGGTTCATAATTTCTCAAGGAGCATAAACATATATATATTATCTTGACTTACTTTCCAGGCCTGCTGGAGGCAACTTCAAATGCGTTCCTTTTGCTGTACAAAAAGTTTGGCGTTAAACATCTAAAATAACGAATACTGTGGAAAATCATTGTGAATTTAATATAACTAATATCCAGAAAAACAAAGTACTGTATATTTATCACAGCAACAGTCAACAATACATGTTGTTGTTCGCATTCTTTTTAACTCGAGTCTGACGAACAACTAGAACATATGAATAGTTTGCCCGAAGGGCTCGAGTCAGAAAGATGCTGAAATATCAGTTAGTTCTATCTTCGGTAGCTTCAACTACACTGTTTCTCCCGACACATATGCATTGCTCGTGCGGCCAAACCACATAAGGGTGACATATTAACGACACTTAAGTAAACACTGAAACAAATGCAGTAATTAGAATGTTTTACGTCATAGTCAGGAAAGGCAAGCGAAGCGAAGATGCCTTCTGTTTGACACGTTTCGCGCACTTACGCACATAAACACACACACATATGAACTCGCGCTCTAACACACATGATGTTCTTGATTTCTTAAATATGAAATTCAAAAGAATATAAAAGATTATTCATTAAATTGTATTGATCGGTTAAATAAATTAATTAATGTGTATTTCAAAATTTTAAATTTAATTTGTATACGTGAAACTATAATGATGTAGATTTAATCGAAAAGAAAGCACGTGAATTCGGATATTGCTGATAAAGCAATAGCGGATCATCACAGCCATTTCGTGCGTGTAACGAATGCACATTATACTCTTTCTGAACTTATTTTCTCATCTTCGAACAGTTGTAATTCTCATGCATTCGATGTATTCAGATCAATGTAAACGAAGTATTGCCTTCTAGATAGGCACGGCATTCACATCAGGAACTAATAACACTTGACATGGACAGGGTATTTCAATTACAGATAAACCTCACATTATTCTTAAAAATATTTAAATACATTATTTCATCCATTTAAAAATAGTTGTATTTGAGAATATTGGCTTAGCGGTGAGTTGTCGTTGGCATTTGAAATTATAATAATTAAAGGCATTGTGGTAATGACATTAATTATTATATTTGAGAAGTTGCGATAAAAGCCAGAAATATGCCCTTGGTTCTTAGATTGAAAATGTTGCATTTTGAAAGTGTAATTTTTCCAATAGGATTTCATAGTTCTAAATTATGTACATGGCTACTCCAGCAACTGCTCTTCACTTGAGTCATATATTCCAAATCCGAGTAAGACCTGGACTTCTTCGTATTGTGATTGTGGGGTGGACGCCAAAAATCTCGTCCCCAACAACCCCTCACGGATCCAATATTAAAACTAAGTTCGCAGTTCTTTAATTTCGTTTGTATAATACATCTCTTGAATTTTTGAATTAAAGAACATTATTGTTTTATTCAAGTTATGTTTTGGTTGAGCGTTTGTAAATAAGTTTAATTTGTAGGATGAAGCATTTTGCAAATTTATTGGTAATTTTTTCCTCTGAAATATATTTACACAATGAAGTTAAAGTTTTCGTGAAGTACGAAAAAAATGTGTTAAAACACTCATAAGAAAGCAAAATAAAAAAGTATTTTCTGTAACGATGAGATCAAACATGTGGAATGTCTTTCTTCTTAGTTTGTTTTTCCTATATTTCTTGCGTTCTTATTTTCTAATTATTAAATTGTAATTTGAGAGTTGAACGAAGTTGAAGACGTACCTGTCTGTTAGTGCGTATACATTTACCCTATTGTTTTCAATTTTCAACGTTTCAACGCGAAGGCAAGTAGGTTCTCCCGATTCTTCGTGATCCTTCGCTTGATGTTCTAAGATATTGGTTTCGTGACCTTCATCTCACTTGTTCGTAGAATGCATGCATTCACGTCAGCCTTTTCGCTTGTTCCGTGAGAAGTTTTGCTTCATGAGTACACGTGGTTGCTCTGCAAAGTTGAATATCGATTGCCTTCCAGGTACATTCAGGTAGCACGGCCTGGTACTAGAATGAACGTATCGACCCGCCCGCACGGCCTACCGGACGCACTCTTCGGCGTGGGTGGCAAGGGGGGTGGCGGCGGTGGGGGACAGACATGCGGGCGGGCCACCCTGGAGTCGCGACCCCTTCACTTCGTTACAGCCGCTCCAAGAGTCCATGTTTTCTTTTATCGACGACATTTTAAACAAGTTCGCAGGAGAGGAGCTTGACTTTGAACTCAACTTGAGAGCACTGTAAGTACGCACTGTTTTAACAAGCGGAGGTTTTTTGTTCACGTGACACTGAGAATAAGTATCCTTACGACATAAGACGGTATTGATGGAGTTTAACCATACTACTATCTGACTTTTTATAGTATGTGTGTAGCGAATTACGCGATTTTTTGTTAATAATATATGATGAAGAAGAATGCAAGTAGAAGCTGTGTATGTAAAGAACTAATTTTTGTGGCGCAATAATCTTAGTTGGCGCGTTCGATTTGAATGCGCTGGAAAGACGCACGTAACAATCCTCCTGAATCCCGTTATACTAATGTACTTTGAATGTATGGTTTGCAAAAATAAGAGAGAATATCCATGACAAGAAATGCAAATTAACAAGCATGAAATAAACCTAAGGATCGTCATTGTGTTCTAAAACTTTTAAAGTTACTAGATGAAACCTCACTCGCCTCGAACACTTTCGAGAGTCGTTCGGAGAACTCATTGGTCCATTCTGCGTTTTAAATATTTTTGCTCATTATTCTTTCAAAACAGTATATTTTTCGGTTCATATATGACCCAACTTTCACGTATGAACAGAGCTGCCTAATTAAATTAACACTAAATAAAGGTGGTTGATCAGCATTTGTAGTCACATTCAAGCACTACACTGAAACAAACGTTATTGATCGTTTTTGAACATTTTAAAATATCCACATACATACACATGATTACATTTTGCGATAGATGATTAATATAATGAATATGATATACTATTTTGAAACAATAATTGGGCTGATTCCTCAAAAAATTATCAATGGAAGTTAAACATCGAAAACAAAAGTAAGCAATTTAAACCCCTTAGATAACTATCTAAAATATACCATCAAGTTTATTTTTTTGGGAAAAAAATCGGAATACAAGATCTAAATATGCATGCCTGTGTGCGATTATGCAATTCACTTGATCAATTAGTTCGTCATAGTCATCATCAATCATTTTTTTCTGAAACGAAAATAATCCAGTAACATGTTGCTGAGTCGAGGTCAAGTGTCCTGGCAACTTTGGGCATTAAAAACAATAAATTAATTTTCATATAAAGTTTCTGTAACTTTGATCCTTATCTATTGCTCATTTGGCCCACCAAAAATGGACTATGTTTGATCGCCGCGATATTAGGAGAATCAGTCAGATACTACATTTTCAAATTTGGAAGTTCAAAAGGCTTTTAATCGTTATTTTTTATCTTTATAGTTTCGGTAATTTTAGGTCGACGTAACACATTTCCTATATGACTAGACAAACGCGCACAAGGTGTATAGAATTTTTATATGCCATTCAATATTTGTGTTTATGCAAAGTACTTTATGCCTGTAAAATAAGAGTAAGACGAAGACGTATTGTAGCAGAGAGTTATAACAAAAACGTTTTAACATCTGGAAATTTCGCATTTTAATAGTAACAGTTTTGATTTATTATAAAATAAGTAAAAGTACGTTTATAAAAGATAATTGCTATGATCCATTAATATTATTATTAACATTAATTTTTTATGACTTTTACAACTTTACAATTCCTATAATGACAGGTTACATAAATTCCCAAAACATAGATTTCATTCCGGCAAACACGGAACTAGGAACTGCTTGAAAGGAGAAGGGGCACAGCGGAGTACAAGTGCTATTTTAAAAGCATTTATTTCACTGAATCCGGTCCATGTTGTAATACTTGTTTTTACGTAATCTAACTTAAAATGGTGAAAACCTTGACATAAATAACATCCATGACAATTCAGAATTATGCTGAAGGGGGGGGGGCAACCACGCACGTGAGAATGAGTATTTATTGATTCTAGGCGCGTTAACTACGTCATCAGTCTGCAAGTGTGGTACATGTTATATTCTGGGATATGGCGGTTCAGGGCATCAACTGAAGTCAATGCAGTGCATCTGTCCGGGGGGTCATGGGCTTCGAGTCCCGACGGTGGCAGGATTTTCGATAGCTAGGTCGAGTTCTTTCGATGTATGGAGGAGAATTCTAGTGGCCGGCTGCTCTGATCGGTAGTTTTCCGTGGTTTCTTCGATCACTACCGGGTGAATGCCGGAGCAGTACCCTCACAAACGGGCCACGGAACGGCGCGCAATCTTTCCTTCCCATCACTTGTCCTATCACTTACACACACACACACACATACACACACACACACACTTACATGCACTACACTACCGCAGACGCTGAGAGACCGGCTGGGAGTTTAAGAGCTTGTCCCGACTGCAGCGCTGCCCTGCTGGTGGGAGATATCTGGTGAGGGACGCTGGTGAGGGATATCTAGCCGACGGAAGATCGGCGCCGTATCTCGCTATCCAGCGGGGCAAGATCACCGCCACCTCCCGAGCAAAAAGCATGCACTACACTTACATGACTAATGACCTTATCAGTTGACGCGCCCGGAATCACTAGTAAGCAATCAATCGAGACGGCGGTCTTCCTTCCCCGCTGGAACCTCAGATCCGACGCCAACCTTCACATTGGTTTGACGGTTTTTCCTTCTTCAGTTATCTCATCCAGCGAGGCGCAGCCCCAGCCCCAGACAAGCTTTCAATTGGTGTCTTGTCATCTGTGGTAATGTAGAGCATGTAAATGTAAGTGTGAGAAACATTTCTTGCAAAAATAGAGTGAAATTCGCTTATAAAGATGGTGTAGTTCCGATTTTCAATGTTAACTCCGAATTTTCAAAAATTGTTAAAGTTTGAAATTTTTTGAACCCCGTCGTTGAACTTCATTTTTCAAAATATTAGTAGATTTCGTGCAATTTTGAGTGAAATATGAACATTATTGAAAACAAGATTTTCTCAAAAACGGCTCTATTTTTTTTCTTTTAACTACGCATACGAATAGTGCGAAATGCACTAAGTAACTTCACATCAGCTCCATTCTGATGTTGTTTTTAAATTACACATACAGAATATATTTTTAAATTATCCCTCATGTCGTTAATATTCAGATTATGATCGTTTGATCACACACACTAGCTGACCCGGCGAACTCTGTTCCGCCTTAACAGAGAACTCCGTTCCGCCCAAACATACGAAAACGCGTGAAAACGTGCGAAAACGCATGAAAACGTGCGAAAACCCTCGAAAAGGTGCGAAAACCCGCAAAATCACGCGAAAACTGCGAAATCACGCGAAAACATGCGAAATCGCGCGAAAACGTGCGTTCTCACACAGGAACGCTGTCGAACGGGATTAACAGTATCCTATGTCCGTCCCCTGCCTCTAAGCTTCCTGCTCACCAAATCGGTACAGCCGTTCTTGAGTTATAAATAGTGTAACTAACACGACTATATATAGATATAACGGCGAACGAAAGGCGGCTATCATTATTGAATGTGCCTTATTTTACGTGGCGAGACTCAGGCCATGAGGCCTGCTCTTCCGTCTGACCACGCAAATTTCATTACACTCCTTTCACCAATCATGGGAGAAAGAAGGTATTACTTGGGCGACGAAACAGGCGATTTGAATTTAGCTCAGAGGCATCATTTAGGCTTGAGGATCTTTTAATGCAGTAAATCTACTAACATGGGACAGCCGGCTTTACTTCCCCTCCGAAGGAAGGCGTACGAAGGATTTTTCCGCCCTTAAAAATCCACGGCTTCGATCGGGTTCGAACCCGCAAACTTGGGTATAGGAGTCCGATAACCGCTACACCATCGCCGCCGCATTATCGCCTTCTGTTATCTGTGCGGCGTTACAACAATGGGTTACAACAGGCAACAATGACCGCTAACATGCGAAATCACGCGAAAACGTGCGAAAACGTGCAAAAACGTGCGTTCTCACACAGGAACGCTGTCGAACGATAAACAGTATCCTATGTCCGTCTCCTGGCTCTAAGCTTCCTGCTCACCAATTTTCAGCCCAGCCGTTCTTGAGTTATAGTGTAACTAACTTTTATATAGTACTAGCTGACCCGGCCGAAATCATCGCGAAAAACGTGCGAATTATCGCCTTCTGTTATCAGTGCGGCGTTACAACAAACAACAGGCAACAATGACCGCTAACATGCGAAATCACGCGACGTGCACGTGCAAAAACGTGCGTTCTCACACAGGAACGCTGTCGAACGGGATAAACAGTATCCTATGTCCGTCTCCTGGCTCTAAGCTTTCTGCTCACCAATTTTCAGCCAAATCGGTACAGCCGTTCTTGAGTTATAAATAGTGTAACTAACACGACTTTCTTTTATATATATAATATATATATATATATATATATATATATATATATATATATATATATATATATATAAAGACAGAAGTGCGTTGACTTCCAACGCGGTAATCTCTGAATCTACTGAACCAATGCCGATGAAACTTTTGTGCTAACTTCCTTTAAAAGTCTGGAGTACTATAGGCTATGATTTACAACCATAAACCGTAATATATTTACAAAATAATTACTTTTCTCGACATTTTTGGCATAGCTTTACATCACAGATTCAAGAGCGCATCAATGTCAATAGTTTAGCTGTGCGCAACCAGAGGATGACGTCTGAGATCTACTACTGGTTTCATCAATGTCCAGAATTATTACGAGATTCATTGGACTTTGAATAAGGTTATGTAATGTCCCTGTATGAACGGTGGTGATTTGTTAGTTCTGAACATTGGTGGAATATTTGGAAGAAATCGGTAACTAAAGTGGTAAAGATGACAAGGTACATGCATTATCCTTAATCCGTGGTATGTACAAAGTGGCTTTAAAACATTGGCGTTTGAATTTGTACAGAAATTGAAGTAGGTTGAGACAGTGCAATGTACAATAATATATAGTACAGAATATACAGTAATCTACAATGTATTATATATAGATATCGTACACATTCTAAACAACCTCTTCTTTTACAGAAATTTGTAAACATTGAATTTCTTGAAACAATGCGAGTGCCAAGTTGTCAAAACAGACTATACAAGTGCGAATAGATGGGCAGTCTATAAACGTTTTGAATCGGCTATTAAGAGAAAATCGACTTGCTGAAGTACTCACTCGTACTATTGAAAATAATACTGCAAGGAGGGATGCAAATGTAAATAATTCTCTACGTAGTAGGGTTGCTTTTCAATAGCACTCACAATTTGACTATTTACAGTTCTCATGTTCAAATTGGTAAAATGTAATATGTTTGTATGTTTTGGTTTCATCCAGTTGATTTTTTCTTCATTATGTGCAGAAGATTAGTGCAGTAGTATGTAATTAAGCAATGATCACTTACATATTGAGACTAATCTGTGCTATTATTTTGCATTGCAACTGCTCCCAACGCATGAATTGGTTTCTGTTATTCACATTTCAAGATCCTTAATATATAGCACTTCAGATCAAATAATGAAGCTAATATGGTTTTGTTCAGAACATTGTCAATTTAGTGTGTACATTTAATGTACATGTTGATGGATCAGTGCTTCAATGTTATGATTAATTGATTTACGTGAAAAATAAGTTTTATTCTACATGTAGTTTAAACTTACATATATTTGTCGTCTTCAAAATAATTATAAATACTGGCCATTACGTTCAATATTGATACTTTCATTTACTTTTAGGATTATGATTCGTCAATTACGTTTTGACTTATACATTCATATTCCATATCTGCCTTCTAGCGTCTCCGTGCGAGAACTCTGGCATGTTAAACTTCGCTTAAAACAGTCAGTCCCTTCAAGATCACGATTTGACAGATCAATTTCAAATATTTGTTTATGAATACAAGAGAAGACAAAATATAAAAAAGAGTAAGTTTTACAATGTGACAATTTATTGACAGTATTGGAAGTAATATATGAAACTCCACAAAAAAACACAAAATATACGTGAGTCTACAAGTATTTTATTCTGTAGTTTAGTATTGTTTATTGTTTTTAGTTATAAAGTGAAGAAAGTTTATGAGCTGGAAGCCCAAATAAGAAAAATATAATTTTTTGTGAAAAAGTGAGCGAGGTAGACCGGAAATTTCCAAATGGGGGTGAAGAGAAGACAGGGCTATCGAAGCGTGGCCGTGCAGAGCATGGCAGGGAGGAGCAGGGCGGAAAAGGAATACAACAGAAAAGATAGTAGGCCCCACCGCAGGGTATGAAAAAATGGAATTCCTCTCCCTAATAATTTACTATAAACCCGAGCAACGCCGGGTACGCCAGCTAGTATATATATATATATATATATATATATATATATATATATATATATATATATATATATATATACACATTTGTGAGTACAAGTGCTTTAAATATTTTCTTACAAAATTTATCAAAAACGCAAAAGTTTTGTGTGAAAATGATCAAAATTGCGCATTTTCAGAAACGCTCAAACAGCATTTTCCAAAAACGCCTCCAAATTTTCCAATGAAAATTTACATATATGACTAGGTTTTATTCTATCATAATATTCTTAAGGCAATGTTTCAGTTCTGCTATTAGGAAACCAAAAAATTGAGAAATAAAAAAAAGAAGTGTTTTAGCCGTCAATAGCTGGCATAGGATAGGTCTAGCCGCTGAAAAACTAGCCCAGCCTAAAAAGAATAGAAAACTAACGAATACGAGAAAATCTGTACCATTTCGTAACACCACATACTTTCTCGTATACGTACGTGTATACGGAGTAATATACGTAGTATATAGAAAGTTATGTAATGTTGCGGTAAATCGATATCGAGATTTAAACGAAAATTTAGGTTTACGAGATTTAAACGAAAATACACCTAATCCCGATAATATGTTGGTTTTTTGTTTTGTTTTGTTTTTTCAAAATGTCTGTCCGTCTGTGAACAACACTAACACTCAATGATTTGCAGGATTTTTTCCTAAATGAATATTCTCCTGTTGATCTGGCTCGACACAAAGCCTTGCAATTTCGAAAAATATTTTTTTAAATTTTGAGTGTACTTTACATGAAGCCCATGGAATTGTCAATTAATCAAAAGCTTCTCTTCAAACGTAAATAAACCAAATAGTTTTTGTTTCAGCTAAACTTTGATATTTTGACTTTGACATTTTCCTTCAGGGAGAATATCAACCGAAACTAGCGATGCTCAAACAGCACGAACTTTCTCGCCCGTATTTTCACGCAAAATTACGTGAAAACTCCTCAAATTTTCGAAAATTGTGCGTGATCTTATTTCAAAATTTATCTTTAAGGAACAGATGGCATTAAGGGGAAAAATCTCATAATTCTACATAAAATCTTCATAAAATCTCAAAATTCTTCAAAATCTTCATAATTGTAGGAAGACGCCGAAAAAAGTTTGAATTTTTGCAATTTTCTAAAAATGAGAGTTTTCACCGCTTGCTTTCGATGTGTTCAGTTCGGTAGCTTTCAAGAGAATGATTATTTCCATCTTCTTGCAAAATCTTGATTTTCAATGCCCTCTCCACACCTTTCGCATGTAATGTCCCCGAGGCCGTGTCTCCCCAAATGTACACGGCTATGACACCAAGAATGGAATACTACTTTGTTTATTGGTTGCCCTAACAACGTATATTCTTTGATTTCCGAGCCTGCATAAATCCCATCGTATTACTAACGCTTGATGCCGATTTTCCCATTCAAATTAAACCCGGGGTTCCTGGCTTATTACAATATTTTTTCTTAAATGCTAAATTTCATTGAAACACATATCTTGAAAAACTGTACATGATTTCATTTAAAAATTTCGTTTTCAAGAAAAGATTTGATCAAGAATATGGTGTCTATGTTTAACAATATTCAATCATATTGTTGCAGGAGCGCGCACAAAATATTTGAAGCATTTGTAATTTTCGAAAATTCAGATGTGTTAATTTGACCTGCGCCATTTTTACAAACATACTTTACTCTATTCTAGCAAAAATTGTTAGAAAATATTGAATCTTCTTGAGAGATTTTTGTGAAAATCTTGAAAATTCGTTGGTATTGAGTGTAAAAGTACCTCAAAATTAAAAGATTAATTTCGACTCTGCAGGGCAATATAGAGCCAGATCAATAGGAGAATATTAATTTTGGGGAAAATCCTACGTGTGTTCGAGGTGCTAGCTAGTGTTGTTCACCAATAAAAACGACAGGCCAGACAGAAATTTTGAAGAAAAAAAAAATCACTTGTTTGGAATCTGGGATCCGCGATAAGTGCATTGAAACTAAAATCTCGACATCGGTTATTTGTAGCTTTACATAACTATCTCTATACTTAATATGTAACCGCTCAAGCTACGTATACGTGAAATAAAATGTTTGGCTGGCGAGATCCGACGCCGACCTACGTCGGCTTGCGGGGATTCCCTGACAGGCTTCTCCCACCAGCGAGGCACCGCCACAGTCAGGACAAGCTCTAAGCTCCCGTCTGGTTTCCCAAGTGTGGTAGTGTAGTACATGTGAGTGTAAGCGTGTGTAAGTAAGGGGTGAGGATAGGACAAGGCAGAGGAATCGCGCCACATATTTTAAGCCGACCATGAAAATGAAGTAAAAATATCCTTAGTTGGGCCATGATCTTTGTCAAAAATCATTCAAATGAATTGAGACGTCTAGAAGGAGTGAGCCTTCGTTTTTATTAATATATATTTTCTGTGTATATTTCAAGTATTTTTGTATTTCTCGTGTTTTTTGTGCTCTTCGTGTTTCCTAATGTTTAAGCTAAAAAGAGGAATACTAATTAACAACTGATCGGGAGAAATAGATTCAGGCAGGGGCAACGCAAACTCCCCGGATTATTACAAGAATGGCTGACGGTTTGCATACCCTGTGAAGAACAGGCGGGAGGCACAACTTTTAATTTCACCCATGAATATTACTGCATGTTAATAGCCGATCATCAGAGTGATCGAGATCTGTATGGCAATGACATAGCTATGTCAAAAAAGAATATTAAAATCGGTGAAACCAAGATAAATTTATCGTCAAATATTTTTACTTTTGCTTTTAGTCAACCACTTTTATTGGAGTTTCTTGGTCAGCGACTAGCGTAATTTCGATGCTATCAGATTTAAATACAACACACATTCGTACTCTAAACGTATAATATCTGAAAAGAACATAATTCCCCTCCGTTTTGTAAAATCACTATTTTAACCTTTCATTCGCCCGTACAGCAGTTTTCTCTCTCAATAATTGTATTTGCTTTACATTTGCTTAACTTGCCACCTGTGAGTGAAATCTGTCAATTTTGAAAATTCGATATTTTCATTTTTAATTCTGCAATTTCTTATAATTTTTAAAGGCGATTTCATACATTGCATGTACTTTGCAATGAGTGTTCTTTAATCTCCAGCCGCCATGGTCTATATCTCACTGTTTTAATACTATTAAACATACATAATATATAATAAACATATAATATTAATTATATGTTTATATGTATATATGTATATTATATAATATGTATAATAAACATATATTAAACATATTATGTTCCGGAAGTGCCAACCTCGTAAATTGTTACTACTTCACATTTTATGACTTCAATGCTCTTTTAATTGTTTCAGAGAGTTTTGAGAGCTGCTCGATAGATTGCCTATTTCTTTCACATACAACAAAAGAAATCCCAGAAATTATCATATGTTCAATTGTTCAAATACTTTGTTAAATTTACATGTAATGCCAGAAGAAGCGATTAGTGTATTCTAATCGATTCTTATTTGTCAATAGATAGTCAAATTGTAATATGTATTTTCAATTTTTTGTGGAATTCTTTCAGACTCCTAAATTGATTGATTGATTGATAGTGATTTCGGACGCGTAAACTGCTAAGGTCATTAGTCCCGTAAATGTACTGCATGTTTCTCCTTCTGAAGGTGGCGATGGTCTTCCCCCGCTGGATGGCGAGATCCGACGCCGACCTACCTTCGGCTAGTTGAGTTTTCCCTCAACCAGGTATCTCCCACCAGCGGGCACCACTGCAGCTGGGGCAAGCTCTCTGCTCCCGACCGGTCTCCCGGCATGTGTGGTAGTGTAGTGAGTGTTAGTGTGTGTGTGTGTGTGTGTGTGTGTGTGTGTGTGTGTGTAAGGAATGAGGATATGTCAAGGAAGAGGAAGGAAAGATAGCGCGCGATATGTGGCCCGTTTGTTAAGGTATTGCTCCGGCATTCTCCTGGTGTTGATCGGAGAAACCACTGAAAACCACCGATTAGACCAGCCGGCCGCTAGAATTCTCCTTCGGGCAACGACTAACATCGACCTAGCTGACAAGCTAGTGTCCTGCCATCGAGAATTGAACCTAGGGCCTTCCGGTCAAAGACACTGCAGTGACATCAGTTGCCTAGTGCCACCTCTTCCGGTCACCTCACTGAATAAGGTACCTCCATTGTTAGAGATAAATGACGTCATCTTTATGCACGAGTGTTCTGATATATTAATAATACTAATGTATAAATAATAATAATGTATGAATAATCATATTATGACAAGTACAAGATATATACAACGAGCTACTTACGAGCACGAACACACGCTCTCTCTCTCTCTCTCTCTCTCTCTCTCTCTCTCTCTCTCTCTTTCTCTCTCTGTCTCTCTCTCTTTCTCTTTCTCTATCTCTTTCTCTCTCTCTTTCTGTCTCTCTCTCTCTTTCTCTCTCTCTCTCTCACTCACTCACTCACTTCTCTCGTACACACACACTTACATTCAAACTTCTGATACATTGGCAGCACGCAAGTGTACACTGATTGTAGGGCCCGGTAGTTGAGGCATTCTCCATTGTTAAAGAGATAAATGACGTCAAGTTATGCACATTATGTGTTCTGATAATTAATAATAACTATGTATATTAATTACTAATGTATAAATAATAATAATGTATGAATAATCATATTATGACAAGTACAAGATATATACAACGAGCTACTTACGAGCACGAACACACGCTCTCTCTCTCTCTCTCTCTCTCTCTCTCTCTCTCTCTCTCTCTTTCTCTCTCTGTCTCTCTCTCTTTCTCTTTCTCTATCTCTTTCTCTCTCTCTTTCTGTCTCTCTCTCTCTTTCTCTCTCTCTCTCTCACTCACTCACTCACTTCTCTCGTACACACACACTTACATTCAAACTTCTGATACATTGGCAGCACGCAAGTGTACACTGATTGTAGGGCCCGGAAGTTGAGGCATTTATTTTACCTAAACTTGGCTGATAAAAAGGCATTTATTTTTATTAAATAAGGCATGCAAAAAGGCATTTACTCTGACTAAAGTAGGGCCTAAAACATCGGAATCGATGAAATAGTTACCAAATAAAAGTAATTATTATGAGGAAATTAATAATTAAAATTAATTACATTTTTATTCTAACTCTAAAATTTACATTAGCACTCACATAAAAGGAAACTTCCTTTTCTATGTGTGTGGAGGAGAATTCTAGCGGTCGGCTGCTCTGATCGGTAGTTTTCCGTGGTTTCTCCGATCAACATAGGTGAATGCCGGAGCAGTACCCTACCAAACGGGCCACGGACCGCGCGCGATCTGTCCTTCCTCTTCCTTGTCCTATCTTCTCCCCTTACACACACATTTACACTAACATGCACTACACTACCACATATTCGGGAGACCGGTCAAGAGCTTAGAGCTGTCCCGGCTGGGGCGGTGCCCCGCTGGTGAGAGAGTCCTGGTTGGGGAAAATCCCACTAACCGACGGTGAAAAGCGAATTATACTCGCCATTCAGAGGAGGAGGAAGATCGCCAGAAGGGAAGAGAGAATGCGCAGGATCCGAGAAGGATAGATCACGTACAGACAGCTGTTCTCCGAAGGGATCGGAGGTCATACACAAACATAGAATGAGCTTCCTCGTAAGCGAACGACTCTGTCAGCAACAACGAAAAATATCAAATATTTTCACTGGAATCAACTTCCATTCCCTTTTAGAGTTTTAACACAACCTGACCCTGGAGCCTTCACGTCCACAGAAAGATAATACATGACAGTGCTTTCACGTTGTCCAGGCTTGCATGTATGTTTCCAGCTTGACAGAGATCGGTGGCAGCAGGGAGAAAAGGGAAAATAATGACGAAATGGCAGAAATGGCACAAATAAGGCAAAATACCAAAAATAGGCATCAGAAGCTAAAAGAAGCAAAGACGGGAAAATGAAAATCTACTAAAGCAACTTCAGAAGTACAATTAAGTGATTTCTATTGTTAAAACTATAAAATCGTGACAATAAGCTAGAGGTGCTACAGAATTGCCCAGACTTTCTCGTAGTTTCTCGAAGTTTTCTAATTTCCTTGGTGTGGACTGGTATTGTACAGTCTTGCCCTTCCTTCTCGTCAGCTGCCGTCTATCGCCGCCCCAAGTATGCTTTTTGAAATTTTCTCAACTTAACAACAGTTGAACTGAAATATTATTTTAAGAATATTAAAGAAGACTAAAATCTTGTCCGAAATAGCAATTTTCATTAAAAAAATTTGGGGCCGTCTTACAGAAAACGGCGATAAGCATTACTGTAAATGCAAAATTTGACACTATTTTTCACAGGAATCTATTGAGGTTACGAAAAACTTCATTTGAAGAAATTTGAAGAACTTCCACTCACAAATTTAATAATATGTACAAATCAATGGAAATGTGCATAAAACGGCGTGAGAGATATTTAAAAAATTACATTTGTGTAATTTTTGAAAAAACAAAAGAATACAGCAAAATGAACTTTACGTCAAATTAAACAGTGCAATTAGCACTATCCGTTTGAAAAGATTGAACGAAAAAATTTGGAGCCATATTCGAGAAAATCCCGTTTGAGCGTTTCTGAAAATGCGTAAGTTTGTGCTCATTTTAACAGAAAACAGTTGAGTTTTCGAGAAACTTTATTTGAAATACGTACAAATCAATGGAAATGTACATAAAACGGCGTGAGAGATATTTAAAAAATTACATTTGTGTAATTTTTGAAAAAACAAAAGAATACAGCAAAATGAACTTTACGTCAAATTAAACAGTGCAATTAGCACTATCCGTTTGAAAAGATTGAACGAAAAAAATTGGAGCCATATTCGAGAAAATCCCGTTTGAGCGTTTCTTAAAATGCGTAAGTTTGCGCTCATTTTAACAGAAAACAGTTGAGTTTTCGAGAAACTTTATTTGAAGCATATGTACTTATATATCTAATAATGTAAAGATATTGTCTCTAATATTAATATTACCGACGTGATAGACAGGTCAAAATAAATATTTTTTTTATTTTTGAAAAAACAAAAAGAATAGAGCAATGTGGCGTTTATGTCTTCTTATACAGTGTATTTATCACTATCCACACAAAAAATTTAAAGAAAAAAATTGGAGCCTTGAGAAAATCTTGTTTTTTGTTATTTTTTAAAATTGCAAATATTGCAAGCACTATTGCACGAAAACTACTAAAATTTTCAAAAAAGATCTTCATGACCTTAATGAAAGAACTATTTATGAGCAACAAATTTCATTTGAAGGAAAAATCTGTCTTCAATTTTATACTGACTTTTGACGCCGAGAAAAGCCAGAGATAACCGTGAAATTCGGACCTACGCCACCTTTATAAGTGTATTTAACACTATTCTTACAAGAAATTTAACGAAAAAATTTGGAGCCTTTTTGAGAACATTTTGAAAATGTCCGGGAGGCTTCAACTAGAGCCAGATGGACAGGGAATTATTCAATTTGAAAAAGATCGTACGTGTAGTTTAGGCGCTAGCAGTGTTCACAGACGGATGGTCAGGCCAACGGACAGGCGAACAGACGGACGGACGGACGTGGATTGGTTGGACGGACGGACAAAACATGGATTCTGGTTACACCACGTGTTAGAGTTTTTTTTTATTAATTTATCAACTGGTTTTATGCCCTTTTTCGTCACCAGAGCCCGGCAATGAATTTGTTTCCGCCAAAAATCCGCCATTTTTTCGCGTGCCAATTCTCTATACTACGTATATACGTACATATACGAGAATGTAAAAAGGCATTTTACCAAACTTCTGGGCTCTAATGACAATTATTACGTTGAAAAAGGACTGTTTAGACCTATCTAATTTCCAATGTCTTCTCAAGTTTTGAGGTTTCGTTCCGACTCGTTTTTAAACATGTGATCTCCAAGACCTCGGACCATCAATAAAGTCTCTTGCTGTCAAGTAGAGTGCATTGAAATGTTCGTATTTGTCTCGCTGCAACTCCTACACCTTTTTCAGTCTGCCTTATTGAGCAGCGGAACAGTAGCGAATTCAAGGGTGGGCGGAATGAATTCTCGTCTAGAGGCCCCCAACACTCAGGAGCCGTCGCAAAATGAAAACTAGCGGTGCTGTAAAAGCACATACATTCTCGCATTATTTTCCAATTATGAAAATTTAGAGAGTTCGACGAAAATCGCATCTGCTTCATTATTATTCGTGTACTTTGCTTTATCTGACAAAAAATCAAGGTAAAATGTGAAGCAGTTTTTTAGAAAATATTGTTTATAAACATTCCCTTTATTTCGTGCAAAATACTCGAAAACTAAACGGATTCTGAAAACTTTGTACATGTCCTATTTAAATATATGTTTAGAGGAATTAATTCATTAAGAAAAATATACCTTCAATATTGTAGTTGTAGGAAGACACCGAAAATTTTCAATTTTTCTTCAAATTTCAATTTTTGAAAGCTCAGAAAATTTACCGAAAATCAGACTTGTACAATTTTACAGACAAGCGTACTTTTTTCTTCCATCCGACAAAAAATTCGGGTCTATTTTTGAGAAAATTGTGAAAATGCCATTTAGGCATCAAGTAAAGGACCCTCAAAATCAAAATATCCGTAAATTCAAGACGTTACGACATCGCTCAGATCGAGTTTGGGAAAATTCTGATAACGGTTTAGGCTGCTTGTGGAACTGACAGACGTTTTGCCACAAACAATTTTCCGGTGTCAATGTTCCATAAAACGTGGATTCTGACTATAAAACGTATTAGAAGACTACTTAAAGGAACAAGAATTATCCACTTTTTCGGAATAAGGAAACTACAACACTCGTTTTTCTGTCGAAAAATCGTCGTTTTCACCCAAGCTTTAAATTACTTCAAATGAAGTGTTTCAAAAACTCAATAGATTCTTGTGAAATAGAGCTTCAAATTTCGCATTCACAGCAACGCTTAAACGCCATTTTCTTAAAAAAGGCTCCAAATTGTTCAATAAAAATTGCCGTTTAAACGAGGTTTTACTCTTCTTCAACATTCTTATTAAGATACCGAAAAAATTAAGAAAATGTCAAAAAAATGTACTTTGGGCGGCGGTAGATGGCAGCTGACAAGAGGATGGGGCAAGACCATAAAGCTAGTCAACACCAAGGAAATTAGAAAAACTTTACTACGAGAAAGTCTCTGCCATTCTGTAGCTCCACTAGTTCATTTCTCGCATACGTACGTATACATAATACACGTATAGAATATACGTAGTACAGAGAAAATCATGTTATACTGCCGAAAATCGATTTCGAGATTTCAAGGGAAATATGCGTTTTGAGGTCCCCTGATACCAAAAAAGTGTGTTTTTTCGAAACATCCGTCCGTCCGCCCATCCGTCCGTCTGTCCATCTACCCGTCTGGTGCGCCTAAATTATACGTACGATATTTTCCAAACTGAATAAACACCTGTCGATCTGGGCTCACTCAACGCTCTGCGGTTTTGAAAAACATTCAATAATTTTTGGGGATAATTTACATGAAGCCCCTGAATAGTTCTTAAAATTTTCTCAAAAACGGCTCCAAATTTTGTCTTTAAACTTAGAGTTATTTAGAATAAAGTACACTTATAGAGGTGACATAGGTTCGATTTTCACCGCTAACACTCAATATTTGAAAACTGCCAAGGTTTGAAATTATTTAGGCGACTACCTACAACAACAAAATTGAAAATAAATATTTTTTCCTTCAAATGAAACTTGTTCCCCATAACTAGTTCTTTCATTAAGGTCATGTACATTTTTTTAAATAGTAGTTTTCTCACCATATTGAGTGAAATATGTGCAATATTAAAATATATCAAAAACAAGACTTTCTTAAAACAGCTCCAAATTTTTTCTTCAAACCTTTCGTACGGATAGTGCTGATAGTACTGTTTAAGATAACATAAAGCCATTTTGCTGAATTCTTTTTTTTTCTTTCAAAAATTATATTTTTTTAAAAATATCCCTCATGCCATTAATATGCACATTTCCAGCGATTTGTATACATTGTTATATTTGTGCTTAGAAGTGCTTCAAATTATTTCCGATTAAGTTTCGAAAACTTAAAAATTCTTTTAAAAAAGAGCTTCACATTTCGCATTTACCGTAACACTTAAAATATCTTTTCTTTAAAACAGCTCCAAATTTTTAGAGGAAAATATCCATATATGACGATATTTTACTCTCCTTTAACATTCTTAAAATAATATATCGGTTCTATCAATAGGAAACGGATTATTTGAGAAAATTTCAAAAAATGTTCTTTGGGCCGCCGTAGATTGCAACTGGCAAGAGCATGTGGCAGGTCCGAAAAGCTAGCCCAGACCAAAAAAATCATTAACTAATTAGTACGAGAAAGTCTATAACACCATTCTGTAACACCACTAGTTTTGAGCTGTAACTCTGCGCATACGTCAGTATTAAGATCTATTAACACTGTTGAGGAGATACAAGTAATTTTATACCCGAAATTCAGGATTTCTGTCTGTCGGTATGAACGAGTCCCACACAACTCTTGTCACAATATGACAAGACTCTAATATTATTAGAGTGTGTTTGAGTGGAAACATTGTCAATACGCCAGGAATAATATTTAGCTGTTGCGTTCCGAAGAATATTAATATATTTTTATTTGAGGGATACTTTAGACATTACACCTGTGATACTCCTGTGACATTTTCAAAATTTTCTGAGAAATATCAGATTTTTTTTTTGCTCATATAAAAGAGAGCGGCATTACAAGTAGGGTATTGTTTCGATTTTCATTAAAACATCTGATATTAAAAAAATTGCGAAAAAAACCTTATATTTAGAACAATAAGAGTATTCGTCTAAAAAGAAGTCTGAGCTTTCTACGCAATAAAATTTCGTGATTTTTGCTTTCAATAAAAGGTCTGATAATGATGTGATAGCGATGTTCCATCGCTTACTATCATTAGCCGGTTTTACAGTGAAAACACTAAATTTTAATAAAATCATACAATGAATAAAATGAACACTTATCTGCCATCATTTGTTTATTATTTCATTGTATTAGATGTAATTGATCTACTGAAAGCATGTTTCGTTTTCGAGAACACGTGAGTGTGTGCCTACTGTTAGCGAGGCGAAAATAACGGATTTTCTAGTGTTTTCAAATTCAAAGATTAGTGAGTGCATGTAAACACAATGTCTAGCAATCTTCTGACACATGCGACCATTCACAAAAAGAAATTAGTGATTATAATTATGCTTGGTGCATTACGTTATTGTGTAAAGACGAACAGTGGAGTTCTTTTCCTGAGTCCCATATCCCATAGGTGTACAGATCTTGATAAATCCTAAAACGTTTCAAATACGTTTTTAGAAACTGTGTTCACAGTGAATACTGTTGAATTGATTTAGAATTTGAAAACCTGTCACTTTTCGTTAGTCTTCGAGACAACACTGAACGACATGAAACAATGGTGAGGGGTTTTCTATTTTCCATATAGTAAATATGTGAAACTTTTTCTACAGCCACAACCCAAATATCTAATTTTCGACGTACATCCATGCTGCTCGAAATTTTAAGATGTGTCCCAACTTTCAAAATTATTTTCCACTATACTGTTTCGCGTGGCTTGGATGTATTCTGCATATCTTGCAATGCATTCAATTGTATACATGATACACTTTTAATCTGAGTAACTATTGAATAATAACATTATAAAGAGGAAAAGTTTCAGTATGACATGCATTCCCACTAGCATTTTGTTTGAAAGAGCGGAAGTTCTCGTTGGTTTCATCCAATTTTCATCAACATTGATGACTTTCGGAGATTAAAAAAAACTGTAAAACAAATACGTCTCGAACCTTATTTCATTGGCCAAGACTATTCAAACGTATAGTTTCGCCATCGAAAGTCATGCCTAGGGAACGGAATTTATTGTAATAAAAAAAAGGAAAATATGTACATGTATATGTACTTATGTTTTCAAAAATATGTAAGAAAAATAGGAAATATGTGAAACAAATTCGTTATAATGTTTACAATTCCATTCTTCAAGCGTTTCCCGAGCAGAGTACGTTGCCGATCAGAACTTTACATGGATTCAGAGGCTGAATAAAAATTTTACATCTACAGAAGCAATTATTCGCTAGTTTCATCCGAAACATATAATACTTTCGTATTATATACAATGTTGTTTACGAGGATCCGGAGCTCAAGTAAACAGTACCGTGTAGCCTGTGATAGAAGGGGGGGGGGTAAAGGGAGCATACTCCCACCCCAACTCCAGAAAAGCGATAAGACAATGATCTGATTTTTTATCGAGTTACGCATGGGGTCTATGAAACACGAGTAAGCACGTGGTTGAAGTTTCTTCTGCTTCACATACTACATTCGCTCATCGTTGGTCCCGATTACGCTGTTTCCAAGAAGCAGTGGGGCGGGGGAGATAAGTTTGGCAATTAATAGCGATTGTCCGGCGTTAATACAAGCGCATTGCATATTTTTTAAGTATTTCAGTAACTAAGTTAGTTTTCGAGTAACATATTTCAAACATTACAATTGAAATGTTCATTTTCGACCTATAAATACATTAAAATGTAACGAAATATGTAGCTATAGATAAAATATATAAAAATATGTAATTATACCAAAATATGTAAAATAAAAATGGTTCCAATTAGTTCAGAATGTCGTGTTAACTGTAAAAAATATTAGTGAATGCAAGTATCTTGTCCCTGTAAAAATATGTATTTACATGAAAATCCGTTCCCTAGTCATGACCAATTTCTAATACAAGGTGACCACTTTCCCTAATGATGTGAGTCTAAAGAAAATGTTTGTAAGTGCGACAGGTTTTGTTAGCTTAACGTCCAATGGGAGAGATTTTCCATTCGATCTGAATTAATGATTGATTGATTAGTGATTCCGAGCGCCTCAACGGCTAAAGTCATTAGTCCCGTAAGTACAGTGCATGTTTTATCGCGAGAGGATGCGGTGAACTTCCTTCGCTGGATGGCGTGATCCGGCGCCGACCTACGTCGATTTGCGGGGATTTTCTACAACCAGGTATCTCCCACCAGGGTGGCACCGCCTTAGTCGGGATAAGCTCTACTTGTAAGCTCCCAACTGAGTCTGTATGGTCTGCCGATGTGTGTGGTAGTGTAATGCATGTGGTTGTATGTAAAGGGTGCGGAAAGGACTCAGTTAGGGAACTGCTCCATGGCCCATTAGTTAGGGAACAGCTCCGGCATTCGTTTGGTGTTGATCGGAGAAACCATAATAGTAATATTATTACTATTATGAACTTCATATTTTCTTAAAATAGGAGACGTTTGCAACGTATGATAATGCAAAAGTGTATTAATGGGTTAAAGTGTGCCAAATACGCAGCAATAAGGATTATGTTCAACCTAAAATTTATAAGCGATTCTGTAAATGGGAAGAACTCACAAGAAGAGCTCTAATGTTTTAATGTTGTGAAATAAATGTGTTTCGAATTTCTAAATATAGTAGTGACATAGTAAGAAAGTATATTTTATGAATTGTACATCGCAAAATACTACGTCCAACTGCAAAAGTATCCCTAAGTGTATTTATTACACACGCATTAAATTATTTTCAAAAGATGACATTTTATAATTCCACCGATAATCTATTGCAATATATTTAACTCCAAATCCATTATATTTCGTTTAAAACCTTGCCAATAAAATGTTCGGTTACTTTATATCTTATTTCATTCAACATGATATTGTCCTTTGGCAAGGACGGTTCTCATATGTCTCCTTTAAGTAAAGACTGGTGACTGCAATAAATATATTTGCACTTTTTCTTTCTCCTTCTCTATTTATTTTTGCTTCAATATAGAGAAAAAAGCATGATACGTGAAAAGAAATTTTATACTAAGTGATTTAAGATACTGATAAATTGGGAAATATTATAACACGAAGGAGCTTCAAAATTTTAAGTCTTATTAGTTTGTGCGGGTAACTTTTGTTTAGAGATACGAGACCTTGTAGCAAATCTAAGTATGAAGTCAATATTCTCAGGAAAGGTCCATGTTTCACATTCCACTTTCAAAGTTGTGTCGCGGTTCGACTGAGATCAATTGATTTTAATCGGTACCTTGTTAACTAAAGTATCTTGTCGAATCCATGTGCAATAAGAACACTCCTACACATTTTTTGATAATTTTATCAATATTCTCTTCAGTAATTTGTAGTTGTTAATTACAAAATTCTGCAAAATAAACGCACTACCAAGCAAGCGGAATGTGAAACGCAATGTGACAGCGTAAAGGTAAGTATTAGCGCAGAAGTAAATGTAAGTTATTTCAATATAAGAATTAAGAAGAGTAATCATGTATTTAATTTTTAGTATTAAATGTCATGCATTAAATGTCATATGCATTTACATGCATTTATAATAATTATTACATACATTTAGCGACAGTATTATTTTTTTCATACACGACGTGTTTTTTCTTACCTTCACATGTTTTGCCCCAAGAGTTAGGGTTCTTTAAGAACCTTTTTACTCGTATTTAATTCATCATTACAGTTTTAAATCCGTGGATCTGAAAGACGTAAAGAAGTTACAATATCAGGAGTTTAGAAGAATCTTCTGATTTATAAATTGGTTAAATGTAATGTTGAATAAGCAATTTTTTTGCTAAAACAACTAGGAGAAAGAATTTACTAAAACATATTTCAAGAAATAAAAACTAAATATATGATTGTTAAAAATATAATTATTTTTATTTAGTTGTTGCAACTGTCCATATTTAGTCTGGGCAAATGCCGGAGTTGACGGGCGACTGAAAAACGCCAGGCGAGGCCAGGGCCTTCCCGTCCGCCGGCTACCCTCGCCCCGGCCGCGGCGTCGGGCCGCGCTCGGGGCGGGTGCAGGGCAGGCCAGGGCAGGGCCGGGCAGGGGGCGGGGCGGGGCGGGGCGGGGCCCGCGCGAGGGGATCGAGCGGGGCCGGGGTCGCAGGCGCGGAGGCGTGGGCGGGGGCGGGGGCGGGGGCGGGGGTGAGGGCGAGGGGCGGGGGAGCGAGTGGATGGGCGGAGGCGCGGAGGCCGGGCGGGTCGATGGCTGCGTGACGCTCCCCTCCGCCGCAGGCGCGCCAGGAGGCAGCAGCTGCACCAGCAGCAGCGGCGGCGCCCCCAGAGCCCCCCCGCGCGCGGCGCCGCCCCCGCGCCGCCCACCCCCGCCGCCGCCGCCGTCGCCGACCCCGCAGACTCCGCCACGCCCATCGCCGAGCGGCGCCTGCGCGCGCAGCGGCGCAACAGCGCCTGGATCAAAGTGAGTACAGCTGGGCCCGCACCTAATTGCGGGGGGCCTGGGCTGCCAATATCTGCGCTGCGCCTCTTGCTCGCGACGAGAGATGCTTTTGCCTCACATTGAGGATGAGAGGTGTATCCATTACAAACGAAACAATACTTAAAAAGTTTTTGTTGTTAAAACCGTTTCTATCTATTAAATACGTTTGTTAGATATTAAATACTGCAAAACAAAATCCTATAATTCGTATCCTCTCAAAATCATAAGGAAGCGCGATTTTGATATGAAAGAGCATTACATGGAACAGCAAAAGAGATAATCATTGAACAGATTCGTGCTTGAGATTTATTCAGTTTACCACTAAATGTAGTATACTGCTTGACAATTCAATCACCAGGTTAACAACAGCTTTTTTTGTTTTATATAAATAGAGTACTTCATTGTTTGTAATTCAGACAATTTATTGCAGAAATATTTAGAGTGCTATCAAGATTGCCGTTCGAACCTGAGAATCAAGGGTACATCGTACAGTATTTTCAAACCAATGTAATTCTTCGTATCGTTTTAGGTGCGGCTGAAAATTTTCCTATAAAAGGAAGCCATCGGCATCGAAGATTTTGGAAAATATTGTCAATACTGCTAACGTGGTCTTATGTCAGAAACAGAGTATTCCTACCTTCTATATTAATTTCTTATCGTACTCCTTTTAGTTCTAGTTTGTAGTTATTCGATTTCATCTCAATAAGGGTTCTCCATAATTTATTACATACACAGAATATTTTTGTGTACGCTATTAAATATGAATTTCTTTACATTCCTAAGCTCATTCACAGATTGCACGTTGTACCCATAAGTTAATACAAACATTTAGGATGGATATTCATGTCAAGAAATACAAGAATATCTTAGAAACAAATTATTCAGCCTTTCTCCCGGAATTTGTTTTCCCCCTCAAGTTTGTATTTGATTCAGGGCAGAAAAGCTCTAATGGCTAAGTGATTACTACCAACACTCAGAAGCAAGGCTCTCGAGTTTACTGAATAAGTTTGGATTTCGCAAACTGCGCTGAGTCGCAGAAGCGCTTTCTGTTGGTAGCAACGGTAATATTGGAACCTTCGGATAAGTAAGTGACGCAACGTAGTGGTCATAAGGCGTACTACATTATCAGTTCAAATATAACCTACCAGAGTGCAGTATCTTTATATCGTATTTGGAAGGAAGTTTTGCAGAGCGGAAGAATTTAAAATCCATGGGGTGTTATACTGCGCGTTTCTATTATAAATAAGTATTTTCAAATCAACATTTTTCACCATCTCTCTGTGCAGTTGCAAAATGAAACAATTCTCATTTTATTTATTTATTTATTTAGTCAAAAACAGTCAAAAACTGTATGTGACGTATGGGGGAGAAAATCATCTGCGCACGCTTTCTTGAGTTTCAGAATCCCTTCCCAACAATTTAACTATTAATAGTTGAAAGATGAAAAATAATAATAATAATAATAATAATAATAATAATAACAAATTTTAAAAAGCGAGAGATTAATATTTCAAAAACTAGATATTTTCGTTGCCAAATTATAGAAAACTTATTTTTAACGGTAAATGAACTGCAGATTTGATTTTTCTGTATTGTTAACAAAATAGAAACTCACCCTAAGCTCTACTACCACTACAAGCAAAGGAAAGTTCAACAAAACGTGCGCATAGTGAAGCTACATTTACGTCCAGAAACAAATCAAGGGGCCATCTCAGCATTTGCTCAATGGATCAGGGAAACTGGACAAAAACCTGTTCGAGATGGGGGTCATTGACCCGGAAGTACATTATTTGTACATCATTAGCTTTTGTATCTTCTTTTTGTGGTTTTAGACAATACAATGCTATTTTATTATTGCATTGCATTTTATTTTGAATATATATACTCCATTATCGAGATCGAAATACGAATGGTTCCAAATTAAATCGATACTTTTCAGTTCAATAAAACATGATTTTGAAAATATGAATGAAATCTCATTTTCTTATCACACTCTTAAACAGTGGTGCTGGTGTATCCCAAAAATTGGGGTTGCAGCTCCGTCGGATGTGGAATTTCCAAAATTTAGAACACTAATACATAACAAAACGTAAGCAACTTATACAAGTTCATGAAGACTAAGTTAAATGTCTACATTCAAACTGTGCTTAGATAATTTTACACTTAGAGCCCATGTCAGGTATACATACGTCCAATTCAAATACAATGTAGTACCGGATTTGATTTCCAATCGACACTCGAGCGTTAGTATTGGTTCTGCATTGAGATAATTACAGGTAATAGAATTCATACAGAATAAAAACGGGTTACGGTTCGAAAAGACGGTGATAACACTCTAGCACTTGCCACAAACACTTTTGTTTGGACATTTTAAACCATTTCATTCCACAACTGTTGATGCTATTACTAGTACTGTTGGTGTTGATAATGAAATAAAATTATTTACTATATTTTAAAAATTTCACTAACTCAGTATCGTTGGCATAATGAATTGATTTGATTGATTGGTTTTTTCGTGTTTCCGGGTGCGTCAACTGCTTTGGTCATTAGTCCCGTTAGTGTAGTGCATTTTTTTCTCGGGAGATGGCTATGATCTTCCCCCGCTAGATGGCGAGATCCGGCGCCGACTTGCCGTCGGCTAGCGAGGTTTCCCCCTAACCAGGACTCTCCCACCAGCGGGGCACCGCCCCAGCCGGGACAAGCTCTAAGCTCCCGACCGGTCTCCCGGAATATGTGGTAATGTAGTGCACGTTAGTGTGTGTGTGTGTGTGTGTGTGTGTGTGTGTGTGTGTGTGTGTGTGTGTAAGGGGAGAGGATAGGACAAGGAAGAGGAAGGACAGATCGCGAGCGGCCCGTGACCCGTTTGTTAAGGTACTGCTCCGGCATTTGCCTGATGTTGATCGGAGAAACCACGGAAAACTACCGATCAGAGCAGCCGGCCGCTAGAATTCTCCTTCAGAGAGCGACTGAATTCGACCTAGCTGAAAAGCTACGGTCGAAAATCCTGCCGCCGTCAGGACTGGAACCTAGGACCTCCCGGTCAGAGGCGCTGCAGTGTCATCCGTTGATGCACTGAGCTACCGCTCCCGGTGCAATAATGAAAGATCTGTAATTTTTCAGAAATGCATGCTCTCTTGGAGTGAAATGTTTAGCATATTGATAAACTAAAGACCAAATTCCCGTGCTACTGCATCTTTTCTTTGCTATCTTGAAATTGGATGAAACGACAGAAATTTGAATCATGAAACAGACGTTATTTTAATACTTGTTTTATTTTGCACGAAATTGCACTATGGGCGTTGCTGCACAATATTGCACGTTTGAGGTAATGCTGCCTGAAATTTGTATATTTTGGGATTTTACTGGACGAATTTGCCAAGTTCGTAGTTTTATTGCATAAAATATAATTTTTACATTTTCAACTTGTTTTAATTTATCTTTTTTTTTAATATTTCATTATTGAAAATGTTTTATGACAACCCATCAGTGCATTCGGTTGGTCTGTGAAACCCGAGTGCCGTTTATTATAAATCAATTCTGCATTTTGTTGTTCTGTGAACTGGGGGTCTTCATGATGCCTATTGTCTAATTAAAATTACGGAGTTATTGCAGCAGGGATAGATCCGCGCCGCGGCCCTTGGTTGCGGCCGCTCAGCCATTACAATATTCGGGGTCTATCTTCCCAATCGGACCATACTGTATATCCGTTTTGATGCAGTCTTTGATGACCTTACCAATACGAGACTGCCTTCGCGAGTCACTTTTGACATTACGTTCATCGAATTTCTCGGAACAGACTTCCTCTGCGAGGTACAAGGGAGAGTATTTGATCGCTTTTAGCAGCGTACACATGTACTTCGTCAGAGGGAGGCTCGGCACACAGACAAGTATAAATGCGATCAACCTTCCCATAATAGCAATTATCAAATGCTCATTTTGAGTCAACAATACGAAATGAAAAGAAATTCTGCAAATATAATAAATAATTCATTCAATACCGCCAAGAATTGACTGGACTTGTGTACTTTCAATGACGCGCGAAATCATAGAATTAGGACGTGAAGTTCAGACGAATCCTTCGGGAGAGTCAGACAGGAAGTTCAGACGCCGGTGCGGAGATCGCCAGCACACTGCGATGTAAACCTGTGGCGCTTTCTGTATTTCGTTGCGGTAGTAAACGGACGGGGAATGACCGAATGCTCGCGAAAATGACGCACAGGGATGCGCGGCGAGTCGAATAGCTCGTGCTTCAGAATATTAAATGTCCATAAGCGTGACGTCACACATCGGTACACTGCCTGGCTTGCAACAGGACGCCAGTGAGAGCCCTCGACAGGCGCTCTTTGGTTTCCAAATAATTTCATACATAGATAGTGCTGCAATATTTCGATTTCTGATTGAAAGTAAACGGAAAGTATTTCATCATAATATATTGAAAGTATTTTAGGATTATCTGGGTATTATGCAACCGTGAAACTTAAGTCCGATCCGCCACTGCTGTTAAATGCAATTAGGACAAGACGTACGGGTAAGAATTTTGTTCACGAAGAAAGATTATATCATATATAACATTTTTGCTATTTTATTTTCACAAAAACTTCGTATTTATGTCAAAAATTTAATTTCCACATTTATAGCCTTAACAAAACATCTTGTTCGCTTTCATTGTTAAACATTTCATTCACTAAATTATAAGTCAATATTTTGGAGTACACAAAGGCTGAAATATAGTTCCTTTATTTATACCTTGTAACATTGAATATTGACTGTCGATTCTCATTGGATACCTCATGGACACAGTAGAGATTCTTCTGAATGCATGGATGAGTTGCGTATGCATGTGCATAGTTGCATATGCAGTTGCACATCCATATGTATCCAAAACACATGGTAATTTTTCTAGTGACGTTCGTGTCCTACTTTTGTAGTAATTTGCATGATATTTTAAATGGGAACCTCTGAAGGGTATCCATCACAACAAAGAAGCAGTAAAGAAGTCGTGCCGGAGAATAGAAAATGTTCATTGTAGTTTTGCCACTATTAGTTTAATTTAAACCATTATTGACGTAAAAAGACTATTTAATGAGGTATTTTTTTCATAATGAGGATCTCACCTGACAGAAATATTCACAGTTTATGAATAGCCACGTATTTTATTTCAGCTAAAGGTCATTTTAAAAAACCTTCACTTTTAGTGGAGAGGGAGTTCTCACAACTCTTAACAATGCGAACGAGGAGGGAGGGTTAATGAACAATGGACGTTCTCACCACAGTTTTGTCATAAATATTACATTAATAATTTTAAAGCATGCATTTATTATAAAATTAATAAAAATGTATCTCGTTTTTTAATTTTAAACTTTTTTTGAAATATGTAGTACATGGAAATCCTATTTCAAGTCATAAGTTACTTTTAAATAACAGAAATAAAAGGCGGAAATTATAAATGGAACGTTCATCTTTTGGTTGTGGGAGTGCAAGAAGCGTTACGAATTGTTAGAATGGGGAGGGGTTGGAAACAAGTTACATTTTACGATTGTACCTTTTTAATGGCCCATTAGTGAAAGACACAAACAGGTCCTGTACGGGGATAATTTTCACATAACAGGTATCACAACTATTAGTTTTCAGATTGGGTGAAATCAATTTTCAAGTAATGTAAACATCTTTGGAAAAAGTAAAGTGGTGCATTTTACATAGTTAAATAACGTTGTCCTAGACACCAAAATGAAAACCGTTTCATGTGATTTTGTTCAGCTCTTCGTTTTCTATTCTCCTCCTTCTTCTTTTCAGACCAATGCACTACACGTCACAGGATTCCACTTGTCAAGGAACTCACTGCTGACACACAACTCTGAGAGCGGGTTCTTAGTCATTCTAGAAACATATGATATGAAATATGAAGTACATGTCAAACTTCCAGTCGTATTATGTCTTCGTACATGTACAAAACATTAAAATATTTATTGATTAATATTAAAAATATTTATTTTAAATTAAAAATGCTACGCTTCGTTTTATTCAGGATGGAATCCACAACCAAATTTTCGAAATGGGCCCAAATCACGCACGAGATACGGCGAATTCCGCAATGCAGGGGCCACTATGAAATGACAGTGCGTATCTATTACGGAGAACGGTCCGGTAGCGCGTTTCCGCGTGGCACCGGACGCGGCGCAAAGCCGAGCGCACGCCGCACCCGCCTGGCCCGCATGCGCGGTTGGCGCGTACGTCAGGGATGACGTAAACCTCTTGAGAAGTCGTGGAACTCCTTTGGCAGGTGAGGAGGCAAACTCCACAACGGGGCGAAGGCAAAGTCCAAAGCAAGGAAGATTCGACTGGACTTTAACCTGCATTAGACGATGATGTGTGAGTCTGTGGTACGAGTTACGTAAATATTGTTTCTAGCACATGCTCTTCCTGAACTTTCTAGGGATGTTTGAAGTGTCATGTCTGTAGAAGCAATTTTGGGATCAGTCTGTTTCCTTGTGTTGATATATTTCTCTTCTAGACTTACTTATATTCAACATGAATAACGTAAAGTTATTTACCTAATATTGTTTATAAGTTGGAAAATAATCTTCACTATAGTTAAGATTTTTCTTCACTTCATATATAGATTAATGAAAATAAAAACATTCATACATTTTTTTACTACTAGAACTGTCTCCTAGTAACTACGATATTGACGATGTCCTATAAAAGTGCGATATTATGTTATAGTTAACATTCCGAAAGGGACAATTTTTAAAACCTTGAACAATTTTTATATGGGCATGGTTAAAGTTATGGAAATCATTTAGGTGGGGTGAAATAAGTAAATTAAAAGAACTAATTATGAATTAGATAAGAACAGTCAGAATTTTCGAGACGAGAAGTATACCAGTTGCGGCTACAAAACTACATACCGTACTTTCTCGCATTATTTGTAATTTTTGCTATTTTCGTAAATTCAGGGAGCTCAGTGAAAAAAATTCTTTCGCAATTTTTAACCTTCTTCCGAGAATAAAAAAATTGAACAAAATCTTATTTAAATGCACAATTTTGAGAAACAGATTTCGTTACAGAAAACAATGTATCAAATTGAAGTTTTTCAATTTCTTTTTTGTTACTTTCGAAAATTCAGATAGCACCGAAAATGGAATCTGCGCAATTTTTGTAAGCATTCTTTGTATTATTTGAGAAAAAATAAATACAAATTTTGGAGTCTTCCTTGAGAAAATAATTGTTTAAAAACGCCTATATTTAACGCAAGATTACGCAAAAATTATTCATATTTTCGAGAAATTGTACATGATCTTATTTAAAGGTCTGACTTTGACGAATAGACGTCATTAAGGGAAAAATCTCTATCTTCAATACTGTGGTTGTAGGAAGACACCGGGTAAATTTATTAAAAAAAATTGTAGCTATGTTTTAGAAAATTTTGTGAAGGCTTAATGTAAAATACCCCCAAAACAATATTCGTTTTAAACTCGCAGTACCTTGAATTCGTTGAGATCGATGGAGAAAATAAAGTTTCGAGAAAATCGTCAGAATGGTTTAGGGTCCAAAGTTTATGCGCTAGCGTCGAACACAGACGGACAGACGGGTGAGAGACAGACGTTTTGACATAAACCAAGTTTTCGGTATCAAGGGATCCACAAAACGTGGATTCTAACTACACAAGATATTACAGGAAGTACTTTAATACATTTAAGAACCAGATTCACGTTTTCTTGATGAAAAATCGCCGCTTTCTGCCGCAGCAGCACAATAATTTCTCTTTACTATATAAGTACGAAGTAAAGAGAAAGTAAAGAGCATGTGGCAGTTGATTCACAGGAATCGAGCAAAGTGAAGAGCTCTCATGAAGACAGTTTAGCTATCAGTCAGTTCATTGTATTATATGGTACAGATGAAATTTCGTTAGGGATAGAGAATTGCAAAAAGCAAACTTTTTTCAGAAGGAAAGAAATAAATGAAAGGAAATTATAGTAGAAGAGATTGAAGAACTTGCAAAAAAGGAAATTGCCTCAAATAATTTTTCATATAAGACATAAGGATCTTAAATATTTATAACATGCCTACAGTGAAAAGAACACTAATCACGGTCAATCGAAATCACGGTTAATCGTAATTACGGTTAATCGAAACCACGGTTAATCATATTTGTAAGGACGTATATCCATCAATTGCGCTTTCATTGTTACTCGTTATGAATGTTGTTCGCATACTCTTTATTTTCGAACGTAGTGTTCAAAAACGTATTTTTTTAGTATAGAGCGTTGTTTAATCTTTTTTTACGAGTATCATATTTATTTGTAAACACAGATGTATTGGGTGTTGAATTCTTTGTCGTTTGTGCAACCCGTGTGTTAACGCAATAATAGCAGTTTTATTCCTTTCAAGAAACGTTCTATTTGCATTGAAATACACCTAAATACTCTTCAGATTGAAAAAATGCAGTGTACGTAAAATCATTTTTTAAAGAAATTCCTTTTTAATTAATAAAACTTTATTTTCTTGTCATTTCATTTCCTATATTAATACCGACGTCAGTTGATTTACTTTAACTTCGATGATTGTCACATCAGATTTTCGAAGTTCTGTAAAATCTGAGTGACTATAACAGGGAACCCCGTCTATTGGTTTTTCTTTCGAAAAATAAAATGAAAAGAATTCCTAAAATGATAGATTACAATCGAATTTTGTAATACTTGTTCTAGTACCTTTTCATGTTTCGTTTTGATTAAATATTATTCTACTTACGACACATAAACACTAAACTGGATGGTAAAAGGAAATCAGGATATCCTTTGCTTAGGTCCCGTGGCTACGAATTTAGCCTGTAACTATGTCAAATTAATACAACCACTGACGTGCAAGAACAAATTCAGATGTTGCTGATGGTAGGAAACCAAATTCCTTTGGGAAACTAATTTTTCGAAAATGTTGCAAAATGACCGCAAGGTTTACGATATCCGTTGATTCCTACCTTTTTTCTTAAAAGTTCAACGTTTTTTAATGTGATATTAAGTAAATGATATAAGTGATTGTTTGTCCTGGCGGGATGCCAAAAGAGTTTCAGCCCCCTCAATAGTAAATTAACTCCAATGAGGTCGTGATTCATCCTCTTACTGAACGGGATGAGTTACTCCAACTTTTACGAAACAACACTATTAACGAACTTCTGCCTTCTATTTCAGGAGTTGGAGATTTCTGCAGCTAAACTACATGCAAGATCTCGGTACTGCCCACCGGAAGAACCTTTGATCGAACTGCAGCGACGTTACCTGCACGACTTGCTACATGCCCAGGGGATGTTTGTCGGGAGGCAAGGGCGTGGACAATACTTGTAGGTCCGTGTCCCACCTCTTTACACATTTTAGCGGATTATATATTTTAGCATTATATATTTAAGCATTATATATTTTTATAGCGATTACGCAGTGGCAATTGTTTGCCCTTACGATCTAGAATGAAGCTGAGAGCGTGATAATCGTAGGTTTTCGCGTCACTCACCAGAATATATAACCAACCATTCACATGATACTAATAACTAGGGAACGGATTTTCATGTAAATACATATTTTTACAGGGACAAGATACCTACATTCTCTAATATTTTTTAGACTTAACACAACATTCTGAACGAATTGGAACCACTTTTATTTTACATATTTGTACATATTTTGGTATAATTACATATTTTTACATATTTTATCTATTGCTACATATTTCCTTACATTTTAATGCATTTATAAGTCGAAAATGAACATTTCACATAGGAGTTCGAAATATATGTTACTTGAAAACTAACTTTGTTACTGAAATTCTTATGAAACCATGCAATGCACTTGTATTAACGCCGAACCATCGTATTAATTGTCAAGCTTACCTCCCCCCGCCCCATCTGCTTCTCGAAAACCGCGTAGTCTGGATCAAGGATGAGCGGATGTATGTGAAGCAGAAGAAACTTCAACCTCGTGTTTCATGACCACATGCGTAACTCGATAAAAATTTCAGATCATTGTCTTATTCCTTTTCTGGAGTTGAGGGGGGGGGACGGCGTATGCTCCCTTTACCTCCCCTTCTTTCTATCACAGGCTACACGGTACTATTCGCTTAAGCGCCGGCTCTTCGTAAACAACATTGTATATACTACGAAAGTATTATATATTTCGGATGAAACTAGCAAATAATTGCTTCTGTAGATGTAGAACTTTCTTTTAGCATCTCTGAATCCTTGTTAAGATCTGATCGGCAACGTACTCTGCTCGGAAAACGCTTGAAGAATGGAACTTTTAACATTATAACGAATTTTTATTTCACATATTTCCTATTTTTTCTTACATATTTTAGAAAAAATAAGTACATATACATGTACATATTTTCCTTTTTTTATTACAATAAATTCCGTTCCCTACTAATAAGGCATATCTTAAGAAATGGATGCACGTGCGTTATCGTTGATTGAAACGTGGATGAAGTGACCGAGCAAATGGTTGGTTGAAACAACAGATTTCTGCACTGCGCTTGTTTCGACGACCGCTTCGAACGAGCGTGGTAATCACGAGGTCAAATCGCTAGATGACGCTGCTTGCACGCAGCCTCAAGAGAAAAGAACACGCGGGGAAAATAGCGCCCAGTCTATGGCGAACACGCAATTTACAGCGGGCATTCTTTGCAGGAAACCTCGCGCTGCATCTACCCGTAGTCCACAAAAAATATTACAAACAATGTTCTGACGAATATTCCTCCAGGAAAAGTTTTCAGTAACTAATAATTTGCATGATACAGAGCAAAGTGAAGTAAAATGGAAATTTGTAATAACTTATTCTATGTTAAACCGATCTGTTATACTGATTGATCGAACAGTGAGGAAAATAAATGACCAGAGACAACTTCTTATTATAATTTAGAAACTCATTGAAAATGTATGAAACATCATTACTCGAAAAGGTTCCTTCCCAGCATTGCAATTTACTCTTAAATGAAACGAAAAGGTCATTTGTGGAGACGAAATACAATGCAGTCTCAATTCAAGTAAATGTGTCATGGTTCAGTGTCATGGAGACTTTTCATTCAGAGACATGGGCTAAAGAATACTCGCCTTCCAGGAACTTTTTACCATCAAGAGAACAGTTATTGGATACGAATTATTAAAAATACCCGGGGAAGATTCATATATTACAATTAATAAAAATAATAGTTTCAATTTCATTGAAATAAAAATATTTACAATATCGCATTCAATATTAAAGTAAATGTAATGAACAACGTTCTTAGCAATTTAACCAACGAGCAATCGACCCTTCGGACCGAAGCGCTGAGTCGGTATTCGCTCTTAGCCACCTCGGCCATCCAGGTCGGCTATTCGTGATACTTTCCATGGACTTATTTCTAATTTCTCTGGGAAAATACTTGCTCTTGAATGAGAATATCATCATTGTGATTTTTTTCATTAATAACCTCATTGTTGTACCATCAAACGTTGACACGGCGAGAACAAAACTGTCAGTTTTTTTTGTATAGTTTCTTATATGCGACGCATTGACTGGAAGAGAAAATTAAAATTATTAAAGCAAAAAACCTTGGGGGATTAAAGTGTTGAAAAATGATACTGCGACAATCACACAATACCAATGAAAAAATTAGTTTTCTTGGTTTTATACGAACATAATCTTGTGAAAAATGGAAACCTTCAAAAATAGATTTTACAATAATTCATCACATGTTAACTATATAAAAATATACTCCTACATTATGTGAAAAGATATGAATAGAAACGACATTATTTATTATTTGTCGGCAGACAATACTAGATATATAAAATATTCTTTACACGATATTTAAATAACATTCAGGTTTGTCAGCCAGTTTTGCAAGCAAGAAATATATTTTCTTCTTTTGATAGCCGTACACAATGATTGTATATGTGTCACAAATGTCGTTACATCAGGAACAATGACTAAAAGAGAAAGCAAAATTAAGTTAACCGCTCATCATATGTAATAGGCTCGCTACGCTGCCACTATTAAATTTCATTCTTTAAACTCTTTGTTTGACTCAGTCATCATCAGTAGTGAAATTCCTGGCGACTGAAATGTTGATTTCGCGTAAAGATTAATCTATTTACTTGTCAATTTACTGTTGCTCTTTCTGTGGCTCGTCAGCAACATTCGTATACGCGAAATCAACGGACAGGAGTCGACAACCTTTCGAACTTCACGAATTACTTTACACTTTTTAAATCGAGTCACTAATTTACGCTTTTTAAATCGCATGAGCCACTAATTTTAGTGGTTAGGCGGAAGAGCAGGCCCTATGGTCTGAGCCTCGCCATTAATAAAGACATTATTATTATTATTATTATTATTATTATTATTATTATTATTATTATTATTATTATTATTATTATTAATTTGAATTTGACATTTATTTGCAATTTCATACATTAATTTGTGAAATAATAATGTGAACTTCCATTTTGTCAATACAGAACTCTCTTATTTTATATTTCAGAATTATGAATGCTTATTTAATCATAACAAAATGTTTAAACATTGTAAATATTGTAAAATATATTGATGTACATTTAATTCTTACGAAATAATAAAAAGCTTACTGAAGCATGAACAGCTTTTAATGCAATAGTCTGAAATAAATTGATGTGTTTTTGGATCCTACTGTAAGGCATTTATCTTTAAAGATGAGACCCGTACCGAGTTTCAATCGAGCGGATGTAGGTATTTTGTACAAATATTGTTGTTCAAAATTGAATTGAGGGTTTCGTGCTCATTTCACTCAGCAATTCAATTATAATGGTTAGTCAAAATTCTCATTCAACATATAAGACCTTCTAAGAATATTGTTTTCGTTTTATTATCAAAACGTCTGGATATTTCTGCGCACCTCCGAAATTTACTCTACCGGTGGTTTGCGGACATCATAACAAAATCTTTAGATATTGGTTGGCGAACTGCTTCACTCAACTATAGCCCGCTAATGAGCCTAACGAAAATATACCAGCGCGCGAAGGGCTAAACAGGCCATTCAGTGGCGAACATTGTACATTTCCGGCCGGCCGGGCTGGTCCCACGACTTGGAATTCTTTGGAGCCGCACTCCGGAAGACTCGCTCTTGACCTATCGTCGCGTGAGGCCCGCGCGCGTTACGTCGCGCGAGTGAGTCAGCAGAACCGCGCGGTGCGGCTGCGACCGCTCACAGAGGCATCGTACGACAGCGAGCTGGCTGGCGTAACAGGCCACGAAGTGCGGGCGTGTGGGGATCGATTACCCTGATGATGATGACGTAGGGGCGTCTGGGCTTAGCTCAATGGTTTCTTACTTTTAAGGGCTCGTGGGCCACTTTTGAAACTTTGGCATGATGGTGGCCGCTCTGTTATAGTGGCATATTTTTGTAATATTCTATAAAAAGAATATAGGTACTAATATCAAATAATAAGGTACGATATTGTACGCATTAATTATAACAAAGAATTAATAATTTTCATTATATAAAAAGTTGCATTATATAGTGAAATTAAAAATTAACATTTTTATGCCAGAAAAATCGAATTTTTGAAGAAAAGTACTCAACGATGTCACTTCATTTGAATTATAAAGTGACAAATGGCAATTAAAGATAAATATAAATAATATAATAAAATATAATAATATAATATAATATAATAAATAATATAATATAAATAATAAATAATATAATATATAAATATAAATAATAAATATAAATAATATAAATCATCTAATTTATCACAGCGATAGTATCCATTTTTAATATTTAAAAATGTGCTCTGCAGTTTTATAAAATAGTCCCTTCTTAAACATTTCTGGAGTCGCCCTTGTGCTGGTCACTGGGATAACCAGCATGTGCTAATAAACGCGTTAAATGGAATAAAGGAATGTCTTTTAAAGCACACGTCGTCATATTATGTTTATCAAAGGTAAATCTAGTAGCAGCATGTTCAAGATGTATTTTGTGTACACTACTACCAAAGAAATTATATATATATATATATATATATATATATATATATATATATATATACTTTAACAGCAAATCAGATTCGAGAATGATCCACGAGTGCATTGCGTGCCCTGTGCTTTATTCCGCTTTGCTACCTGGTAGCCACAATTCTACAGCACAAGATTTGACAAACCGTTCGATATCAGCGGAGGGCAATGGAACGTTGAGGGTATGTATAGCTATACGACGTTAGTCAACATCCCAAAGGCCTGGAGGGGGGATCAGAACTTTCAAACCAAAGAGCGTGCGAATAGCTTTCAGAGCATTTTCGACGCATATGCGATGTGCTCTGCAGACCGATGGCAAGATCCCAGACTGCAGGGGTGATCAAATTTCACGAAAAAGCAATGAATTGGTTGCAGTAAACGCGCTGGTATTTCACAAAAATTTTAGTATCAATTTACGTTTACACTCATCACGTACACATTTCAATAGTTTTATACGAGCATTGTTCATCTTACAACATTTAAGAAAAGCTACCTTTTATGTACTCCGCGACGGGACGTGCGCTATCCACCCCTTTAAAGGTGGAGTAGTTTTTGGCTGCTTTCAAGAATATGAAATAGAAAAAGAGAGAGACAGATTCGCAGAGAGTACCCGCGAACAATGGGGTTCACTGATGGACACAACTGCGCAATCTCGACAGAAAGTGATTTTAACATCCACAAAGTCTAGAGAAATCATTGTAGAATACAATATAGAGAGAACATTTCATTTAACAAACAAGTTATTTTTCTGTAAAAATGATATTGGAAATATTGTGTTTGATCAAAAAATGGAACATTATTTCAAACTGTGCCTCCCTGCATTATCATGCATTATTATATCGTTTCATCATTTGCATTTCTTTAATGTTGTATTGGCCCTATGTTCAAAATTATCCTCCATTTATTTCTAAGTGAAAAATATTGTTTCAGAAAACAAATACGCAAAGATATTTTATTATCCATTTGAGGCAATTAGAACCATATCAACCAAGTGACGAAGTTATTTCAGGGGTTAAAAATGTGTAATTCCTAACAAAAAAATGTATTTATTTAACGTCGAAATAGTGGAAAATTATGTATCTGACTTGAAAGGGATAATTGCAAGTAATTTCAGATGAACGTCGTTTGCCTTAGTTTCAATGTACGAGTACGAATTTGTATACAATCAGGGAACAAATACAAAGAGGGAAATAGGAAGAATTTATAGCGCAAATAAAATATCCTTCATTTGTAATCTGCTTTCCCTAAAAAATAGCAATACAGTGCAATTTTTGTTTCGAAACTTACAACACTAGAAGCAACGTAATGTTACCAAAGGATTCTTTGTTTCTATTATTATCACTTATTCAAGGGACAAAGTGCAATACTTGGTTACATGAGAAAGAATATTTACCAACTTATTGTCTAACACTTTGGACTTCCTGCACAATATGTAATCTGATTCTCAAACGCGACATTCGAGGTGAAGATGTCATCTTCTCGAATTGATTATTACATCAATGAAAGATCATCACATATTTTCTATTGTGAAAAATTATAGCGCTCGAGATAGTCTTCTCGCATGTTCAAAGGTAAACAAATGATCTGATAAGGAAAATACTAGGGCTTCCTATCTCAAGCAACCTTGATCGAACCCTCCTAATAGATTACTCAAACAATATAAAAGAAGAAACTCGTCATACATACAATGAAAACAGTATCAGTAAACTACACAAATAAAGAAAAAGATTTGCTGTAAAATATGTTGACAAATCATATTAGGCCTAACGTAATTTCACACAAGTCTTGAGTGCCATAGAGTTTGAGTGCTCAGGGATCTAAGATAAAAAGGGATGAAACATTTTTTTTTCAATTTTAAAATATTTAAGTATTTGTTTATTTATTTATATTAGAAACACATTTAATTGATGCGCTAAAGTTGTGGATAACTTGAATATTCATTGCAGTAAGGGTCACCATCAAAGAGCGTCACATTTTTGAAGAAGAGAATAGATAATGGAAAATAAATTATGATTTGAATTATTCACGTAAATAATAATGCGAATCACTGAAATCATTTTCCAGTGGCAATAAGACCTTCGCCTATAATGAGACCCCTACTGCAACGTGACGACCTATGTTCTGCCTTCCCCGTCTCAGCCCGTAATATATGCCATCCGCACGTCTCGGGTGCATGTTAACATGCCGACGTGATAGGGTGACAGACGCTTTTTACTTTCTCGTATACGTACGTATATACGGAGTAATATACCTTGTATAGAGAAAGTTATGTAATGCTGCGCGAAAAAAACGGCGAATTTGCAACAGAAAAAAATTCATTGCCGGGCCGTGAAAACAAGAAAGTGGATAAATCCAGTTGCTAAATTAATAAAAAGATCTAGCACGTGGAACAGCCAGAATCCCTGTTTTATGTCTCCTTCATGCCAAAAAACCAATTGAAAGCAAAACGTCCGTCCGTCCGTCCAACTGTCCGCCTGTCCGTGTGTGAACACTGCTAGCGCCGAAACAATATGTAGGATTTTTTCCAAATTGAAGAAACCCCTGTCCATCAGGCTCTAGTTGAAGCTTTGATATTTTGAAAAACATTGTTTAAAATTTGGGTGTACTTAACATGATCTCCGGACATTTTCAAAATTTTCTCAAAAATCGGCTCCAAATTTTTTCTTTAAATGTATTGTAAGAAAATGGTAAAATGCACTTCTAAAGGTGGCGTAGTACTGATTTTCCCTGTTAACTCTGAATTTTCGAAAATTGCAAAAGTTTGAATTTTTTTCGGCGTCTTCCTACAACTACAAAATTGAAACAGAGATTTTTCCTTCAAATAAAAATTGTTTTCCATAAATATTTCTTTCATAAAGGTCACGTACATTTTTTTGAAAATGTTAATAGTTTTCGTGCAATAGTGCGTGCAATAATTGTAATTTTAAAAAATTACAAAAACAGGATTTTCTCAAAAACTGCTCCAAATTTTTTCTTTAATTTTTTTGTAAATATAGTACCAAACACACCCTATGGGATGACATAAACTCCATATTGCTTTATTCTTTTGTTTTTTTTAAATATACAAAAATTAAGTTTTTTCACATGTCTTTCACGTCGGTAATATTTGCATTAGAGGCGATTTCTTTACTTTATTAGATTTATGAATAGATGTGCTTTAAATAATGTCAAATCAAGTTTCTCGAAACCTCAACAGTTTTCTGTAAAAAAAAGCTCTGAATTCCAAATTTTCAGTAACGCTCAAACGCCATTTCTGGAAAATGGCTCCAAATTTTTCTTCACGTTTTTCGAATGGATAGTGCTAATTGCACTGTTTAATATGACGTAAAGTTGATTTTGGGATATACTTTTGTTGTTTTTTCAAAAATTCTTTTGTTTAAAAAAAATTACAAATGTAATTTTTTTGAAATACCTCTCACACCATTAATATGCAGATTTCCATCAATTTGTATACAATATTGCATTTCTTAGTGGAAGTACTTCAAATAACTTCAAATAAAGTTTTTTCGAAAACTCAATAGATTCCTGTGAAAAAGAGCTTCAAATTTCGCATTTACAGTAACACTTAACGCCATTTCCTTAAAAACGGTTTCAAATTTGTCAATGAAGTTTTGTATTTAAGACAAGATTTTAACCTTCATTAATATTCTTAAAATATAATAATATTTATGTTCTACTATTTGTAAACCGAAAAATTCAGAAAATGTGAGAAAAAATGTATTTTGGACGGCGGTAGATGGCAGCTGGCAAGAGTATGAGGCGAGACCGTAAAGCCAGTCCACATCAAGGAAATTAGAAAACTTAACTACGAGAAATATCTGTCATTCTGCAGCACCTCTAGTTCTAACACTGTCTGGCACCGAGCCCCAGCGTCTGTCTAGGACCAGGAACCTTGAAGAAAACTGCTTCCCTTGCCTCCTCCATCTGTTCTCTGCGTTTGTGTATTTGTTTTTCTGAAAGTTCCTTTATTACGAGTTATCTACTATTTTAACATTTTTTTAGTCAGAAGAAGATACAACCAGCTGAGGTGATGCGTTTTTAAACAAAATACAGTTTAGTTAAAGGACACAGTATAAAACAATTCTCATATACTAAGAACCTGACAATTACTTCATCTGATATGGTTCCAGTACAGCAAAATATTTCTCCAAACCTCTCATAAGAATGTATCTACACGTAGAAAATTACATAAAAAGTGTCTTTAAAACTATGAAACCATACTACTGTGTCTAAGGATTGCAGACATCAAGGGTTATATTGTGGCTCGTAAATGAAGCTGACGTGATCTCCAGAGGTCGTATAAATAAGAAGTAATCAGAAAATATCCATATTCAAAATGCATGAAACTAACATGAAATGCAGATATTTTGAGAAAATTGTATTATATGTTTGTTTCCATTACTTGAGGTGTATCTATTAGCATATTTTCTTACAGATTCGGAATTTGAAAAAATAATCTAGTAGTTTTGAGGCAAAGTATTTGTTTTCGACCCGTAATTCCTGGCATTGTAATAAATCAAAACTTGTTTTTTTGCGTTTCGTTAAATGGGAGCAGCCAAGTTCCACTTCTTAACCAATCTGCGACAGTCAATATCTTTATTTCTTAAACGTTATCTCGATAGCTCAGCGAAAAGTTGTCTAGCAATGCTTATTGAATATTGTAATAAGGCAGTATGACTCTCTATTAATGTTTAATTAATATTTTAATTACTATTTTCACTTGGGCCCGACATTGAAAGTCACTATAAATACTTATACAAAACTACCAATAAATATTTACACCGACTTCAAGTATTTTCCATAAATATTTACGTAATTGATTTGCCCTGGACTGTTCTTAGATTTAATTTATAATGAAATATTTATGAGGTTGATTTTATTATCATTTTGTTTGTGGGTATCGACGTACAACATGTTAGATCTTATCTTGCTGTATGCGGATGTGTTATCTGTACAGACCCGCGATTTCTGGAAGTTCTATTAAGTAATTTTTTACCGATGGTGATTAATTATCAGTCTTGTTCCAAGAAAAGAAATCAAACATTTATTTAACAATTTAATATTACAACGCTAAAGGAGTTCATCTTATTGATCTTCCTATTTTTTATAAAAGAATTATCATCCCTGTACATGTGAATTTAAATTTCGTGGCTTACTGATATCTTCGCGAGCATTGAAGACTTCTCGGTTGAAATGTCCAACATGTCTTCTTTCTTGACGTCCCCTCATTGATGTGAATTCTATTGTCTCGCAGAACGTAATATTTCCCTATGTAAATTCTAATAAAAATGTCACCCGTGATTCTATTAGTTCTTTCCCGGTTCGCTGAATAATTATTCTAATTTATTACGCGTCCTCGAAACTTCCCTATACTATACCATGTGTGGGTAGTATAGGGACTCGCGATTTCCTAATGTTCAAATAGAATTGTTGAAAGAAACATTTACGATTTCTTCCCTATTCTAATTTCTTTCCCGAATATAAGTACATTCTAAATTTCAAAAAATAATTCAAATTCTTTTAACATTCTTTATGTTTCTCCTGTTATGACTCTGAACAATATTAATTAGAATTCCGTGCTAACACACTCCCCTTCTACATCCGTCGCTATGCCTGAACCAATATTGACAATACCAATAGCATGCGTCCCATCTAATGGTGATCGCAACGTACCAAAGGATGATTTGTAGACACACACACACACACACACACACACACACACACACATATTGTTTTTCATTCCACGAGGCTTTGCTTTTACCTGTTCCGGCGTCACTTCACCGTGAACATTCATCCTACCGGGGCTTGTTTATTTTCACGTCGCTCTGACAACCTGTATTTCTTGTCTCCGCCCCATTCTATATGCATAAATCACACGTCTTGGCATAATATTTACTGAACATCCCAATGCCGTTCATGTTAATAAAAAATTGGGGGGCTTTCTGGTTAATCACAATATATGGTTATGTTTATTTACATAAATTCGGGTAATCTGCATGCGTCCGTTCTTCACGCAGGGCTAGACCACTTCCGATTCACCATAGAGAGCAAACAAGTTATTTGACGTGACTGAGCCTACCTGTGGGGAACTGACAATTTTTTTCCAATTCCTTCTAGAATATTCTAAGAAAATTGTTGAAAAAACGTGTTTTGGGAGGGGGTTAAGAAACTATGCGATTTACAGGAAATTTAACTCACCTATGGAGATGATCAAAAGTTCATTAAATTGCGCTCGAGAAGACGAATCGATTATCGCAATTTTAAGCTGGATCTTTCTCAAATATTCTGGAAAATTCTGGAAGAAAAATCACGTTTTTGGAGGGGGGTGAAGTCAAGAACAGCATGGTGAATTTCTATATGGTTTTCTGGCATAACGTGAATCCTTATGACTCGATTCGTAAGATTGACGTTAATTTAACATACTTATATAATGAAAAATTCATTGTTAAAAAGTTTTTTTATCGATGCTTTTTCTCGTTGAAACTCTCTGAGCCCAAGGATAGATGAGACAGGCAACTGAATTGTGTGTAAAATTTATTTTTGTGAAGTGGCGTCTCGCTAAGCTAGATTTTTAATAATAAACATACATTGAAGGTACTAATTTGTTATACTCTTTTTTATTTTAAAAAGTTAGAAATAAATAGAGCCATGTTTTGGACCAAACGACATCTCACCTACCTGAATAAAGTAACCGAGAGTAAACATTCACCACGGAATGTCCAATTCACTATCTTCTAGATTCTCGAGAATTATGGCATTTTTACAGGATTGAAAGTACTATCGATTAACTAATCGAGGCCACTTTTGACGGCCCACGCCCGTCAATGATTTTTCAGTCCGCTCTCCGATAAGAACAAGCTAACCATATGAGTCGTTGCTAACGATCGCGGATCAGTACTCCTATTTCAAGAACTGTATTTCTTGTTTATGTTCTTTTCTTAAAGATGAATGAATGGTATTACGAAAAGTATTGACCGATTTCCGTCCGTCCATGATGCAAGGCAGCTCTTCCCCACCGTTTCCTCTGGGCGAGGGAAACTTCATCTTCTACTGTTAAATTAATCAATGCCAACAAGATGGGAATTTTGATTCTCTGATTCTTGTGCCACAAAACCACACATGGTGAGTATACTGAAATGTTTGGAACGCGTAGATTGAGTATATTCAAAATTGTTTTGTGATCCCAATAACAACGCATTTCTGACATGTGCCTGCAAAATCACATCTGACTTACACTAAGCACAGTATGTGCTTTAAAGAAATCAGACGTAAATATCCATTCAAAAGAGCATTCCAAATTTGTTGTTCTTTAAGGATTAAATTTTATTGCTACTACAACTTTCGCGATTCTTGTGAATAATAATAATATCATGCGACAGCTAGATTCTCCAGGCCTCTCCTACATTGACGTTTCGTCAACATTTACAGGGAGCTAAACTTAGAGCAGCAACAAGGATGTTGCTGTGAGCAAAGTACTTTTTTCGAGTTTAGTGGCACGTGCCAGTGGCAAACATGAAAGACATATTTCATATTTCCTCCCCTGTCATATTTCCTTCCCCAAAACATTTTGCCGATTGTCATTCTTCTACTTCCAGTTGTTTCACATTTACTTCCAGAAATAAAGCAATATTGCAGCAGAAAACACAATGGAAGTGAGCAATAACTTCTATACGGTCTTAAAGGAATTCTGTTCGACAGTTCAATCCTTAGATAGAATCCATTTCAATTAATGACAAGTCGATAATATTGCCATTGTTGTAAAAGCAACATTCGAAATGTAAATAAAAGCAATTAATCTGTAGTTCAATATGTTTACGTTTTTATCAAGACTAAGGAAGGAAATAAAATGTATGTTTACATGGCTCATCTCTAATTTCAATCAAATTCAAGTACCAGTCACCAGCTATCACATAGCTCCAAAGATGACCAGATCATTGATTGTAACATCCGTCGAGAAAGACAGCATCAAAGCCTGTGATGATGTGTGGAGGCAACGCAAAAGATAAACGCTAACTTCCGGACGTTTGTTGCTGGGAAACTCAAGCTGCAACAAAATATCCTATTATATTGCAGTGCACAACCGAACATTTTTTAGCAGAATACGAAATTCATTACGATGGGGGAGACTGATTTCAAGCACACCTCGTAGCTATTCGTATTATATTGAAAATTAATAAGGGGTTTACGGGGAATAAAAATGTGTAACTTATTAGTCATGCCGTGACTGTAATTGTCTTTTAGATGGCTTAATAAGGACGATAATTTGGTTCAAGAATGTTCAGAGCATCATCTTCTCACAGTTAGTCTTTATTAATGTTCTCTATTTGTGTATTGTTTATGAATAGTATTATAAACCCAATTTTGCGCAATTTTTACACCACAAATTGCAACAGAGGTAATTCATTGAATAAAATGAATAATTTTAACCGAATTAATATTCGCACAGAAAAAAGTTTCTTTCCTTCATTCTCAAAGCCATTCTGCTTTGAATAATTTCCGAGTTACAATGAACAGTTTCTCACAACTTCCTCAAACGTGTCAACCCTAATTCTACGGAATGTGTGAAAATATTTGGACGAAACAAGTATGTCTCTTTTTAAAACAATTTTAATCGACAGAACTGCTGCAGTAATCTCGGACCAGATCTATAGTTATAAATATTGTTCGTAATATTACCAAGAGCATGTATTTCACAAATTTCACTACAAATACAACCGTAAATAGCAAGAAATTCAGCATTATTGACCTTATAAAAAATATTTCTGAAGGCCATCCGATAGTTGTGTTGCTGAATATATTAAAGTGTCTTGCAGCAGATATAAATGCTGATTACGAACTCTATCAGAAAAACGCGCTGAATAAGTGAGCCACGTTCTTCCTGGGAGAAGGTCGATAAGATTTACGTAACAAATGACGACACAAGTCAACAAAACACAATGAGAGTTGCCTCAAGTCCGCGTCGAGGAACAAGCTTGGCGACATACTACTTCAATATACGGATACGGAATAGATCGTATAGTTCTGAAAATGAGTACTCTGGTTTCTGGTTTTCATAACATACGTAATATATTAAATATTACAACAATTTTTGTCATATTTAGAAAGAAATATATGACATTTAATGAAATGTTCGAATTTCAAAATGAAATGATTGATGAAATAAAATATTCGAATTTCAAAAAATCAAAAAATTCGAATTTCAAAAAAAGGAGATAATTAATTTGACTTGGAATTTCTTTTCATGATCAAGCTTTTCATTGCAAGGGACCTGGTTACTTTCACTTAAGTACTTATTTATACACAAAAACATATATTGTCTCCCGCCCGTAACCATGCCGCGGCAGGATCTCATGACACACCTCAGCTCTCCCGTTCTCACTTTCACTCCAGATCCGTGCCCTCTTCTGTCACCTTCGCCCCCGATATCTATCGCTCCCATATCCGCTCCCACCGGGAGAGGGGGCTCAGGGCATCAGCTGCGGTGCCTCTGACAAGAAGGTCCTACGTTCGAGTCCCGACAGTGGCAGGATTTTTCGACACTAGCTTGTCAGCTAGGTCGAATTCAGCCGCTGAGTGGAGGAGAAGTCTAGCGGCCGGCTACTCTGATCGGGAGTTTTCCGTGGTTTCTCCGATCAACACCAGGCGAATGCCGGAGCAGTACCCTAACAAACGGACTACGAACTGAGGGCGCTCTTTCCTTCCTCTTCCTTGTCCTATCCTTACCCTTTACTTACACACTTACACTGACTTGCACTGCACTACCACAAAAGCCGGGAGGCCGGTCGGGAGCTTAGAACATGTTCCGGTTAGGGCGGTGCCACGCTGGTAGGAGATACATAGTTCGGAAACCCCGCTAGCCGACGGTAAGTCGGCGCCGGATCTCACCATCAGCGGGGAAAGATCACCGCCACTTCCCGAGGGAAAAGCATGCACTACACTAACGGGACTAATGAAGTTAGTAGTTGACGCGTTCAGAATCATCAATCAATAAAAAAATCGACTTCTTTTTCCGTCTTCTCTCCGCTCCCACCTTCACTCTATGCGCGCCTTCGCTCACGTCTAACTTCACGGACCCGCTTTCGCCTCCGTCTCTGTCCTCGTCTTCACTCTGTTCCCACGTCTCCACTTCCACCATCTCTCTGCTCTGGCCTCTTTTTTCTCGGTCGTTTTCAAAATCAGCCCGGACGGCGTCCGCTGCTAATTGTGAAGTATTCAAAATAAGGGGCATCACCAAGTATCAATAAATTTTAATATACTAAACTTAAGATTTTCAAGTGACACAATACCATCAACTTTGGCAAGGTCCAAAACGCCTAAGCACAGAAAGATGTTCCAAAAAACATAGCACACTCACAGTTCAAGGAAAATAAAAAAAACAGAGCACAATCCAGGTCGCTATACGCAGGAACAATTACAATACCCTTCCAGCTCATTACAGCAAGTCGACTGTCTGCTGCGTTGCTCGCGGCGTCGTACATGGTGCCCATACTCGCGCAATACACACACACACACACACACACACACACACACACAATTACAATATACTGGTGACATGGTGCCCAAACTCGCGCAATGGCTCGCCGTTCCAGTCTCCGTTTCCTAAGGAACTGGCTCGCCCAAAGGTCCGCAGCCACTTAAAAGTCCCGCATGCATAACACATTACGAGGGACGAGACATCGATGTCGATGTCTTTAACGTCGTTTTTTGAAGTGGATGTTTTTAACATCGTTTTTTATAACTTGATATTTTTAGGTTTTTGATGTTTTAAATTTTGAATGAAAAATACTGAAATAATAAGTATAATCTGTCATAATTTCACATATGAATTATTGAACTTTCTTTAACTGAGTTACTAAAGCTCCCAAGGGGGAAAGATTTTAAAACGAGGAAGATTCTAAATTCCAAAGGAGTCTCCCTTTCGAATAAAAAAGAGACCTTTTCCCTTGGTTCATCAGGATTTTTGATTTAGGTGTTCATTCGCCCGTCAGAACCAATGCTAATTGTATTTGTACAGACCTGATTTTTGGAATATGAATGCGGGAATATTTTTTTCTTTGCGCCTCAAATTGATTCTAAATGTTGAGTGATGTTTCATAATTTTTGTGAGAGTTTTTAATTTTGGTGTTTATTCGCCCGTAAGTACCAATGTTATTTGTTTCCTTTTGTACAGCCCTGAATTTTGGAATATGAATGCTTATTTTTTTTTCCTAGAGCACAAAATTAGCCTTAAATTTTGGGTAGGGTTTCCGATTTTTGTTTTCCTTTTTTATTTTTTGGGTTTTATTCGCATATAAGAACAAATGTTAATTGCTCTATTTGTACAGCGCAGAATTTTGGAATATAAATTTCGAAATAATTTTTTTCCTAGAGCTTCAAATTAGCCTTAAATTTTGGGTGTGGTTTCATACTTTTGAATTGATTTTGAGTTGGATTTTCTGAGTGGGCGCCCATGATTTTAGGAAATCCAAAAGAGCCTACAATTCGGGAATAGAGTACTTAATTAGCCCAAAATTAGCCTAACATTTTGGATATAGTTTTACATTGTTTTTTTGGGTGCTGCTAGCTTTAGATGGCTAAAAATGTAGTACTTTCGAGATAGAAGAGAGTTTTCGTCGTTGAATGTATACTTTTATTTTTATATTATTCAATCTGATAATACAATTTTTAAAATCATTGTCTTTTACCATGTTTTGGACGTTAAAACGTTATTGTAGATTAATATTCACGGGCACTATCAAATTAAACCTCCTCGCCTTCCCCGCGGGATACTAAACCAGTTTTAGAAACATCTAACATGGATAGTGTTTCGGCCCAAAAATTCCATTAAATTTAATGTAGATTAAATTATTGTACATGAAACTTAATGTAACCTTGTACATTGAAAGAGCTTAATAATTGTGCACATTAAGTTTAATGCACAAGCTAAAACCAGAGTAGACTCAATGCAGAGGTTTTCCCGTTTCCCCTGTTATGATACATGTCGTATATTCTTAATCGCCAGTCCATGAAGATTATTCATTCATTCCTTACAGATATGACCATAAAGTAGGTTTTGACTTTTGCATTCTAATATACATGTGTACATTAAATGTAATGTGCGTTCATGATAATTACTTTAATGTAAATTTCATTAAAGTAATGCGGCAATTTCTACAAGTATGGATGTTTGAATATTGTGTACACAGATATAACATTTGAGTTCGAGAAAAAAGATTCATTATTCTAGGAACTCTTCCCTTTTTCTACGCGACAGTCCTCCAATATTCTATCACCGGGAGCGGTGGCTCAGTGCATCAACTGATGTCCCTGCAGCGCCTCTGACCGGTAGGTCCTAGGTTCGAGTCCTGACGGCGGCAGGATTTTCGACACTAGCTTTTCAGCTAGGTCGACATCAGTCGCGCTCTGGAGGAGAATTCTAGCGACCGGCTGCTCTGATCGGTAGTTTTCCGTGGTTTCTCCGATCAACACCAGGCGAATGCCGGAGCAGTACCCTACCAAACGGGCCACGGACCGCGCGCGATCTGTCCTTCCTCTTCCTTGTCCTATCCTCTCCCCTTACACACACACTTACACTAACATGCACTACACTACCACATATTCCGGGAGACCGGTCGGGAGCTTAGAGCGTCTCCCGGGTGGGGCGGTGCCCCGCTGGTGGGAGAGTCCTGGTTAGGGGGAAACCCCACTAGCCGACGGTAGGTCGGTGCCAGATCTCGTCATCCAGCGGGGGAAGATCACCGCCATCTCCCGAGAGAGAGAAACATGCACTACACTAACGGGACTAATGACCGAAGCAGTTGACGCGCCCGGAAACACGAAAAAATCAATCAATCAATGGAATATTCTATCATTATTCGTCTCATTCCCATAATTCTCGTTCACTTATAAAATCCTTGATCACATGTGTTCAGTGATGAGTGAATTGAAATAAATAATAAAAGGCCCCTTTCCCTCAGTATTGCTAAAAGTTTATTTCTATTTAGCCATTAGAGTATGTTCCGTAAAGGGTAATTGGCCTCGGCGCTGTTAGATCCCGAGGTTCTTAGTCCGTTATCCAACCAGGAACAATCGATGTCTCGAATTCACTTAACCTTCGTGACTTCACGTGGTTAACGAATTCAACTAGCGACGCCGGTTTCGCGGTCGTAGCCTTTTAGTAGAACCTTCTTAGCATTCGCTTGGATGACCGAGGGAAACCAAGAAACCCCCGTCAGGATGGCTGACATCGGCATTAAACCCGGGCCACGCGAATATGAAGTCAACGCCCTATGCTATGAGCCACTTCGTTCGGTACATGTATACACAGGATGTCCAGGGAAGAAACAAACTCTTCAGTCAATTTTAAGCATATTTTGTCTAATAAACTCCTTTGAGACTTCGAATGGCTGAGTCGCAATAATCACTCAAACGTTGATTGGAACACAAATACATTTCAGACACTCCAAAAACATGTAAATTGTTTATTATTTACAAAAGAAATTAATATACTTGTTTACTAAGAAATCTGACACAGAAGTAAAAACTACCCAATTTATAAAATTGAATTACTTTTTCATTTCTGCGTTAATTTTTCTATGTAAACAAATATATTCATTTCTTTTGTAAATAATAAACATTTAAATTTTTAATAATTTTAATACTAAACATGTAAATAATTTTTAAATAAATAAAAATTTACATGCTTTTGGGGTGATTATATGTGACTGAAATGTAAATTTGGTATAGAAAGTATTTTTTCAAACCAACTTTTAAGTGCTTATTACGGCTCAGACATTCAAAATCTCGAAGGAGTTTATTAGACAAAATATGCTTAAAATTGACTTAAGAGCCTATTTTCAAAGTTTCCTTGTTTCTCCCCTGGACACCCTGTGTAGGTTGCTTAAAGCAAGTCCTCAGCCCCCCAAATTTCCCTGTGTTCATTTCACCCAATGCTCTCACTAAAGCGAGCGTGGCGCGTGTCGTGCGGCAGGGCGCGCAGCATGCCGCGGCGCGGCAATGGCGACGCTGGGCCCTCCGCTCGACTACTCCTTCCGCAACCTGAGCTCCGTGGAGGAGCTGCAGCGCCGCGGCCCGCGCAGGGGAGTGCGGCGCTACCGGCGCTCGCCCGGCGGCCTCTACCGCTGCGTCGCGCTGCGCCTCAACAACAACCAGCTCGCCTCCGTGCGTGGCCTCCACCACGCGGTCTTCCAGGTGAATGCCGACGCTTCGTAAACGTTTACCTCACCTATTGACTCACCCGTGAACCCCACCTATTGAACCCGTGACTCACACACACACACGTGTGTGTGTGTGTGTGTGTGTAGGTTGCTTAAAGCAAGTCCTCAACTCCTTCTCAACTCCTATATGCTGCCTGGCGAGACTATCCGGTGAGGGGATATTAAGGTAGTATGATCGTTAGGTCGACTACGGTGAAGTACTCCCCAAAAGAACTTTAAATTAAAACAAAATCTTTGTTCTTCAAGATGGTAAGAAAAAACATGGCCTAATTTTTTAATTAAAGAAGTTTAAATTAGCTCTTATGGAAAAACATTCGCGACATACGTTTCTCTAAGTTATTGAAGAAGTTATACGGTGAAAGTACGTTTTTCTTTTATTCAATAGGTAGTATTTTTTTTAATCAGATGGTATTAAATTTAACACGCCTCACCGGGCATTCTGAGGGGTAATTGATAAAAAACTGCAGCGAAATTCATTACTGTACAAATGTGCTGCGAAATTCATTGCCTAGGAGTTATTCTGTACAAATCACGCAATTGTCACCACTGTTTCATTTGGGGGAAGAGATAAAACCTCCATAACTTAAAATATTGTACCACACACAACCACAAAGTATTTTTCGATAATTCTCTTTCATTGTAAAAAATGTGGTCTAATATTGAAGAAAGAAAGAAAGAAAGAAAGAAAGAAAGAAAGAAAGAAAGAAAGAAAGAAAGAAAGAAAGAAAGAAAGAAAGAAAGAAAGAAAGAAAGAAAAGAAGAAGAAAGAAAGAAAGAAAGAAAGAAAGAAAGAAAAGAAGAAGAAAGAAAGAAAGAAAGAAAGAAAGAAAGAAAAGAAGAAGAAAGAAAGAAAGAAAGAAAGAAAGAAAGAAAGAAAGAAAGAAAGAAAGAAAGAAAGAAAGAAAGAAAGAAAGAAAGAAAGAAAGAAAGAAGAAAGAAAGAAAGAAAGAAAGAAAGAAAGAAAGAAAGAAAGAAAGAAAGAAAGAAAAGAAAGAAAGAAAAGAAAGAAAGAAAGAAAGAAAAGAAAGAAAGAAAAGAAAGAAAGAAAAGAAAGAAAGAAAAGAAAGAAAGAAAAGAAAAAAGAAAAGAAAGAAAAGAAAAAAGAAAAGAAAGAAAGAAAGAAAGAAAGAAAGAAAGAAAGAAAGAAAGAAAGAAAGAAAGAAAGAAAGAAAGAAAGAAAGAAAGAAAGAAATTTGCGGGCGCCGAAGTCAACCTAACCCATATTATGTGTTGCCAACTTGTAATAATAAGAAATTACGCGAGAGACTAAATTTATTATTAAACATTGTTTTTTCTAGAGCAACAATTTAACAGTTCTCTTTTAACTATTTACAAATAATTATTTGAATGTTCCGTTCACGTCTACAAGTAGTTATTGTTAATCTGTAGGTGTAATAAATGGTTGAATGACCAGCGACTGGCATGAACATACTACCTTAAAATTGCGGCAGCTGATCAGGTTGTGCTACTTTCTGTATCCAGGGACTCTAACGCGCGCTGTTTCGGGTATCGTGGAGCCTAGCGACCAGAATAACAATCTAGCTTTCGGACTCCATGTACTGCAGTCCAGATCCCAGTCTCTACTTGTAAAATTTGAGGCAGACAAGTGGATTCATTATTCTAGAGACCTTTTCCTCTTTCGGCGCCAATTTCCCAATTCTCACTCCACCAATGTTCCAATTATTTCCAATTCCAATTATTCGCCCCATTTCCATAGTTCTTGTGGAAATGTGTTCAGTGATGATTAAATTGAAATAGATAGTAAAACATCCCTTTCTTATGTATATAAAGTGCTTACAAGTAATCAGACCCAAAATGGCCCCGTGTTCACATAAGTGACTGGCGATCTAGATACCCCGATTTGGTGGGGTTACAGTAATTTTGACACAACTTGTGGAAATTTGTCTAGCAGTTCTTCCGGTCTAGCAGTTTGTGCCATTGCAGTAGACAACTTTCACGCTGCGTCTGTAGGGTCATTGCTCAAAATACAAGTAATTTTACGTTAGAATGTAACAAGTAAATTAAGTCGCTAACATTGATGCGACTATGCTCCGATTTGACTCAAAAGTGAAACGCATCTTTGAAGACTATCAGCTAATCAACTGGTCAGCTTTGAAGTACATCTAAACATGAGACAATATCTTAATACGTAGATTCGTACATTCCAACGACCTACATGCAGGGAAGGAGGGAGGGAGAGAGAGCGCATTGATTTGCTAAAACATGGTTTCAAATATTATGCACGAAACACAGGAAAGCAAACCACACGAAATGCTGTGGACCTGGCTTTTTATGAAAGCATTATCCTCTATAATGCTTTATTATGAAGAAAATTCACACGATAATACTCCTTCCGAAAAGACGATGCAACTTTACATAAATTAGTAAATTCCCTAATAAATTAATGTATTTATTTAAATAAAAATATAATATCAATAAAACAAATAGACTGTATGGAAATGAAGTTATTTTATTAATTTTTTCTTTCTCTCAACGGACAAGAGAGAAAGTTATATAATGCTGCGTGAAGAAAAGGCGAATTTTCAGCAGAAAAACTCTTATTACAGAGCCCTCGTAAAGAAAAAAAATAGCAAAATTTAGGAAAAAATTAAGGTCCTTGATACCGAAAAATAGAATGACGGCAAAACGTATGTCCGTCCATCTGTGCCGATATTTTCATATTGGAGGGTACTTTACAAGAAACCCCTGAGACATTTTCAAAGTTTTCCAAAAAAAGGCTCCATCGTTTTGTATTAAATTTTGTTGTTAGCGTAAAGAACGTTTAAGAGAATGATGCAGGTCTCATGATCGTTTAAAACGCTGACTTTCGAAAATTGGAAAAGTACATTTTTCGGAGTCTTCGTACAACTAAAATATTAACTATTAATATATAACTAAAAAATATAACTAACTATAAAATATAACTAAAATATTAAAAATTTTCCCAAAATGATATCTGTTTCTTAAAGATAAATTTTGAAATAAGGCCATGTACAAATTTTCGAAAATTTGTATTTTTTGCGTAACTTTTTGTGAAAGTACGGGCGAGATAGGTCCGCATGTGCTGTTTGAGCACCACTAATCTTATTAAGTTGCAGCAATTTTGATCCTTATCTATTGCTCATTTGGCTCACCAAACATGGGCTATGTATGATCGCCGCGATACTGAGAAAACCAGTCAGGTCCTTAAATCTTGAAGGGCAATCGTCTTTAAATCGTTAGTTTTTATCTTTTCGGTTTTAGTAATTTTAAGGTGTCTGAAAATATTTCCTGTATGACTAGACAAACGCACACAAGGTGTACAGAATTTTGTGTATGCCAGTCATTATTCGTGTTTATGCAAAGTACTTTACGCCTATAAAGTAAGAATAAACCGAAGACTTATTATGGGATAATGATATAACAGAACGATCTCGAAATTTCGCATTTTATTATAACGTTTAAGTAACTATTGGAATATAAAATTTTAAGTAACCAGAGGCAACGACGTCACCTCTGAGCTATTCCAGCAGGTTCATTTCTCTGAACCTGTCTTGACTACATTGAGGAAAGATGGGCGCAACGACCATGATTGGATTCTATTTCGAGGAAGAAAGGGCGTGAATGAGAGATTTGTAATACCCTTGGCCCTGGGGGTGGGAACGGGAAGAGAAAGGAAGGAAGAATCGCGCCTGGTGTTCTCTTGGACATACGTCTAGAAATGATCTAAAGAAATCGAGGAAACGATCGGAGAAGACGTTCAAGCGTTTTAAAACCAATTTCTTATTCAGTGTTCTTGCAGTTTCTTAGCTTTTTGTCTCTTTTTGCCTCCCCACTGCTTCACTTTGGGATGTCACAGCAAATAGGGACGCGAATTTGATAAGAACAACATCGATGTTCAAATTAAAACATCGATGCCAATAAACCAGCCTTGGTGGAATAGTGGTTATCATATCAGGGTATTGATCCAAATTCGCAAGTTCAAGATTTTTGAGGTGCCAAGAATCGATGACATCATTAGGACGCTTATCGACGTGTAAAATAGATCCCATAAGAATGGCACTTGGCCGCTCCTGCAAATTTTAATCCTCTAGCAATTTTGCGCCAATCAGAGTGTCGATTTGAATTACCGGATACGATTGCGGATATTGTATGAAGACGCTAGTGCGCCAATTTTTAAGTTTGGTTTGAATACCAGACAGCGCAATCTGGTATTCAAATCAATCGTCAAAATTGGCGCACTAGTGCCCCTAGGGAAAGTATTGACAAACTATCCTAGGTATACTTGCCCAGGACAAGTCTCAAAAGAAGGCACTAGAGGCTTCTGGAGACTAATCTAAGCACAAGTGAATGGCAGTAAAACAAGAAAAGATGCCAGTAATATATCGCCCAAAAATCATAGATATTATTAAAATCCACGTTTTGATAATTCGTTCGGAAACATCTGTTAAATGTGCTGGCGCAGTGTGTGAAGAATTTAATCTGACATCGGCCGTGTTAATCAACATATTTATGTGTAACATGGGTTTTATGTTATATATTAACATTATGTAACAATACAATTTATAAACAAATGTGATAACATATTAAGAACAATTAAGAACCTATCAGACTGAATTTTACATAACGGAAGACATCAACAAAAACTTTTTACCCTTATTGACGTCACTTTGAAAAATGTTCAATTTACTGCGTTGTGAAAATTAATGCAGATTTTTTTGTTAATATAATACTTTATATTATCAAAATATTCAAAATCATCGATGTTTTGAAAACATGGACATCGATGACGCATTCCTACCAGCCAATATTGTAAAAATCAACCCAAATTATATACAGGCCGTGGCGCTCTCGCGTGACGTCACACGTAGAAGGCAGAGGAAACTCGGTAGAGGGCCATTCGCTTGTGGAAAGTAGCGCTATTACATCGCTCCGACACTGCGAATGAAACTGAAATAAGGCCTTTTACGTTTATTCAGACACTATAAACAGGCCTAGGAGTATGAAATCTAGTGAAACCAAGTAACTTACTTTACTCGACAATATTTGAACTACAAACTTCGAAACACCAAATTTTGAGAGTTACTTTAAAGTGCTGTATATTTCTTTAATCTACCAACACTAGATTTGGGTCTTCAGATAAAATCTTTTCATAATTTTATGTATTTCATCAACAATTTTTTCTACCACAAAATCCGTGACGGTGAAGTTATGAAGTTTTCATTGCATAGTTACTACTTCTTAGAGATAAGTTTTAAATATACTATTGAAACATACCCCTAACTGCTAGAATTATTGGGCGATTCGTCGTAACCCGTTTCCGAATTTCTAATAACATGGGCGCCAGGAAAAAGGTTACGATAATATTTTAACTATTATTACTCTGATAAAAACCAAATATTATCCCGCTAGCTGGGTCGATGGGTCACGTCAGAAATAATCGCTATCATCTATTAATAGCCGACTACCCGATCTGCCATCTATACAGAATGGCGAGGAATCTGAAAACAGAGATTACTTGATCTAGCTACTTATTAGCTTGAATTGGCCAATGAAAATCATTTATCTTTCTTTCAAAGAGAAACTTAATGTTTATTTCCTATAAAAATGCAGCAAATTAAAATGTAAAAATTTACAATGAGAAACTTTCTTTAGTCATGACCTGGTTCGAACCTTATACGGCGATTCTGGTCTTCGCGTGCTCTTGATTGATGCTACCTCGAAGAGCCTTCCCTTCTTTCTTGAGGCTCCGAAGTCCCGAAGTCCAATTACCACGAATCCTCTTCTCTTCTTTAAAAACGAACACCGCCGATTCACCGCTTCACACCACTCAATTTCTTTTCTTGCTCCACTATAGGTGTTTCCACGTAAGAAAAGACCCTAAAAATTCAAGATGGCGGAGTTTCGGCACTGCCAACCTCATCGAAATAAAACGCGAAAGCGCCGACGCGACTTGTTTAAATGTACGTAGTGGCCTTCAAAAATCTAGATATGCTGAAATGATTTGTTAATGTTGTTTTACGACTTATAAATCGCAACAGGCATATGGTAAAATAATTTAATTTATAATTTATATATGAAATTTGTTCTTATTAATTATAATATTAAATATAATACTTTTAATTAAATTACTTATAAATTTAAAAATATTTGAACTCTCAGAATTAATAAAATCTTATTGAAACTGAAGAATAAATTAAATAGTAGAATGTTATTTTATAATATAATATTGGAAAAAAAGGTATATATAATGGGAAAAAAAAGGTATAAACGGAATTTATAGAATAAAGATGAAATGAAATGCAAGACTCAAAATAATTTTAATTTTCAAACAGTACACAATGAAGTGAAATAAAACTATTCTTTACTGAACTAGAAATATTTGTATAATAATGGTTTTATGCACGTAATATCGACACATGACCACGATCAAAGCATATCTAAGGAATGAACAAATCTACTGTATGAAAATGACAATGTTTGAAATTTCATGAAAATTGAATTGATCAGATATATGATTTGATATAATGTGAAGGTTCAGTAAAGAATAAACTGATGCACCATGGGTGGTCAATTTTAATGACAAATTGCAAGGAGCAGTCATTAAAATTTCTTGAAAACCGATGATCCACAGCAATTTATTTTCACAAAAATTATTGAATTTTTACAACAATTTTAAAGCCTAATGTCCCTGGGCTTACAAACATTACAAAACATCCCGGCATTTACCTTAAGCGATCGGGGAAAACAAAGCAGTAAGTATGCTACCATATATATAAAAAAATTGAATAAGAAAGTGAATTAATCCTCAATTGGATTGTGAAAATATTATCATTAAAAATCAACATTAAGAAATTTGGCTGACTCTACAAATTAATAAACTACTTGAAAATTTTACATATATTGTTAGCATACCCATCCTCCCGATCAGGATGACGACTGAGGGCCGATTTCTAGCATGCATACAGAAACATAAGTCAAAATAATGGAGACATTTACAATACATAAAATAATATACATAAAAAATTCCATATTTAGAAAATGAATAATCTGGTAAACACAGCAACCCTGCAACATAGAACAATCAATGCAGTATCTATTGTCCAATCATGATAAATTCAATAAACAGACATGTTATTGTTATAAGATCAAAAATTATTCCTAGGAAATTATGTTCTTGAAATGAAAAACAAAAAAAATAAAAAAGGAATTATCACATTTAAATAAAAAAATTGCTACTTAACTTATATATTACTTCAAACTCCTGCAACATATGAAAAACAAAATTGTCCAGAAGAAAAGTTGGCCAAGAATTTTTGCTTCACATTACAGTATTCAATATAATATGTAACCAAAAAAATTTACCTACAAAACCAATAAAATTTACAAACATAAATAGAAAATCATTGAAAAATAACTTAAAATGAAATGTTAATAACCAAAAAGTAATATAGCGCATCAGTAGTAAACATTAAATTTTACTCTATATCATGCCAAATAATATCATGAAATAAATACTTACTAATTTCACTTAACAACTGATTACCATTTGAACAAAACATCTAAAGAAAATGATGTATGTTCTGAACTCCATTATTGCATATCTGAAACATTTATAAATGTAATGTATGTTTCACACACATGTCAAATCTTTGAAGTGCATTCATTTATATCACTTAGCATCCGTACTGAAACTGAACACAAACTCAGAGGCATTGGCAGTAATGATTAATTGTATTACAGGGATAATGTGAAGGAAATTGATTAACTATTAATTCATTGGGGTTAATTAATGTTAATGAAATGGTGCTCTTAACTAGTGTCTTTGGTTGAATTAAGAAGGCAGGATTTCACTCAGAATCTCACACTCATATTAAAACTATTAATGCACACTCACTTCTTTCACATTGCAACTGTTCTCAGACCAAACAGAGTGACTGAAGCACTGGCAAGAAAAATTGACTGTAATTTAAAAATATTAATTTACAACCTGCAATAATCACACACCTATAATCAAGTAATTCAAGCAATACCTTTTCTGGGGCACAGTGTAACCAAATTTTTTCTTAAACTTGACTTGGTGGTTGCTTTACGGAGGCAGGAGTTTTATAATTTGAGACACATCTGAAATATTAAGTTACATATTTAAAAAATTATTACTTTTATTCCAAACGCTTTAATGCTCACTCACTGTTTTCACTTTTGCAACCCTAGTTGATCCAAACGCACAACTGAAGCACAGGCAGGAACAATTGACTGTAATGTAATAATATTAATGTAACAACTTGCAATAACCACAATTCCATAATCGAGTAAATTCAAGCTATACCTTTTCCGGAGCACAGTGTAACCAAATTTGTTCTTAAACTTGACTTGGTGGTCGCTTTACGGAGGCAGGAGTTTTATAATTTGAGGCACATCTGAAATATTGAGTTACATATTTTACAAGATTATCACATTTATTCCAAACGCTTTAATGCTTACTCGCTGTTTTCACTTTTGCAATCCTACTCGATCCAAACACACAACTGAAGCACGGGCAGGAACAATTGACTGAAAATTGGGAGAATGTGTTAATGAAATGAAATTTTCTTCAATTCTCAATGGAGAATTTTCCAGTTCTTACCTGTTCTGTTGCACAGGGGGTCCCAACATGTTCTCTAACAACTGTGGGTGGTTGTATTAATATGTCAGATGTTTCTTGAGATGAAGTTGTGGAATCTCTGATATTTTTTTCAATTTTTTCACATTGAAGATGTTCCTGGGATTGGCTCAAATGGAATTGTGTCTCCTTCCTCTCCTTGCCTTCTTCAGCTGTGTCAGTTCCACTAGCACTGCTCAAATTTACTACTATTTCTTCATAATCTTCTTCCACTGCCTCTTTTTCATAATACTCTTCAATAATTTTTTCTGCATGTTCCACTGAATTCTTCCACATTTCTGGTGTGACCCTGTTAATGCCATAACATAATTTTCTAGTTTCTTGTTTTACTAATTTTGAAAAAAATTATAATCATAACTGTTATCATATATTTACCATTTTTCTATAATGGTGTATTGAAAACTTTACCTGATTTATTGCCTCATTCCACACAGCTTTAGTTCTCTCCATTCCTTGCCCTGGCCTTTCACATACAGTTTTGTGGTAGTACCCTTTTGAAATGCCCCACACATGTTCAATAGGATTGAATTTGCAATGATATGGTGGCAGCCTCAAAACTGTGTGCCCTTCTGCAGCCAGCATGTCATCAACTACATACCTTTACCAATACATTGCTGAGGTCAGTTATTTATTAGATTTATATATCATTTATTTATCACAAGTGTAGACGCATATATTTGTACATATTTAAAGTATATATTTTAATATTTAATTACAATGATGCAACAGAACAAGATAATATGATGCAAAATATTAATGAAATGTATTCTTTAACGCACTGATATGTATCTCGTGGTACCTTTTTATCCTTTCACAATGTTGGCTCGCCAGGGCAACATGTGAGATTTTATTTGCAGCTTCTGGCACTCGTACTCCTCGCTGGTTCAGCCATTCCTAAAAATAATTTTCTTTGGTTACATTACTTATTTCATTAAGCACAATAGTTTCATTTCATTTCTGATACTTACAATCAGTTGATCCTTTCGCCACTTTGTTGTTGGATGCCTCTCTACCTGCCTTGAATGGTATGAAGCATTATCCATGACAATGATGCAAGGTCTTAAATTGCGAATGCAAGGAATCAGTTGTTTCTTAACCCAGGATTCAAAAGTAGAACTGTTCATTGCTCCGTGATAATCTTGCCCCCTTTTTAGGTCAGTAGCATATATCAGACCAGCACCTACAAAATGTCATGCTTCGTACACATGCCTCAGTTTGTACATAATGCCATTAAAACTGAAAACATGTGTACCTGGTACAAAATCTTCTCTTGTTCCTACATGAACCACAACTAACCTCCTTCCCTCTGGTGGTCTTTTAATTACTCTTTTACTGGTGCCTTTAATGGTAGTTGCCACGAATAAGTAGTTGAACCTAATGAAAATGATATTTTTGTCTCATAATTTTTACAAATAAGTAATATACATTTAATATATATATTTTCAGTAATATACATTATCAAAGGGCTCTTTTACCATTCATATAGATCCATGTCTCATCAAGGTACACTACAGTCTTTGGGTTTTGACTTCTCTTATTTTTCATATAGTCTGCCACAAAATATAACCTCTTTACAATTATTTAATTTGACTCACAAATACGAATATTTGGGTCTCCTTTCCTCCATGCTAAACAATTTCCTTAATAATTCAGTACAATGTTGTGCATGACCCTCTGAATGAAAAAAATATAATTTTCCTTCACGTACTGCCAAACATCTGTAAGTGAGAGCCTTCTGCCTGTTGCAAATGAATAGGTCTTTAGAAAGTCTTCAAAAAGTGAGCAACATATTTCATCATTACTCTAAATATAAAATATCTTACCATTATCAGCTTCCTGGTAAATATATCTGCTAATAGCTTCTCTTGCAAATCCATCAGCTGAATCTCTCACGGTCGTGAACGCTACCTCTTCTTACTTTTAATAGATTTTCCTGCCTTATAATCCCTAATAACGTTTGCCAGAGTTGTGTAAGCTCTGTAATATATGAATATATTTCAATAAAATAATTATGATTCACACACACATGTTCATTGTGAAGACGTTCTTGAGGCATGCAATAAAGTTAATAATTATTGTGACATTGATGGCTTACCCCCACAATTACAGCTACCTTTGCAATGACACTGCTCTCAGGAAGTTTCACTTCTTTACGAGAATTTTTCTCGCTCTTGTACTTATAAACATTAAGAAGGACCTGCCTTTCACCACTCGATAAAATCCACTTCCCCTTCTGCTTCACTGGAGAGTTATTTCTGGAATTACCTGACATTTCTAAAAATGTCAAGCCCAGCGCACAATAAGATTTTCCTTAGGAAACAATTCGCGCACTGGAATCGCAAAAAAATGGCTTTTTTAGCACGCAAGTGCGGGATGCGGCTCACTCGCATAAGCTCACAATCTCCACACGTTTTGCTGGTTGAAACCGTTGAAGTTGGCACAAATTCATTTCGCTCGCATGCATGCCAGTCTCCAGCCACAAAAATGTCCCTGGCAGCTGTACTTCCATTACGTGGGGAATTTACGTTGGGGTTGGCACCTACTTTCTCCAACTTAAATGGTAATCAAAAGTCCCTAAGACAATGTAGTATGTATGGCGGGTGGTTTACGGGAGGTTGGTATTGCCAAGCTCTCTGGGTCACATCTTACGTGGAATAAATCTTATATTATGTCTGATGCCTGCTCTCTCCGTATAAATATCCAGCGCCTTTATGATTACACAGCAAAAAAATGTCTCAATTCCATCTTCCGTTTATAGCAAGAAAATATGCAAAGTTCGGTATCGTTCGTGAACCGCACACATTTATAAGTTCAAGAATGATTAGAGTTCACTCGCGAAAAATTTCCAAGTCTTATTTTGATGCACAGCAAAATATTCAGAACTCGACACGTTCCACAAATCTTAGAAAGTCTCAGAAGTTCACTTTTGGTTCTGCCACGAAAATATTCAGAGTCCGAATATATCCCTCAAGTCCGATTCTTGCTCTGCCACACGAAAATATTTCAAAGTCTGAACACGTACTGTAGACCCCCGAAATTTTTACAAGTCCTAACATGCACAAATTAATCTATTCGCTAACGAACTGCTCACCGTTACCACATGCGACAGAATGAATTTTATCGTCCCTTTAAAACCCACAATGCCTCGCCTTTCAACAAAATGCCCAAACTTCCGTTTTAATAACCAGTCGATGCTTCTTCAACCAATCAACCAATCTCTTATATTTCCTCCTACTCACGCCGTCACCTCCACGGTCAGATGAATGTTTGTTAATCCTGACAACAACCACGATGTCGTTACTAAGGCGCCATATAGCTTATTATTTGCCCTAACCATTTCGCCCATTTACGACAAATATTATGTAATAAAACAAGTCCCCATATTGGTATGTCACACTATATAATTTTCAAGGCAGTTCAATCAAGGGAGAACAGTGCATGAATGATAACAAAAATAAAAACTCATATGAACGTAAAGCATGTTTATTGCCAGTAGTCTGATCAATTTTTACTGAATATTGTATATTACAACCACGTCCATAAATACATGTACAGTAAAATCTGTCTAAAAAGCAACCTGTACCTGTCTAAAAAGAAACCTACCTTAACAGGAAAATTTCTCCGGTCTGTGAAGTTAAACGGCATTTTACACGGTATTAAACCTCTTCAACGCGGAAATGGAACTGTTGGTTTATGTCCTGTAGGAACAAATCTTTGTAAAACGGAATTCCTCTCAATTTAATGCAATTGGCAGAGAGACACGAGATGTATTTAATGAAATGAATGCATCTGCAAGCTTGGTTTAAATTCTCTATCTCTATGACACGTGATTTAGTCATGGCAGCAGGATATTGTGGCGTCGTGGTAGCGAAATGACTACACAGACACGAGCGTCCCGGAGTGTTAATGGCTCCCTTTTCAGTTGACAAAAGCTACTAACAGTCTTTGTGCTAGCCGACCGGACGTCCTCCCCTCTGCTCGCCATCTTCGACACTTTCTAAAGATGTTCGAAGCCCTGGCCGCCATGTGGTGACGTTACAATATTGAAGGAGAGGAGCTTCTGTCAGCGTAGAATTCGACCTTGGGATCACTCGTTTCTCAAGGCGTAGGGCGTAGGGGAATTCCCTTTCTCCCGACTCTGAGCGTGGGAAGATACGCAGGCATGGCTTCTATTCACGCAACTCCCTGCCCCGCGTTGAAAATCATAACCCCTTGACCAGATACGCATCGCGAGGGAATGAGAAAGTTAAGAGTTCTGGGTTGTTATTCACTGTGCGTTGAAAGAGTGTGGACAGGGCGGTTGCCTGTGCTTTCAGTGGACTGTATTATTAGGTGTTGAATGTTGGCAGGCACTCCGCTCAGTCCCATTCGATGCTCATCAGGAACCCTATGATGACGTGGGTTGTCTTAAAAACACAAGGTCTCACCTTGCACAATGATATTTAATGACCTTTAGGTTATCACATCAGTTTCTTACAGTTACAGTTTGTGCAATTGGCAAACAAACACTCTTAACGTTTTCACATAAATTGCCAGTTTAGCTCTTCTCTATGTCAAAACATACTGATTGAACATACGCTTCACTTTCACAGAAATTAACAGCTTAGCAAATATACTGAATTATTGTTCTCAATGAGAGAATACAATTGACTTCACGTCTTTGATTACGAAGTCCGAGCGCATGTGCTCGCCTGGCAGCTTATTTGCAACTTCGTATAAAATAATTTGAATAGTTCAGCATTACACAATGCTGAACTAACACTGAAATTATTCTCAATGTGAGAATAGAAATTTACGTGATTTTGACCATGGAGCCCAAACGCATGTTGCTCGCGAGGCTGCCTCTCAGCGACTGACTTTTCTTCGGTTAGGGGTTCGTGAAAAGGGGGGATTTTGAACTAACCAATTAGCTCTCTGGGTTTTTGAAATGTTCTAGATCTTTTGGGCGCGCGGCGTTGCCGGCTCGGGCGTGGAAAATTTCCACGCCGCGCCGTGCGGGGTTGCCGCCCGGCGCACGGGAATGTTAGGCGAATAAACATCTATTCATACAACATCATATATCCACTTTTGCGTGTGGGACCGAACATACACCCCCTTGGAAAACCGCAGGTTTTCCACTAAGAAATGAGAGAGCACACAGCATAGGCTAAAATATAGTTTTGTTAGATTATGTGCAACATAAGTTCCTTGGGGATTAGGCTAGGAGTGGCTGAATTGTGCAAGGCGTTTTTTTAACAAAATCCTAATACTAAGTGTCTTAATAACTATCTGATTGTAAAGGGGAGAAGAATGCAGGTGGCAATGAAAATGGGTGACAGGCACGCAAAACAGACTGACTGGCCAAGCCTGAACATAAGTAAGAGGACAAATGCCGAGGATGGGCTGGTCAGGACTGAGACGCGATTGTAGAGACAAAGAAAGTTCAAACGAGGATGACAAGTCATGAGCTGAACACAGGTAAGAGTACAAGTGCCGAGCATGACGAGTCAGAGCCTAGAATGAAGAGTAGACAGTAGGAGAGGTGAAAGAACACGAAAACCGAAGCGGACAGGACAAGACTGCGCAGGTACAAGTTAATTGAGACTAGATGCCTCAGAGTTGAAGCTAAACTCGCATATGACAAATTTCTGCCTTTGTCTGCGTGCTTCGAAAGGTTGCATGGTTGCCTAGTGGCCTTCCCCCAGTGATAACACATTCTCAAGGGTTACCAGCAAGTGCGTTTAAAGAGTGCTCATTACGAGCCATTAAGATATGTGAAGCTACATGCTACACGACAAAACAAGTCTTGCGCAAAAATGACGAGCCCGAATCAGGGATGCGTGAGCAAGACAAGTAAGCACAAACTAGAGTGACCGACCTACATCTGAACACAAGTAAGAGGACAAGTGTCGAGCGTGGCGGGCCTACCCCAGGATGTGTGAGCGAAGAATACCATACATACAATTACAACTAACAAAAAAGAAATACAAGTGCAATAAAAAATGACAAGACCTAACTAGCATACAATTACAACTAACAATGACACACAACACTGTACATAAATTAACCTAGTTGTAGAGACTAATTGCAATCTAATCTACTAAATGAAACTTAGCGTACGGTAAATCTATGTGGAATGAATATTTACATCATTATCAATAGGTAAGGGGCAGAGCGTATTGACGTGGCGCACAAAATTGCCACTTTGGGTTTTGACTTTGACTGCTGGCAGATTAGCTATCAGCTGTTGAGCGGGAACCGGCTTGTGGCGAAAACAAGTAACACAAGATTTCAAAACGTCCTTTACTGCCCTGCGAGCAGAAAGAATCCAATATTTTTGTCTTAAATGGGATATTAAAGTTTGCCCAGCAGTGTGAGCCAGGGCTTTGTGAGTATGCATTATAAGTGCAGTCACAAACGGATTTGATTTTGGTAAAATCAGTGGGTGAGTCGTATTAAATGGCAACTCAGCTTCCGCGAGTCTCCCGCCCACTCTGATACATCCATCAGAATGAACAAAGGGGTGGAGAGAGGAGAGTTTGCTTGCTCCAGGGCAATCATTGCCCATGGACAGCGACCTAAATTCAGAGAAGAAAGCATTTTGCTGAATAGTGCTGACGCATTTTAATTCAGCCTTGTCCAATTCTGAAACTGTCAGAGCATTTTTGGGCGACGCGCGGTCGCACCCCCTAATTTTAGGATGGGAGATCAAATCAATAAATCTGAGAACATGTGCCATTACTCTCAGTATTTTTGTAAATGAACCATAAAAATGGCAGATTCTAAGTTGTAGGTGACTAGGAGGCAACATAGCACTAACTAGTACCGTGGCAAGGGAGGGCACAATGACTTCGTGGGTCTTAGGCCAGTGCTGTAACTGAAGTGAGAGAAATTCTGGACCCTCTCACCAAATTTTGGAGTCAGGAAGGTCATTTAAGGGGACACCTCTAGTGAGTAGATCTGCAGGATTTGAGTTGGTGCTGACGAGTTTCCACGTGTGGCCAGCAGTAATTTCATTAATAACTTGCGCTCTATTGCGCACAAAGATATTGCCTTTAAGAGGTGGGGATTTTATCCGATCTAAAACGACTCTAGAGTCGGTCCAATACATAACCTTAAAAATTGACAATTTTGAAGAGAGATCCTCCTTCACTCTGTTCATTAGTCTGGCTAACAAAACTGCTGCACACAATTCCAAACGAGGTATGGTTAAAGTGGTATCCTCGGTTTTTATTTTTCTTGATTTCATGTGAGAAGGAACTACTCTAGTTTTAGCACACAGAAGCCTAACAACACTGTGGCCTTCAGTTGAAGCAATTTTGACATAAATAGCAGCACCATAAGCAGTGAGGCTGCTGTCTGAGAAACCACGAAGCTCAATCTCTGCATTAGTAAAGGGAACAACACAGCGAGGGTAACTAACCTTAGTTAAGTAAGGCAATGAGTCAAATATTTGCTGCCACTGATTTGACAATTCAATGGGAATGGGGTCATCCCACTTTAAGGGGTACTCCCATACTGGTTAGTTACCCTCGCTTTCCCCTCAGAGGGAAAAGAGGATCAATATTATTATTTTGTTGGTTTTGTTGTGTGGGGTTGCTCCATGATCTGTTATTGTTAATGGAATTTGATTGATTTACAGGGTTGTTGTTCTTAGTAAAGTTTCGGATGGGTTGGGTAAATGATAGTGACAGAAATTGTTCATGTTGTTGGTTGCTAAAGGATGGGGATGGATTGTGTACTTTGAGATGGTTATCTTGTGCTATTGGGTGGGGTGATTTTCTTTTCAACGATTTCCTTATAGTATTAACAGTTCTCATTTTTTACATCTGCGCGGTGATTGCCCTTGCAGAGATGCAGGTAGGGCTTGCTTTACTTTGGGGACAAGTTATCATATAGTGATTACCATTGCACAAATAATTTTGTGGTTGCAATTGTTTCTAGAATGTTCAAAGTTCAAACATCTATAACACTGTACTGGCCCGTTTGGTCTTTCCTTAGTGATTTTGAGGTTACAAATTTTATTTATGTTGAGAATTGTTTCCAGTGGTTCGTTACTGTTGAACTCGGCCGCTATTTCAGAATTGGGATGGCTGTCCTTCTGGAGACGTGTGATTTTAACAATGGATGGAGATCTTTGTTTTAAATCTTGCATGATTTCACTCTCAGTTAAAGAGAGGTGGACATATTTGAATACTACCAAAAAGAGTTTGTTTGCTGGGTCTTTGAAGGAGTGGAATCTTCTATTAGTGTTTATTAAATATTTTATGATTTTGCGAAAATATTCAGCTGTGCCGGGATTTATTTTCACTTTGTTATTTTTTTGTTGCTCTTCTATGAAGTTTTTAGATACATTATTTTTAATTTCAATAACGAAAGAGTTGATATTTGTTATCTCGGAAATGAAAATTGGGGGTATTTTGGAGGTTATAATAGACTGTGAAGATTGATCAAAATTTAGATATTTGAAACGGTTATCTGGGGGAGGAGAATCGGTTTCCTTGGAGGCTAATTCTGAAAATCTCTTGCCTATTGTAAGAGGATTGCAAGTCTGAGGCCTCATTTTCGTTATTGAAGTTTTGGGCTACGTAGCCAATGGGAACTTTGGAACCGCCAGTGGGTGGTACACTGTTATATAACTTTTGTCATTATCACCGACACTGGCACTTGTACTGTTTTTTTCCCTATCGCTGTTGGTAGTGTCCTCGCTTACTGAGCTTTTCCTTTGGTGGCTGTTGGCGTCCCCCTGATGCCTAAGGTTAGAAGTATTGTACCTTGTGATAGATCTTGATATCATGCAGTTTCTGATGTAGATGATTCCATGGCTGTATCCTCGTATGTAGCACTTTCATTGTGTGAGGTAGATAAATTGATGAAGTTGCTTTGCGGAAAACTGCTGGTGTTGTGCAGCACGTAAAGAGCATTGCTAACTACGTTGCATGTTGATGAATTCGCATCGAATGCCATTGGTGAAAGTTGTTCTATGCACTGGATTGACACTGAATTTTCACTATTTGGTGTACTTAATACTAGAAGCACTATAAATAGAAATTGGTGGGTCGATATCGGGCGGGCCCGTACTGACGCTAGTGTTCCGACTATTACGAGCGCTCTGCGATATGAACGGTTCAGTGGTCGGGACTGGAATGCCCCTTGCGTATTCTTTTTTTCCTGCCCCATGCCTCTTTCATTCATCGGATTCGGGGTGTTTGGATATCTTATTTTTTATTATATGTCAAGTCAAAAAGGTCAAACAGGTATCGCATATACAGGTTGAAATCTCAAAATTAGATTTTCCGCAGCTTTGCGTAACTTTCTCTATATTCGAATATACTTCGTATACGTACGTATACGAAAAAGTAAAATGACAGAGCATTGGAAGAAAAGGACAGGAAAGTGAATAAAGCTTTTACCATAAGCAGAAATAAATATATAGGTGTCTCAGAGTAAATGTTATAAACTTATAGGACATGTAGAGGAATCGAAGATGATCAATTTATTTGATAATCGGGGCTGGCGAAGGTGCTCTTCACCTCTCCCCTGAGGAGCTATAAGTATCGCGAGAGGCCCAGGAAGTCTCTTAGACGCCGAAGATAATAGGACACTAACTACTTCGAGAAAATCTGTGCCATTTTGTTGCATTACTACTCTTTAGATCTTGGTTGACCCACTCTCCTAGATATTTGAAATCTTTGATTCTTTCGACCTTATTTGCAGGTAAAAGTTATGCTGGTGCTGATGTATAATTGTCATTAATATTTCTTTCTCGAACAATAACTGAAGGCCTGCCTTGATGGTTATGAATTGGAGGATTTCCATTTGCACTATTATTGATGTTTCACTATTAGTGATTCTAAGAGGTCAACTAAAAAGGTTACATCATCCACAAAGGCTAAGCAATTTATTGTAGTTTTTTCAGCATTCTACTTATGATATTACTCTTTCTTTCCCAATGCGGCTCCATTACAATCGACTATTATTATTATTATTATTATTATTATTATTATTATTATTATTATTATTATTATTATTATTATTATTATTATTATCATTATTATCATTATTGTGAAGCATAATTCATTGTTATAAAAACTATACAATTATTTCTTCCTATTAAAGACACTCAGCATTTTTAAGAAACCTCTGCGCAAAAACTAATAAGAAATGAACTCTATCAGTACAAAAACTGAAGAAAATAAACGATCGAAGCACAAGGAAAACGCAAACAAGGAAAGAATTCGTCATTCATACATATTTGTGCTTCTTGGCAAAATGTTTATACAAGGCCAGAATTTGAACAGAAAATAAACTGAAATAGAAACAAGTAGAAAAGATTGTAAACATTACACACATCTCAGCTCATTGTTTGATAGAACAAATCTCACAAACATATTTTCGTATGAAGTGACTGTTCCCCGCCTCGCGTTGCTTCAGCTTACGCATGTACACTCCTTTCTGGATTTGGGGGAAAATGGGAGCAGCGACAGGGGAAGTTGTCCCTGCTCGGAGGAGCACAGGGCTTCCCAGGCTCGTCCGGCCGCGGTTTGACACGCCTGGTTGAGCACTAGAACTAACTACGTCAGTGATCACAATGCTGCCGACCAACATTGCATAACACAATACGTGGTAGGTTTTATTGTGGTAAACGTTCCGAGCTTTCCGTGTTTACCAGAATGCACAGTTGCAGAAAATTACGTCTGGCTCTACGCAACATTAGGCCACGATATCCAATGACCTTATTTGGAAGACCATCTCTGCCTAGTGTCAAATCTTAAAGTAATGTAGAAAACAGTTACATTGTTGAATTTGTTTCAAACATAATATTTGTGGAAAACATTTGAGCTAAAAATTCATTTTTCTTCTGCTAAATATCAAAAAGTCGTGAATTCCCAAAATCTTATAGCAGAGCTTACATAACGCCAAAAAAACTATTACGACCGCTTCGCTCATGCATTTTCAATCGGCTGCGACGGCTCAAGGCAACAAATGTTGTCACTGCAGTATTTCGAACCGAGGATACTAAGGTCCGAGTCCCGACAGCGAATTTTCGACACTAGTCAAATGGCTAGATCGAATTCAGTCGCTCTAAAGGATAATTATATCGGCCAGCTGCTCGGATCGGTACTTTTCTGTGGTTTCTCCAATAAATACCAGGAAGTACTTTAAAAAACGATAAATAAGATAAATACTCGAGCAGTGCCTTAAACGTGCCGTGGACCGCACGCGAATTTTTTCCTCTTCCTTGAAACCTCCGTTCCCATTACACGGCAACACACTTACATGCCCTACAATACTGCATGTGGGGAGCTTAGAGATGACTCGAAGAAAGCGGTGCCATCCTAGTGTGGATACCTAGAGAAGGAAAGTCCTGCAAGTCGATTTGTAGGTTGGCGGTGGATCTCACGTTCTAACAAGGGAAGAACATCACCTCTCCAGAGATAAAACGCGCACTACACTGACGCACTACAATGACCATAGAAATCATTCACGCCAGGAATTGCGAAATCATCAACTAATTAATATATCGCGTAATAATCAATCAATCAATCAATCAGTGCATTTCCATGTAGGGGAGTGTCTCTGGCCTTCGGCCTGGGAGAGGGGGTTTTATGAATTATTATACATGTTAAAAATAAAGGGAAATTTTATTCTTTACAGGAATTCACATATCAAATTCATACAAAGAGCAACATTGAAGGAATTCTCCAAAACCTATCATAAACTATATTCCCAAAAGTACTAAAAAATATAACTTATAATATTGAAAACATTTAACTAGTTTCATGGCAAATTAGCTCATCGAAATTGTAAATATTTTCACTTGGCACTCTGACAATATTAAAACAACATCAAAAACTCTCTATTAAATTTTTATAGAGTCTCTTGAAACCATGTCATTTACGGAGGACATGAAGCTTCAATTCAATATGAAACAACATAAAACAGAAACGGAAATGATATTCGGCGAAAATGAGCGTAAGCGAGAAATAGATTCAAATTTAAGTATCCTAAGCTAAACTTATTTCTCTAATAATCGAATGTCCTTCAGCATACATTTTACTTGTGTACCACGCTGTGCGTCACTTGACAATATAAATTGACATTTCGATTTACGTCAGAACGCGAGGACGGATATTTCAATGAAGGTTCATTGTAGAGATGGGCTTAACAGCTTTTCTTCAATTACTGTTATCACAAAAACCGTTGACTCGTAATAGCTGCTATTAATAACAGTTGAAAAATAACAGGTCCATGACCAGCAACCTAACATGACCGACTGCTAAGAGTTAATCAGCTGTGGCGACTGCTAAGAGTTAAAACGCAAAACGAATACCGTTGGTAACACCGTAAAGCTTGTGCAGATACCTTACGGCGCTTGCTTGCACTACTTTCCTAAACATGTTTGGACAGAGAAGTAGCTGATATGAACGAGACTGGATGAACTGCCAAGGATGAATGGTAATTCATATAATGTGTAGCAAATTTGTATAGAATATTACTAACATAAAAGTGATTCGGGTTCAACTGGCAAATATTCTTTCCAATATGCAACTTGTGCATAGTGAAGCGACGAGTGCCAAAAATAATGAGGTGAAACTGTTTTTGCTTACATATAGCTAAAGTGTTAATGACTGTCGAATATCAAGTATTATAATGCGATATTTGACCTAACTCATTTTATTTTTTCGGACCTAGGGAAATATTAGATGATCTCACATAAGCAGCAATGAGACAGAAATAAGTTAACAAACATATTGGACGGACTTAATTTAAAGGACAAACTTCTTATTGTAGTGTATACAATAAAATATAAAAATATTGTGGCACATGGTGTGTCATAATGACGCATTACGTATTAATTAATCTATAATTTCAACTCTGGCCAATCATGATTGATTAGCTGCAGTGAAGCTGTTATCGTACAAAATGGTTTTACTGTAAATGCGAAATTTGAAGCTCTTTTTCACAGCAATATGTTTGTTCTGTATACGATAAACATCATTTGAAGTCCTTTGAAACACATCCACTCATAAATGCAATAATGTACTGAAATCGATGGAAATGTGCCAATTAACGGCGTGAAAGATATTAAAAAAATACATTTGTGTATTTTTTAAAAAATAACAACAAAAAATACACCAAAATGAACTTTACATATAAAACAGTATATATTACAGATATTGGACAGCGCAGCTAGCACTATCCAATGAAAAATTTGAAGAAAAAATGTAGCCATTTTTGAGAAAATGGTGTTTGAATGTTTCTCAAAGCACGGAGTTTTGAACTCATTTTCACAGAAAACAGTAGCATTTTCGAGACATTACTTTACCAGACATTATTTTAAGCACAAGTACTCATAAATATGATAATGTGAAAAAATCGCCTCTAATGTAGATATTACCGACTTGAGAGACAAGTAAAAAAAATATATTTTTGTAATTTTTGAAAAAAGCGAAAGAATAGAGCAATACAGCGTTTATGTCATCGGTTAGGGTTTGTTTGGAACTAACCGTAACAAAAATTTAAAGAAAATACCTGAAGCTGTTTTTGAGAAAATCGTCTTTTAGTTTTTTTTAAAATTGCAAATATTGCACGCACTATTGCTCGAAAACGAATACAATTTTCAAAAAAATCTACATGATCTTTATGAAAGAGCTATTTATGGCCAACAAATTTCATTTGAAAGAAAAAATTCTATCTTCCATTTTGTAGTTGAAGGAAGACGCCGAAAAATTTCAAACTTTTGCAATTATCGAAAATTCAGAGCTAACCGTGAAAATCGGACCTATGCCACCTTTGTAAGTGTATTTCACTCTATTTTTACAAGAAATTTAAAGAAAAAATTTGGAGCTATTTTTGAGAGAATGTTGAAAATGTTCGAAGGGCTTCATGTAAAATACCCCCAAATTTTAAAGAATGCTTTTCAAAATTTTAAAGCTTGAACTAAAGCTAAATGGACAGGGATTTCTTTAATTTTGAAAAAATCCTATGCGTGGTTTAGGCGCTAGCAGTGTTCACAAACGGACGGACAGACGGACGGGCGCTTTGCATTCAATGGTTTTTCGGCATCAAGGAACCATTAAACAGGGATTTCGTGTACACCACGTGTTAGAGGATTACTTCTCTTAATTTAACAACTTGATTTATCTACATTCTCGTTATCAGGGTCCGGGAATGAATTTTTTTCTGCCGAAAATTCGCCATTTTTTCGTGCAGCAATGCGTAACTTTCTCTGTACTACGTATATGTGCACGTATACAAGAAAGTAACTAGTGGTGCTACAGAATTGCACAGACTTTCTCATAGTAAAGTTTTCTAATTTCCTTGGAGTGGACTAACTTTAAAGTCTTGCTCCATTCTCTGCCAGGTGCCATCTATTGTCACCCAGAGTACATTTCTTTCAGATTTTCTCAACTTTTCGGTTTCCTAATAGTAGAACCGAAATAATATTTTAAGAATATTAAAGAAGGCTAAATCTTCGTCCTAAATAGCAATTTTCAATGAAAAAATTTAGAGTCGTTTTTAAGAAAATGGCGTGAAGCGAAAATGCGAAATTTGAAGCTCTTTTTCACTGGAACCTATAGATTTCTCGAAACCTTCATTTAAAGCATATCGACTTACAAATGCAATAATGTATACAAATCGATGAAAATGTGCATATTAATGGCATGAGAGATATTTAAAAAAATACATTTTTGTAATTTTTGAAAAAGTAAAGGAATACACCAAAATATACTTTACATCATATTGAACAGTGCCATTACCACTATCTCTTGGAAATGTTTGAAGAAACAATTTGGAGTCTTTTTGAGAAAATGGCGTTTCAGTGTTTATGAAAACGCGAAATTTTGAATTCTTTTTCACAGAAAATTATTGAGGTTTCAATAAACTTTATATGACAGCATTTAAAGTACATATGTCAATAAATATAATAATGTGAACAAATCGCCGCTAATGTAAATATTAACGACGCGAGGGACATCAAAAAAAGTACATTTTTGTCATTTTTGAAAAAAACAAAAGAATAGAGCAATATGGCGTTTATGTCATCGTATAGGGTACATTGAACGCTACTACTAAAAAACTTGATAGCCGTTTTTGAGAAAATCTTGTTTTTGTTATTTTTTTAAATTGCAAATATTGCATGCACTATTGCACGAAAATTATTAAAATTTCCAAAAAATGTACTTGACATTAATGAAAGAAATATTTATGGACAACAAATTTCATTTGAAGAAAAAATCTGTCTTCAATTTTGTAGTAGTAGGAAGACACCGAAAAAAATTCAAACTTTTGCAATTTTCGAAAATTCATAGTTAACCGTGGAAATCGGACCTATACCATCTTAATAAGTGTAATTTACTCTATGCTTAGCCTCTGGAATGGGTCATGGGCAACGTACTAGCTTCCCGTGGCAAAAATTGAGTTGTAGCTTTCTTTTAAAATCGTCCCAGTTTCTGTAGCTATGTGACGAAGAAAAGCTCAAGCAGGCGGATCTTGCTAGTTACGGTGAAGAGAA